>JAEIFV010000295.1:0-356077 GCA_018904265.1 Lordiphosa collinella | reverse complement strand
TCAGTAAAGAACACTGATATTTATCACTTATGATTAATATCATTTTTGATACAATGTTCAAGGCAAGCGTTGCTTATACTGAGGAATATATTTTTGCGATCAGTGTAAGTATATACGATTTTTGTCTGAATTTTCATTGTGAAAAACATATAGAAAATAGGAATGCCGGAAAAGTGCAATATAAACGAATTGGCCACTGTTTTGGTCACTGTTTTGGTCACTGTTTGGACACCGTTTTGGTCTTCGTTTTGGTCACTGTATCGGTCACTGTTTTGGTCACTGCTATGGTCACTTTTATACACTGTCTTGGTGACTGCTTTGGTCACTGTTTGGAAACTGTTTGGAAACTGTTTTGGTCACTGTTTTAGTCACTTTTTTGGTCACTTTTTTTGGTCACTTTTTTGGTCACTTGTTTGGTCACTATTTTGGTCACTGTTTGGACACTGTTTTGGTCACCGTTTTGGTCACTGCTTTGGTCACTGTTTAGACACTGTTTTGGTTACTGTTTTGGTCACTTTTGTGGTCAGTGTTTTGGTCACTGTTTTGGTCACTGTTTGGACACTGTTTTGGTCTCCGTTTTGGTCAATGTATCGGTCACTGTTTTGGTCACTGCTATGGTCACTTTTGGACACTATCTTGGTCACTGTTTGGAAACTGTTTTGTTCACTTTTTTGGTCACTGTTTTAGTCACTTTTTTGGTCACTTTTTTGTCTTTTGTTTGGTCACTATTTTGGTTACTTTTTGGACACTGTCTTGGTCACTGTTTTGGTCACTGAATCGGTAACTGTTTTGGTCACTTTTTGGTCACTTGTTTGGTCACTATTTTGGTCACTGTTTGGACACTGTCTTGGTCACTGTTTTGGTCACTGAAACGGTCATTGTTTTGGTCACTTTTTGTTAATTTTTGGACACGGTTTTTGTCATTGTTTCGGTCACTGTTTTGGTCACTGTTTTGTTCATTCTATGGTCAGTTTTTGATCACTGTTTTGGTCATAATTTGGTAACTTTTAAAGAGAATTTCGCTATATGATTTACAGTGGTTAAGCTTGAAAAAGTATATCTATGTTTTTAAAAAATGGGCTAGTGTGGAAGGGGCGTGGTCCGTTCAGTCTAGATTTGCTTCGAAATTAGGATTTATCCTAACCATTATCTGTGACAAATCAATATCTCAATATTTGGACTTTATGCCACATGTATGGTTTCACGCTTACTGTTGAACTTAAAACGAATCTTAACAAGTGCTCATAATGTTAACGTTCTTCTTAATTGCACTTATTATTATATTAAACATTAATTTTAAGAGTTGTGAATTGACATTTGTGCCTTGTGGACGGCTCAGTGAAAGTACGAAGCACCTGTTAAGTTGATATACATATATGAACTGGGAATTTATAGTCTCCTTCGAATGATAAAAGCAGAGAGAAAGCTATAAATTGGTCTCAATGTGTTGAAGCACTCGGCGTGCTAAGGGTGTTCCTTTAAGTTCTCAACATGGCTTTGCTACAATTGTGGATAGCATTACTGGTGATTCTAGGAATCTATATATTGTGGACACGTCGGAGATCATATTTACTTATGTCAAAGGTTCCAGGCTCGATAGGATATCCCCTTATTGGAATTGCCTACAAGTTAATGCGCCGGGAAGGTAAAAGTTGTTAGGTTTCTAATTTTGATTTCCCATTTTGATTCGTATTCATTTGTAGACATTTTATCTGTGTGCGGATCATTAATTGAGAAATATGGTCCAATGCAATTCAGTTGGTTCGGTCCAATGCCATTTTTCGCAGTGATTAAGCCCGAGTTGGTGAAAGATATTTTAACGTCTCCACATTGCGTCAACAAGAGTCCTTACGTTTACAATGCGGTTAAAAGTGTGGCAGGTGAAGGACTTCTAATACTTAGAGAACCGCAATGGAGTGAGCATCGGAAGGTGCTAAACCCAGCCTTTAAGCATAATGCACTTATGAACTTTCTCCCGATCTTCAACAAGGAGACAGGGGATTTTCTGAAGTTGATGGACAAATATGTGGGTCAGGGAGGAAAGGACTTAATGGAAGCATTGCAGAACTTAAATATTAGAATGACAACCAGTGAGTTTGAATTAAAACATTTCCTCTAAAATAATACTAAACTTTATTTAATAACAGAAACTCTAATGGGTTGTGATGTAAAAGAGGAGCCGAGTCTTAGGAATAATACTCTGATGCATACTTATGGTAGGTAAGAATATCTTTAAAACAAACCTTTAATCTAAATATTAGTAATGAGTTCTGTTCTAACTAGTCTAATGGAGTTGGCCACAACAATGGTATATTCGCCTTGGCTTAGAATTGGCTTTATACGAAAGTTATGGGGCATTGAGAACACGTTTTCTGCGCATAAGCTAGAAATTAACGAATTTGCTGAAAAGGTTGGTTTTATATAGAACTATATGTGTTTGATTTGAAAAATATTCCTAATATTTTTTTTTTATTTTTAGATTATTAAAAAAAAACTAAATCAAGTTTCAGCCACTTCAAATAACGATTCCAGATTCATTGATCTGGCCATAGAGCAGCTGAGGAGCGGAAATTTCACCTACAAACATGTTCTTGATCATTGTAAAGGAACTCTTTTCGGTTCATTCGACACCACGTCCAATGTTATTGACTTTACTTTAATGCTATTGGCCATGTTTCCGGAATACCAGGAGAAGGCTTATGAAGAATTGCAGGAATTGTTTCCCCAAACTGGCGACTTTACCATCAGCTATGCGGATTTACAAAACATGACTTATTTGGATCGGGTTGTAAATGAATCTATGAGATTAATGCCACCCGGTCCCTTGATTGCCCGTCAGAATGTACAAGATATGAAGCTCTCGAATGGACTGTTAATTCCAAAGGGAACCACAATTGGTATCAGTATTTTTCATATGCATCGCAGCAAAGATATTTGGGGGCCCCAAGCGGAAACATTTAATCCTGATAATTTTCTACCTCACAATATTCAAGCGAAACATTCATATGCGTTTATACCATTTGCAAAAGGAATCAGAAATTGCATAGGTAAGAGTAAATTTCAATCTTAATAGATGAGTTAAAGATGACAAATATGTTGATCTCTTAGGATGGCGATATGGTTTGATGTCCGTAAAGCTTACACTGGCCAAATTGTTGAGAAACTACAAGTTCAGCACAAGTTTTGATTATGGAAATCTGGTTTTTGTGGAAAGTGTCACATTAAAACTTAAAGAAGTTCCACTTTTGGAGCTGGAACGGAGGAGTGGATGAGTATTGTTTGGAATTGACAATAAATTTTATGATGACTTAAATTTATTATTCATTTGTGAAGTCAAGACAATCTGACTGTTTTCTTGGTCAACTCTAGAAGATGTATGATAAAGATTAGACCGTTTTGCAATCAAGCGAGTCGTATCCGATCGGGGTCAAACTCATTTTCAAAGGTCTACATGAAAATTCAACAATGACTGCATACTAATTTTCAATTTGCTTTAAGCCCGTCTACATGAAAATAGAGGGGCGGTATTCAACGATGACTGCATACTAATTTCAGTGAAACTTTGGGGATTGGTTTGGCCGCTTCCAAAAAAAGTTTAAAAGATGAAGAAATGGACGGAAAATGGTGGTCAAATCGCGAAATTTGAATAATTATAGCGTTCATCCGATTGCAACGCAACTTTGAGGAATGGCTTAAACAGCTCACGCACGTTTTGTGTTTTGTTTCACTGTCAAACATCTTCAGTTTGGTCTATAATTTAACCATGAATCGTCTTACAAACGAACAACGCTTGCAAATTATTGAATTTTATTATCAAATGCGTGCTCTGTTAAGAAAAGTCATCGCGCGCTGTCTTCACATTTTATGGTCAGTTTAATCGACACACTGAAGTGGCTATTCGGGCTATTGTGACTAAATTTCGGCACCAAATTTAGCATTGTTGGACATTAAACCACCAAGCACGCTATACGTAGAGTGCGAACTGTGGAGAAAATATCGCAGCTTAGATCGGCCAGAATTCGCTTTGGCATCAATTTGGGCCTCTGTTACTCAACAACGTGAAGGAAAATTTTTGTGGGGCAGGATGTTTAAAGAAGATGAAGCCTTTCCACAAATATACAGCTGGTGCAAGAATTTAAAGCCGGAGCGACCAGCATCACGAACGTAGAAATTTTAGGTGAATGGGCTCTTGGAAAGTTGGTCGAAGATCCTATTTGGGTGGATATCCAGATTTCTTGAAAAATTGTGTTGAGCGACGAACCTCATTTTTGGCTCAATGGTGTGACGATGCGTAAGAATAAGAAGCGTGTGTGCAGAAGTGTCGATATTGCTAAAGTGAATATCAGCCAGAAGCATTGCAAGGGCTACCAAGGTCCAGAAAAAGTCACAGATACTCGACATACAGTTGTCCTATTGGAACACGTGGCATATCGGACCGTACTTCTCAAAGATGATGAGCGAGGATCGTAACGTAACTGTGATCAAGGTGAGCGACTACAGTGAGATGCCTAGTCCAACTTTGTAGCCCAAAATGCAAGAGCTTGACTTGCATGATGTGGTTTCAAAGACGGTGCCACAGGTTATAGCATGAGGAACAATGGACTTATTGAGAGGCGAGCAATTCTGGGTGGACTGGTACTCGTAAAAAAGCGCTTTATAGACAGATATTTTGGAAATTGTATAGGGTAGCTATAACAACGAGAAAATAAAAGCTCAAAGTGATCTAGACAGACAAAGCCCGTCTTCAATTCGCATTGGAAGTCAGACATTTAAGGTGTGTGGAAATGAGGAGGCATGTATCCAAGTCGGTTATTAATACCGGTCAAATTTCGAAACACATATGTAGGTAACATTTGCGTTGTTCAAAATAATGTTTGGTCCTTCAAACATTAAATAATATTTAAAAAAAAACAGAATTACTGGAAAAATGTGATTAAACTAAAAATATTAATATTATTTTCTTCTCAACTTCAAATAAGCAAAAGAATCCCATTAAAGCCTTAGCTAAAATTTAAATCTGTCAAGAGATTAAAGGTAAGTAGAAGATCTCCATATGCCTCGATCTGTCATTTGGCACAATTCAAATGTCAAAATTTTTGACACTTCAATTTCTTGCAAAAACTGCAAAAAGGCAGACGAGCCAAATATGCGACAAATGAGCAGCGCGTGTGTGTTTCCTATTGCATTATCCTGTAAGGATGAGTACAAGAGTGAGTGTGTGTCTGTGTAGGTGCAGCCGTTCAGTCCTCGCCTGTCAGACGATGCGTCTTGTCAGGCATCAAAAAGGGAACGAAGTCAAAGCAAACATGAATGAAACGGCAGCGGGGAAAATTAAATTGAAAATTTCCACACTGAAAACAGCAGCCAGGTTGCCACAGTTGACTCTTTTGATAAACAACAAACAGGACTGGCGCATGGCAGAAGGCAACAAAAAAAAAGAAATTGTTGATTACAACAAAACGGTGAACGGTGCACGTACACGGCGACACATGAGACCGCCAGTGCCGCTTCCGCCTTTGAGTTGGAAAAGCCGCAAAAAGGACATGCGCCAAAAAATGAAAAGGGAGCACAGGAAATGAAAAAAGTGTGAGATGGCAAGCGAAACATAGACCGCAGATGGGATACCCTTGACGGGCGGTGTGAGTAGACCTCCACAATTTCAGAAAACAAGAGGGTTCTAAGTCAAATATTTAGTGGAGCCTAAAAACTGTGGCGAGTGTTTGACCCGAAAACATTTTAAAGTCATTTTAGTGCATAAACAATGATACCCTCCTCTGTGAGAGTACAAAATGCCACCATTCGCGACTCATCACTTAGTATATATGTATATGAACATATGTATCCATGTCAGCTTGCCTTTTGTAATATTTGGAACGAGTTGTCAAATAAAAGGACAGAAAACAGGAGCATTGACTTGGTTGGCCATGTCTCGTCTGGCTTTAAAAAAAAATGGAAAAAGCTACAGCCTCAGCTGCCACCTCACCTGTCCCAGGAAATTTTCTGGCTAAAACAAACAAATTTTAATATAAAAAAAAAACTACAAATCACATTTCCTGTCTAACGTCAACTTCCTGTTTTGGTTACAAAAAATCTCCAAGTCACTTTTTCACACGGTGACTGACTACTGTCCAACTGAGCGAAATCAAACGAGACCTGCAACTGCTTTGATGTTGCATGCAACATGCGCACGGCTTCCATTTTCCGCTGTGTGTCATTTAATTGTCACTCCGTCAGTCAGTTATTCCCGACAACAAGGTAGCCAGGACTTCGAGTCCGTCAACTTGGCCAGTCATGCACTCAATCAGTACGTAGCCAGGACACTTACCCCTCTTTGCCGGCCAGTTGTGGGCGGAGGCGTGTTGCACCCTCGAGCTAGGGCAGTTGCAGGAAGTTTGACTTCCTAAGCGGAACTTGCTGCGTTTATCCTTCTATGGGAATTCTCAATGTTTAGCAGAAAATTGCGGTCAGTTGTGGTTTACGGTTTATGATTATTAATTGGATGTGAGGGAGGCGCCATGTACGGTGCAAGATTTGGTGGTTTGTTCTTGATGGAGTTACTTGTATAAATTGTAGTGCAGGTCAAATTGATAAATCGATTTTTGAGAAACATCGAGATCATTTTGAAGAATCGATTCAAATTGGAAAAAAAATATTTACCATTTCTTTGAGAAGTGTCGCTGGCAAAACTCATGGGAAAGAATTCAATTATGGATAGTTTAAAACCAAGTCAATTCATTTATTTTACGATTTAGAATCACTTATAAGTGTTGGTGGAGTGTAGTAGATAAATTTTGTAGTAAGTGCTTGATTTTTTATCCATTGAAGTGAAGAAAACAAAAAGAGTACGTCACTTTTACTAATGACACCATTATAAAAGCATATTTCATCGCTTCCAAAACATTTTGCTCAATTGGTTATTGAAACAATAAAAAAAATAGGGGAAGTTAACTTCTGCTCGGCCGAAGTTTTGTATACCCTTTTCTAACTAAGACTACTTTTCGGACCTTACTTTTCTAAGGGAGCTATACTATAAAAATGTCAGATTTCGACCAATCTTAGTGGAATCATGGGAAAGCTTAACAAACAAACAATTACTAAATTTGGAGGCGATTCCATTTAAAACAAAGAGTTTTTAACTTGCAGTTTTTAGCTGGCTCGAGGTCATGGTATGCTTTCGCAGAACTTCAAACAGAGACACACAACACCACAAAGCAGGTTTGGTAGATCGGACAGCTGTTTCATGAGGCACCAATCCTCACTCATTATTCAATGTCTATCAAGAAACCACCTCTCCATGCCCGCGAAGGCAAGACTGTTTGAGAACTCCAAAGCAGCATGCGCGCAAAAAACACGGAATTCAGCCTATCAGAGACAACAGCCTTTGTGTGGAAGCACAACATGACCACGAGCGAGCTTAAAAACTGCAAGTTAACTTTGTATAAAGGTCGTAAAAAACAGTCATTAAAAAGTTTTTTTCACTAGATAAACTTTTTCGACTTATCATTAGTACTGCAGCTATAAGCGATAGTCATCCGATTTCGACAAAACTTTGTAGAATTGCGTAAAAGTATGTAAAATAAGTATTTGCCAATGATAAGGACGTTTCCATTGAAAACAAAAAAGGTTTTCTCAAAAGAACTAGTTTTTTGACCGATTGTTCCTATGACAGCTATATAATATATTCATCCCTTCCGGCCAGCTCCGACAAATGTGCAGCGTTTAAGTACTAAAAGACTTCGTGCAAAGTTTGGTGAAAATAGCTTGCAAACTGACGGAAACATAGAATAGAAACAGACGGATAGACATACAGGGCTACTCAGCTCGACGTGCTGATCAAGAATATGTACACTTTATGTGGTCGGAGATGCTTCCTTCAAATCCGTTACAAACAACCGGACAATTTTATAATACCCTTTGCAAGGGGAAAAAAAACCAAAATTTTCGATTCACTTTGAGCAATCTGTTCGCACCCAAATTTGGAGAATCGATAAGATCGATTGTGAAAGTAAAACCCAATTTTTTTTTATAAATTTGGGAAAGAACATATAAGGATGCTACCATACATTTCAAACCTCTTGCTCTTACCATCTGCTGGCCTGAGAATAAAGTCGGAAAGGCTCGATGGAGGTTTTCAAGCTGAACACAAGTCTATTTGCAGAATTTCTCTAGCACGTCAAGTTTTTCAGAAATCATTGGTCAAAAGTTGTTAAAAGTGCCTAAAATGGCACTTTTCAAATATTTATTAAAAAGCCATCTCAAACGGAATGATGCGAGTGAAAATTTAGATGCATAGAGCGATCTTTACTCTATGTAGGGCAATTCACCTAATCACTGGTTTTTGGGCCAGAAACCATAAATAAATTAAAAGAGAAGAATTGTACGTGTCATGTTTACGTGTCGGCAAACCCTCGGCTTTATTTATTTTTGCTCCTCATAATAAAACTAAAAATGTTGAATATCACAAGGTTCTTCAATGTCAGTCGTCTAGACCAGAAGAGGGCCTGAAGTTAACTCACTACAGTTATTTATTGTTAGGCGGTACGAAATTCGCCGGGCCATCTAGTTCTTCAATAAAAATTATTATGGTTTTTCCCAATTTCTTGAAAAAAACTTTCCAAGAGGGCATCACGGCCTAATTGAGGTCAACGTCATTCCAAATCCCTGGTCCATAAATTTTTCCTAAACATTTGCCTACAACACGTTACGCCTTATTATGACTCAGCGAACAAAGAACTATAAAAAAACAACAGAGATTCACACTTAAAAAATTTGCAAACATGTTTTGCATACAGAAAAACCGATCATCAAATATTCACATCGCAAATTTAATTGAAAAGTTAGGTAAATTTCACCCAAGAGTTTGCCACCACCACCGTTCAGCCACCTCCAGCTGCTGCTCCCTTAGACACACACTTACCTGAGAGGAAACCCAAATCACCCAAGGCGAGGCGCTGCCAACGGGACAGATCTTTTTGTGCGAAAACTAGAGCGAGCGAATTCAGGGCGCCTCCTTGGCATGTGCGAAAATCTACCCCATAATCCTAATGAAAATTCCCAAATTAAACTTTGGCTAACAATAAGAAGGGAAAATTCAAATGAATGTTTATTTGCGTATCGAAATGTGCAAATTTTCATAAATTTAAATTTTCCCATTGTCCGGGCGGGCATTGTTCCATTTCCTTACGGAAATCAACGTGAGTATTTTCGTGTGTGTGTGTGGCACTTACTAAGTTTAGTATTGTTGGCTGTCCAAATCACAAACCCAAATATAACATAATAATTGGTGTCATAAAAGTTAGTTAAATCGAATTGGCTGTCAGTCAATTGTGTGACATTTGGAAATTAGGGAAAGAGCTTCTCGACACAAAAGTTCAGGCAACTTCAATTTCTGTGGTCATCGCGTGTTTATTGGCTCACTCCGTCCATTTGCCATTGTTGTCTCTGATGACACGCCAAATGGTTTGTGTTTGTGATATGTCCAGAAGTCCATTTTACCTGTCAGCAGCTCCCCCCCCCCAATCAAATGGAGGGTTCCAATTTCGCGTGTTTGCGTCCGCCACGATTATGGGTAATATATGACAGGCCCATTGTACAGTATGAGGTGGGCGTGTCAGTTGGGCGCCATAATAATAGCAACAGTAATAATAATCACAAATTTACAGCTTATAAATAGTGACAATGTTATGTCATTTCATGCAGAAGCTCTGATTGAAGTAATTATTTGTAAATTAATGATGGGGCTAAGAATAGAAGTTGCGGGTGATATGAAAAGATTTTATAAGAATAGCCGTTTCGGGGGATATAAAAAGGCTGTTACAAAAATAAATAATTTTTTAACGAGAATAAATAAATATCACATTTCTATTACATTTTTGAAACCAACCCAAAACATTTTCAAGCACTTCTGACAATTTGTTAGATAAGGTAAGGTATGCATGGTTGAATAATGGTAGAGGAAAGGTCTTGCCTGATAAACCATCTAGAAAGCAGCTCGAATTAGAGCATAGATGCTACACGAAAGGTGCTCGCAAGTGGCTAATATCAGAAATAAGCTAACTATCGTAGTTGGTCAACTGTCTCGTGCATGAATTAGTGAGTGTAAAATGCGTCGAAAGCCAGCGTCTTGGAGCTGTCCTCGATCAAGCAGACTCCCCACCCGTTAAAGTGGTGACCCCAAACTTATGAACCCGATGATTTCCCAGTTTTCTCCATCAACTCGCAAATGAATCGCGGCCGCCATTTTTCACCGAAATTTTATTGTGAAATTCAACTGACGCTCAACAGGATTAAACAACGACGAAGCAACTAAAATCGATAAGCACAGCAACGAAAGCAGCGGCCCAAAAAACGACTACATAGACATCTTCATCCTTGGCAGCATTCGCCAGCTACACAGAAAGAAAATTATGTCAATATCAATTTGATATGGGCTGGTCAAGTTGATATTTTATCAAAGAATAATTTTTTTTATATATTAACAAGTCATTTTGACCAGAAAGAGAAAGGGACGCATTGAAAATGTACAGAAGGAAAGAGACAAATAGTGTTCCATTTCAAAACTTCAAGCAACCTAACGAAATATTTAAGTAGGCCCTGCACTCGCGTGCCTGATGGTGGTGTACGATAGACTCCATGAAATTTGTGTTATATGCAAAGGGTCCTGAGTTCGATCCCCAGTCAAGGCGTAAGGTAAACAAATATAATAAAAATTATAAATAAGTTGATTTTCAATTTCTATAAAATCATAAATAATACTTAGCAAAAAATACAGTGTATTTATGTTTATTTATTCCTCATGGAATAATTCATTTACAGGCCCTGTCCGGCTTTCACTTACGACAAAATTTGTCGAATTCGAATTGGCTTTGCGATGATATACAAAATTGACGGAGTAAATTGGCTTAAGACCTTTTATACTATGTATTAAAAGGAAGTAAAGATGGTTAACCAGAAAATGCTTTCAAAATCGTATTCACTGAAGTGAAAATCGGAACCTGCCAGATAGTTCAAAAATCAAGAGTCAAGTCTGAGACCCGATTCGAAAGAGGTTTTAAATTGGGTTAGAGTCGTATCTAAGAAAACAAATAGTCTAATATCGAGATATATATATTATCCTTGGCTTAAAATTTGTTCTGAACCAGTTTGCGCTGGTTCAAAAACGGCTCAGTTCCACATCTCAAAAGCATTTGAGCTATTAACTTGAAACGAGAATGAAGTTAGCTTTTTTCAAAACTACCTAAAAGAAATCAACTCTTTAGAACAGAAAGAATATTTTCGAATTTAGTAAGAAAAGTAATATTTCTTAAGCCTTTGTCTTCATAATACAATAATAATATAAACAAGCGCACTTTTTCTTCCCAGATCAACTCCAGTCAGTCGTCAATTCAAGAGGTCAACTAACGAACTTGGTTCACATTTCCCTGCGTATTTTTCCCGCCAGAAATCATCTGCATTCTGTCAACCCAAAATCCTCATGTGTAGGTATTCAAATCCGCACTTCACGCCTAATCAGCCGGCATGGACAATGGACAATGCAAATGCTGCATAAATTTTACAAAAACTGAAAACTCGAAAAACGAAATCAGAGCATTAAACAAGAAAAATGCAAGACATTATGCGAAACTTCCCCTCTCCTTTGGTCACAAAAATTACAACTCTGTCAACATTGATCTTTTGACCTTTACGCTTGAATAGCTTAAATCGCCAGACATGCAAAATAATGCATATGAGGTTGCAGTCTGTAGTCGGCTTTCGTCTTGGGTTCTTAGGGGTGGGAACGGGATGAAAGGCGCGTCAGGGCGGCTGGGTGAGCAGTAAACTGACCGTTAGTCTTGGGACTGCAAAAGGGAAAGTAAGTATTTGCATCGATGTCTTAAATCAAAACTGTTTGGTTCCTCAGCTGCTCGGCGCATGCATAAATGTCAAGTTTTTATTACATTTTTCCATCAAATGGTCATAAAATTGATATCAAAAATTAATTTTCAGGTGGTAGCACAATTTTATTAGTCCGTAGCACACATAACACTTGAACACTATCAAATTTACGAGCAGCAGCAGCAGTCATGAACCCTTTTTCGGATCTCTTCGAGCAATTCATTCACGGAATTGCAAGGCGTGCCAGTGGCACAAGGGTGAACTCTCAAGTGTCTCTCCGTTCGAGGCGACTTTCGCTTTATTTGTTGACAGAATACTTAGCCGGATCTTGGATCGTGGGTGCTGGAGGAGCAGCAGCACGCGCCAGTTTCAAGCTGCAGGCCGGGCCATAACTTCTCCAGTTGTCAGGCGTTTAGGCTACTTAAACACTTAAGACATCATGCGGGCCTTCCCTCCAAGATGATTTGGTTGCCTTAATTGCATTTCTTCGATTCCACACATGCCACTCAGTCAACTACTTGGCGCACCATTTCATTTTGGTGTGTGTCCCTCCCCCGCTCCCCGTAGGAGTGTGTGTGTGTGTTAATTTTGGTATTAGTAAATTTATTTGGTTTTGGCAGAGATTTCGTCTTTGGGAAATTTATTAGCACATTAAGATAAAATGAAGTCGTTTATGTCTTTTCGCTCCATGGTCGTCGACGAGCCGCTCTGACATTAAATTTTATTGCCTTTTTTGCTCATCGGCGCATTATCGCGTCCAACTCTCCAGCGAAGAGCTACCAAGCTGCTGTTCGTCTCCAAAAGCATTTGAGGAATTCTGTAGTTTTTGTATTTTGAATAATGTCAAGCATGTTTATGGTAGATTTATTCCTGCAAAGCAGTTGGGGGAAGCAGAAGCCAACTCAGTGAGATTGGCAGGTGCGGTTTGTGCTTGAGCATTAAGTATGATTAGGATGGGTGTGGGTTTGAAGAAGAAACGACAGAGTTTGGTTTGTACTATTCTACCTTTCTACGTTTTGTATCATAATTGAAGAAAATATTTTCTGTCCTTACTAAACTACTCGATTTTGGATCAGGGCGACTAGTCGAGGTTTGTTTGTCAGTCTGTCTGTCGGCTGTGGGAATTCTAATTGTAGTTCAAGTAGTTTTCTTCACAAGTTAGGAATTTTAAATTCTAAATGCTACAGATAGAAATAGAATAGCAGTCTACACGAATCGCTTGTCGCTCTCCTTCATTTGCTGTGACTTGCGGCAATGCCGCGCGAGTGCTTGATAGTCGTATGGGCTAGGACGCCGACATTTGTGCTTAAGTTTTGTCTTCAAAATATGCGGTCACATTAGCAAACCGCAAATTATAAAATAGAAAGCTGGAAGGCAATTCAAAACGCTGGAAGAATGTTATGTCGCCAAGCGTTTCCACAAGGCCCAGTGCCCCTTTGTGGATCGGCTGACCTGCATCAGGTCGTACTTCAGTGGTAGAGTCCTTAAGTACCCCACGTCAAAGGGGAACAAAACCCACGTGGTTTCTGCTGGGGTTCCACAAGGCTCCGTGCTTGGACCTGTTTTATGGAACGCCATGTATTATGGGGTCCTCCGACTCTCTCTCCCTCCAGGAGTGCATTTAGTGGGCTTTGCGGATGATGTGGCACTTGTTGCTGTAAGCAAAGTGCTTCCACCAGTGGCTTAGCGCGGCGGGTCTCGTGCTTGCGGCGCAAAAGACAGAGCGGTTCTAATTACCAGTCGGAAAAAGATGGAGTCAGCCTGGGTCAGAGTCAATGGAACCGTAATAAAATCCTAAAGAGCCATTAAATACCTTGGAGTAAAGCTGGACACCAGGCTATGCTTCCGAGAACATCTGGCTTAAGTCGGAGAGAAGGCAGCAAAGTCAAGCAGCGCCTCAGCTAGGATCATGCTGAACACGCGCGGTCCTAAACAGGGGTCAAGAAGACTTTTGGCGAGTGTAACTAAGGCCACGGACGCCAATCTGGCACAGGTCCATGGTTTACTCTAGCTACATAAAACGCGTCTGTGGGGCGTACCGTCTGATTGCGCTCAGGGTTACTTCTGCGTATCGTACGGTGTCGGAAGATGCTGCTTTGGTCATTGCGGGGAGCTGGCCACAGAAGCAATAGAGAGGTACCGGGCTTCACGGTTGAGTGCCTCAAGTCAATCATACAGTGGTACACAGCAGCAGGAAGCAAGGCAGCGGAGCATCGAGAAGTGGCAACTGCGTTAGCACCAATCCACGAAGGGTCGCTGGACCCATAGCCTAATCCCGAGATTGTCACCATGGCTGTCTAGGAAACATGGTGACGTGAACTTTCACCTAAGTCAGCTCCTTAGTGGACATGGCTGTTTTAGGAGTACACTTGTTGTGAAAAAGGACCTGTGGAGGACGCCAGACACGTCTTATTCCAGTGTGTAAGGTTTCACACCGAGAGGGCGGAATTATCCAGGGCGTTGGAGATATAGCCGAAGATAATTTAGTCCCTTACATGCTGATGTCGGAGGGAAACTGGGAGGCAGCGTGTGACTTCGCAGCTAACATTATGGCAACTCTGCGGATACTGGACTTGCAGCGTAGAACCAGGGAGTAGGTGGGTCATCAAATCTGCGAAGCAATGCCTTGCGGCCGTACCGCAGGTTTTAGATGTTCTGTCGAACTTTCCGTGATTTCATGATTTTCCAAAGTGCTTATTTGTAAATAGTAGTTGACGCAACAATGGCAAGAAGCTGAGTTCCTGTCACACTGTCAAGCGCTCGCTCGAGATGATTCATGGTGGATGTGTCGCCCTTGCGTCGCGTTAACCAGGTCATCTGGCTGCTGTGCACTGGAGTACGAGGGGATGCCTTCAGGAACATCAATCTCATTGCCGAGTGCTTGGTCGATAAGCTGATCAATGCTGTAAAGGGTTCCTCGAACTCGTACGCCATTAATTCGAAAACAAGATGAGGAAAGGAACAATTCTACTGACATGTTTACAAAAAATTTAAAAAAACCTTTAACAATTCCGTAGTTTAACCGGAAGTCGTGAACACCCAAGATTTAAAAAAATAAAAAAATACAATCAATAAAACTCTGTCTGTTATAATTGTGGCCTTCCAAAACGAAGACATATTCCTTGAAAAGTACACTGGCCGTGTGTCCTTGAGGTAGAGCAGTGCACACAGATCCACAGTAGACTGGCCAGCGAGGTGTCAGCCGTGTGCTTGCCAAGTTCCCTGGCTACGGGGGAGTTCTACGAGGCGCACATGATGTATAAGATATTGTATATCCGCTATACGGCCCAGAATCGATATCAGGACTGTCTGGACTTGCTTTTCGACGGTGCCCAGAAGCTGATGGCCAAAGGTTCAGGAGGGCAGCGCCGCTGACCTGTGCCTGCTGTTGGTGGACACGTTGGAGAAGAGGGGACCCCAGCCGGAGGATGCGGGAGATTTTTCGTGGGTGCCGCGCCTGGCCGCTCTCTTACGTGGCCAGTACGGACATCCGGCGTTGCATAAGCAGATTGCCCATGTCTTCTGGAGCGAGGGGAACATCGAGTCGGCACGTCATCATTATCTTCTCTGCCAGGATGGCAGTCTGTTTGGTCGGGTGCTCATCGAGATTAGCCAGAGCAAGAGCTTCCAGGGCGAGGTGGATCTTTTTCAGGCTCAGGCAGTCCTGCAGCAGCTCTCGGTCAAGGACCGCAAAACGGCCAAGGAGACCTTCACCGTGTACACACGCTATCACTCCAAGTTGCTGGGCGAGAGTTCCCCTACAAGGAGCCGTTGGTGAATTTTCTCTACTTCTTGTTTGTCGATGAGGCGACACCAAAAGTGTCAACGGATTCCGGGCCCTGCGCAAGCTCTATGATATGTTACCAAAATTGGTGTTCTCTACTTTAATGAGCAACCTGAGGTGGCCCACACTGACCCCACCGGCCTGGGCGGCATGTTTGGCAACATATTCAATCGCCTGATGCAGGGTTTCGATGACGCGGACATCGAGGTGGAGGAGCCGCATAGACGACCTATTGTTAACAACGAGCTGGACTAGCAGCAGCTCCATCATTGGAAAACAACGCTGTTCGTACTTCTAATGGGCGCTTCACCACAACAAAAATAGCCAGAGCAACCACAATCTCAAGATTCATTGGCACTAACACACAGGATTTTTCTTTTGATTGTTATAATTTTAAAATATTTAATGCAAAATTATTACACCTAAGCGAACTGTGCGCATGACGATTGGTTTGAAACATAATATATGTACACCTACTCCGCCTTCACCTACTCCAAGCATTGTTTAAATTTTCCTTATTGATGCAGCTATTTTGCATACTATTTCTTAAAGGGCCAAATCAATTTTTCGCTTATACAAATCTTGTTGCACCCTTTGTCTGGGCATTTTTATATTGTTGTTTTTATTTGTCAAGTCTTGGCACTCAAATAATAGCTTGTCTAAACATCTGTTTTAAAACCAATTTACATTAGGGTATAAAGGCTGCCTTTACTGAAAATTGCCTTAAGGCAGCCAGTAAAGTATGCCTTAGCCATACAAAAAGGTGACAGTTTTGGCCTGAAAATTACTACAGTGAACCACAAGGGATCGCTCAGTAGCTCCTGTGTGGTATATTTACGCTTTAACATTTTACGAGAGCTAGTGAATACCCTAAATGTTTTAGTTTTGTATTCTTCTATATGGTCAACGAAATTTAATGATGGGGTACATCCAAGCACTTGAGAAACTATCTCGAAGTGCACCCACTGAGATGGAGAGCATATGTGGGCCTTTGCCGATCTGAAAAGTTCCAGTGGCAGATCCACGTATATAGGGCTGTTTTTCAACCCTCAAGTCAATCAAAACATAATTGCCTCTTTTCGTTCCATTTTAAAAGTTATAGTACTTTCTCTGTTTTGGCTCGCACAACCATATATCAGTTGATCGTTGTCATAGTCAAAGCCTTAGCTTGAATGGTGCGAAACTGAGTGACTTGATCGACTTTTCTTCTTGTTTTAAGGTAGATTCTGTACCTTTTTCTCATCTTCTAGATTGCTACTATATCCTAGAACAAGAACATTTGCAAGTAATTCTCTTGTTTTCATTTAAGCTGCCCACATACAAATACTCCAGTCTTAACAGCAAATCGACAAGACTCACAAACTAAGACTACCTACTAGACTACCAAACTACTAGACTGTGTTGTAAGTGGCTAAACAACTAAATGACGTCTGTAAATGTTACGCTCGATTGAAGATCGGCAGCAATTCCAACAGACAGTCGGACTGAAAGACATTTGAGCATGCAAAGTGAGTTAACATGATCCTCAGACTTGGACTCAGACAGTGCAGAGACTGCACCACTTCCACATCCACAAAAAAAAGAAACCAGATTGAGATTCGCAGATACAAGGAAAATGTGCAGCTGCCATCGATAAGTGCGAGACAAGATTGCCGCGATCATGCGAGAAAATGTGACAAAACACTCACTCTGGATACAAAACAACAAAAAAAGAGCTGGAAGCACTTGACATGCTGAAAATGAAGAAATAATTCCATTGAGTTGGCAAGTATGTCGGGAATCTCAAGCGAGACGAAATTAGACAAGAAGCGTGATTTACGGAACCCTTAAATCACATGACAAGCCAACAGAAAAAAGCCAAGAAATAAATATATATAACGAAAATCGAAAGGAAAATGCAATGACACAAAGTCTGCGAGGCACATGTGGAAACTGGGAGGAGATCGATCGACGCTTCCTTGCCAGACCGGGCCCCGTGATTTATGGACACAGAAATCGATGCTACAACTTGGACAGATCAAAGCAAATCAAAAAAAAAAAAGAAATGTGAAATAAAAAAACAGACAACAAAATGATTTGGTAATTGTATACGCTTGCGGCTCGCCAGCTCAAACATTGGTCATTGATCAAATAAATTTGTTTTTTTGCCCATTAACATTTCTCGACTTTGGCTTCCTTATGTCTGGTTTTTTTCCCATTGTGTTTCCCCCCAAACAGAACACAAATATTTTGTTTACAAAATTAACATCGATGATGACTAAATTGGGATACTTGCCAGTCACACCTGAGCCATAATTTATGAATCTACTCTAGAAACTAGTTTTCGGGTTGGTTCCTAAATTGGACGATGTCTTAACCACAACCAAAGAAAAGTACCGAAAGCGACAATAAATTCCCTTAAATCAAATCGAAGCAGAATATATTTTAACTTAATACGAAAACTATTTGCATAAAATCATTAAAAGATAAAATTTAATTTCATCTCACAACCATTTGGTCACAAACCAGATTTGTTTTTGTTTTCATTTCGTCACAGAAGCATCAAAAAAACCACAAATATAATACCAACATAATAGAGACATGTCGAAGTTTGGATACACTATTCTTTCTGTCATAATGTATAATAATAAGTAAGTCTGCGTATTATGATTGCTTTAGATAAATATAAGATTACCTTGTTGATCAGCTGGTATTATAGGGGCTAACGACCTGATGCATAACCGTGCTAGCAATCGCGTCGTTAACGATAGGTAATGCATCACAGCGCTAGTCTAGTACTAGAACTATAGTGTGCACCCTTCACCACAGGGTCGTCCCGATCGGTACGTTTTCCGGACATTCTCATACAAAATTCGTTAGACAAATACTTGGCTGGTGTTTTAGGTGGTACTGGTGAATATGGGGAAAAGCAATTGGCGATAGCTCTTTATTCATTGCAAAACAAGTACTGCGACTCTGCGACGCAATGGATATGTCATTTCTCGCACAGTTTCCAAATTGAATTCCCAAAAATCATTTGAATAGTTTCAAAATCCTAACATAATTGTTTGAAATTATGAAGCCTTTATTAGGTTGTATATAAAAAAAAAAAAAAAAATAAATATAAAAATAAAAAAAAAAAAATTAAATACAGATGGTGTCTAAGAAAATTAATAAAGAATAAAAAAAAAAAAATAAAAAAAAAAAAAAAAAAATACCTAAAATACAAAAATTAAGATGAAATTCCCGATGCCTGGTGTTTAAAGAAGTCGGGGATGACAAAGTATGTATACTTGGTGGAAAAGTCATTTTAAAAAGTTACTCAATCAGGCATAGCTAAATATCAATTCGATCTTTGAGTAGTATCATAGTTTAGCCGGAAAGTCGGATGAAACAACAAAATTAAGATTAATTGTAGGAAAAATCAAATTTAAAATATTTAAGTTTTAAACAGAATCTAAACCAAACTGAACCATTTTCATTTGTGGTTTTGGTTTGTGTTCTGGACTCGCTATACAGTTTTGGGTAGTAGTAGGTTTATTGTGTTCAAATATTTGGATTGGGCTATAGCCACAGTAGGTGGTCTAAGATCTCTTAGCACACACTTACTACCAGATTTGAAGTCGCATTAGTGAGCTTTGCACTCAGAGACCTGCACGAGTAAAAAATAGTCGAATAGGCACTGCCGAGTATGACTACAAATAAGTGCGATTTCCTAGTCATTCCGGCACCGTGGAACCAGGATCGTAGGAACCAATTGCTTTACTCATTTTTTGTTTAAAAAAATGAGTTCTCGATTTGCTTGAACATCGTAATGTTCGTTTACTATAAACAGAAGATAAAGCTGAGAATATAAACGATAGGAACAAGTAGTCCAGAACTAAATTGAATAGAACGTACAATAGAGTAAAAATGAAAACCATTTAAATTCCCGTGCGATCTAGTCCATCAAATCTGTTGGACTTAAGAATCTTGCACTATGGTTTGGTTTTATTGATGTGGGAGGCAAATCGGGGCCAAGCAAGGTCTCAATCGATGATATTTTGCCACACCCATCACTCGTTATCGTAGGTTGCTAAGAGAGCATGTTACTCAATTGAAAGCTTAGTTACTATTTAGAAAGAAACCTGGCCAAAAGTTTCGATTTCAGACATAAATGTGATATGGTGAGGCTTTTAATGCTATGGGCCCAAACGTAGAAAAATACCTATTTTTTCTCAAAATTTAAAAATTTATCGAAGTTAAAGTGCTTGTAAATGCAAATGGATAAACAAACAAGAATTAAATTTACTTTAGGAAAGGCCTCAAATATAAATAACTGACATATTATGACTTTTTCTGGTGAAACTAGACAAAACTTTAATTCTTATTCAGAGTTAAAAAAATCTCACAGTTTTGAAGCTATCGAGCTGAAGTTTTGCACAATGTTTTCTTATTACTATACACTACTCATATGCCGGAGCTAATGGTCAGAAAACTAGTTGGGGTGAGAGTGAGTTGCTTTCAATGGAAACGTCTTCAATCTTTGTTATTAGAAGGTGTCCCAGAAATCGTTAGAGATTTTCGTATAGCGGAAGAGATTTTTAACTGTTCTACGAGAACTTTATTTGTAAAGTGACAGGAATAATGTCGGCTAGCCAGATTATAGAGAAAAACCGTACGCATCAAATCTACTTTTGCCTGAGGAGTCGGTTTCAAATCTCTAATAGTTTTGTCATCTAATCTAGTAGCTTATATTAGCATAAGTTACATATAAATGCAATACTTTATTTCGATATGAAAACAGTTGATAAAAATGTTTAGAGATTTCAGGACACACGATTATTGGTTTTCAATGCCTTCTTATAATTCCACTAAGTTTTATGAAATTCGTTGCCAACTGATTGGTATTGCTCCCATACAAAAGATAGCTTTAAAATAAGTCTTAGTAAGAAACACTTTTGTTTTTTAATGGTACCGTATTGAAATTTAGTAGTTGTTTGTTTTAAATGCTTTTGCATAATTGTACAAAGTTTTGTCATAATCCGATTTTCAATTTTGGTCCGGGAAATCGGTCTTAGTGAGAAAAAAATATACCACAATGCGTTACCAACATCTGATACAAACGATATTACCCCAGTAAGTGTATAACAACATAGTCCAGAAACTACAACACAGAACCTGTTCGTTTGGGAATTTGTGTAGATTGTTCTTGAATTTCATTAATAAGAAGGCGATAAATGTTTGGAGCTGGCTATAAAAACGGCATGCCAAATCGTAGATTCAAACAGTTAAGTTCGAGAGTTTGGTGAAATTGAAAACAAAACTTAAAATGCGTTGTGCTCTGTTATTCGGTCTGTTGGCCACAGTTCTGCTAGCGCTGTGCTATGCTGAGGAGGAAATACCCGCAGGACTCCAGGATGCAGTCCAGGAGCAAGTGCGTGCCAAGCGTCAGTTTGGATTCCCTGGCTTTGGATTCGGTCGTGGAGGCTTTGGAGGTGGCTACGGAGGTTATCCTGGCTATGGCGGCTTTGGACGCGGCGGCTATGGCGGCTATGGAGGCTATGGTGGCTACGGGCGCGGCGGCTATGGCGGCTTTGGACGTGGCGGCTATGGAGGCTTTGGTGGTTATCCTGGGTTCTTCTATGGCTAAAATTCTACACAATAAAACTAAATAAGACTGAAAATGAATATCAAATTGTGTGTCTTGTTTTTGTTGTTTCCAAAATTATCCCAACAAATGAGATCAGAACTTGACCTCGCCCATGGAATTGTGTTGACCTGCTGTTGTAGAGAGAGACGTGTGCTCCCTTTTGTGTGTGTTTTAAAAATAAATAACCGAAAATCTCCATTTTATTTATGAATGCTCTAAGTAGCTGCAGTTCCATGTATGCTGCCCGCACATATATCTATATGTATATCCTCCTGTCTGGAGCTGTCACGATCCGTATCTTTTGTGTGGGAGTGCCTTCACACATGCACAGGTTTTTTTGCCGCAATTATCACGTACGATTGTCATAATTATCATTTAAATTTTTATTAGCTGTGCCCCATGGGCCAATCTCTTTCTTGTTTCCAGTCAGCCTCCGTCTGGCCGTCTCTTTCTGGATCTTTGTGTTTCTTTGTGTGACATGTCTTAGGGAAAATAAATAAATATTTAATTTGTTTGTTGTTTCAAGCATTTTAGTCGAGATGATTTGCCTAAATTTGCTTAAATTTTCAAATGGAAGTTGGGCGAAAAGAAGATGAATTTGGAAATAAATAAATATCCTCCACCTCACCCAATCAATTTTGCAACATATGCGTTAAAGATCCCATAAAATCCACGGCAATATAATTTCATTAGATCACTTTAATGATGTACTAATCCCATATAATAAACATAAAAGTCTACGCAAATTAACCGCAGGGCGGAGGACTTGTGCCCATCCCCATGCCAAATCGCAGAACATGTTTCGATGTGCATATTAATTTCAACGCAAAAGCCACCAAAAAGATGGTTATCGGGGTGCCATGCCCATGCCTCGTTGCCCCTGTTGTGGCAACAAAACGCCCAACAGGCCTCCTAGTCCAAGCTGCCAGTACTTACCCCAAGTCAAAATGGCCCGCCCTCGTCCTGGTGCTCGCATTGTTTAATTGTCAATAGACATCGGCTTCTATCAATATCATAAAAGCTAATATTTTTCGGTTGGCTGGACGACTCTGACTGACTGACGACGAAGTGACTTGCCAAACATCCCCCGGCATTTAATCCCACCGGATATGCTCAATCAAAGCTCAAAGTGTGCGTGTTGTGGGCTGGCAGGAGCAGGAGGTGTGAGGTCGAAGGGTGTGAGTAGCTTACCTCAACCTGCCTTGTGGGGGTTGCTCATTGAAAATCATCGCATTTCATTCATCATTTTGCGCCTTTTCAACAACCCTCGGAAAGGTAGCCTGGCCATGTTTTGATATTAAAATTGCGTAATTATAATTAACCACATGTGGGTTGGGGGAGGGAGGAAACGGTTTAACGTGTCCTTTTGACTGTTTCCGCTTGTGTGAGGAAGTGAGGAAGTCGTCCTCATGTGTCACGTGTGTATAACGTAACCGATCTGCGGATTGTCTGTCTCACCTCCCACCTTCATTCTCATCCTCAGGGGCATAATCCATAATTTAGCATAGTGTCAGGCAATTGATATTGCTTGCCTTCATCAGATTGTCGTACTTTGTGTATGTGTCTCAGATGGAAAAGAGTTTCAATTTTTAATTACTATTTCAATTTTAAGGTTTTTTAATGGGATTATGGGGTAGGACACGTGCTTCATTGTGGTTTTAAGGCGATGAAGTGTTATATGCAATTGAATAAAGGGATATTAAAAAAAGTAAAGAAGTAAAGCATGCTGAATCGTACTACCTTTAGGTTAGGTTAGCTTTTGAAGATTACACTAGGCAACAAGGTTCAGTACCTTGAATGGTTGGTAGTGATTCTAGATGATTTTCGTGTGCTAAGCAAGACTGCGTTTTCAGAAATTGTCCATCACTTCGAGATTTTTAGTAATTTGACCTTAAAGTTGCTCAAAGTGCTTATTTTGACCCTTTTTAGGAGCGTTTTTCGGGGAATCTATTCTATTGTTTGGACTCTCTTTGACACCATCGTAAAGCAATTCTGCGATTCTTTCAATGGAGATATACCTCTTTTAGCACTTGTTTAAGAATCCAAAAATATCCTATTTATTGCTGGTGCCCCAAAGTATGCAATGGCTCTAATATGTTTTCGTTTCCTAAAAACAGTTAAATTGGTTAGTAATTTGTAATAAACCAGCAATAAAATTCTAAAGAAAACCTCCCGTTAATGCTTAAAGAGAGACGATTACAATAAATTTCATAAACGAAGGCCAAAAAAGGACAGATTTGTTATGTTTTTTTTTAGTATTTTGTTGCTGGTTCATTACAAATCCCAGAGAGCTTAGCGATTTGGATATTTTTACCATTGATTCAGTTTTAAATATGAGCTTCGTATATCTAAAGTGTGTACACTAAGGTGGCCCCCATGTATATGGGAAACATTTTTCTGACGCTATTCTAGCTCTCAGTTTGATGAATATTATCGAATAGTTATCGAGATATTATCGATAAACCGTTTTTCGACGAAATTTTTAACGAAAATTGTCTATAGCAATATAAGCACTCACCCTATCAAATTTTTGTCTGAAAATCAAACTTTTTACCAAGTATTTTCCCTTAAAATTTTTTGAACAACTTTGAATCGGCTCAAAAACAAGAAAGTTAAGTGAGTTTAAGTGGAGGCATCTTTGAAAAAAAAATCAAAAAAAACGGTTTTTCGATAATCTACAGATTTTTGTATGTCGATTTTCGTGCTCAGCGTGCCAAAATACGTAAGAAAAAGTTGGTTGGGGCAAATCGACTTACATTTTGTTAATCAGTAACTGCGTACACTTGGTATAGAGAATAATTTTGGAAAGGTATGATTGCATAGAAGTTAATAGTTAAAAAAATTTAGATTTTAAGAGTTGTTTCAACTATTTTTGTGACTTAGTAATACGAAAAATGCTTTTTTTCAACTTAAGGCTCGTGAGCGACCTCTAAACATTCATCAATCTGCGTTAAACTTTATATGTTTTAGTTTTACATCAAATCGAATGATTTCGGGCTGTAAGAGCTAAAAAACACTTCCAAAAGAGGTCCACCCTAGTATACACATTAATTTAAAATTGAAAATTTTTTTTTATCTCTTTAATGTATTTTTATTTAACCAAACCAAACTCAATTTATATTAATATTACTCCACAAGAAAAACCTATTAGATTTGGCTCTGAAAAGCTACGAATTATATAAATGTGTATTAACTTTTTGCTTACTCTGTCTGGGCTTCAAACTCTGGGCCTTTGGACTGAACACCATTGGAGTGCCGTCTCAACCAATTGCGCCATCATAAAACACTATTTATTGGATTGAATTTAGTCTACCTTCTACCTAAAATGATTCACTATTATATATCTGGCCTATTGTAAAATGAGAGAATGTAAAATGAGTAATTCTCAAGATGGAATTTCGTTCATTGGCATTATAAAAAGGGTAACTGAAATTCGATATTTAAATATGTTTTTAGTCAATTCATAAGTCTTATAAATTTGTTTTAACACAAAAGGATCATAGTAAAATCAAATATGAAAGTTTCAGTTTTAACAATTTTGCTAAGGTACCTTGGGAAATACCCCCGTTTTCACTATTTTGTTTCAGATGATTCGGTAACGAGTTTTGAAGTTCACCGCAGAACCACTTTTGTTAGAGCCGCCTCCGGAGATTCGCTGTCGTGGACTTTTTCGTTGACATTTTTAATTGAACATTTTTCCAGAGATACTTCAGATAACATCTCTTATAGCGTGTATTTGAAATAAAGAAACCACCATTATTCATATCTCCAAAAAGTAAATCATAAAACTAAGAATTTTTGGTAATTTAAAATATTACTGTAGTAGTAAAAAAGCAAACCAACTGATTGACATTGAAATGATCGGGTATGGGCTTACTCTTAACTTATCTTAAGAAATAAGATATATTTTCTACCTGATCTGACCCAATCAGATTCAATAGCTTACCACAAGAACCATTAGTGAACCAAAGCGTGGGTAAGCTTGCGACCTTAACTTCAGGTTTTAAGCCTACTCAAGCCTGATGCAATAACCTCTCAACACTGGTTTCAATGCTTCCCACTAATGTTGATAGCCCACAAAAATCTACTAATTGTAATTAAGCATGGGAAAAAATTAAATATGTGGCCAATAAAATTACTGTGAAAAACGTATGTACGAATGTGCTCATGGAGTAGGAGTCGGCAGTAGGCAGTAGGAGTTGGAGTCTCTCAAGACATTCCAGACCAAGGAATGAACAATCCGAGTGAGAGAGAGAGGGGGATATTACAAACGTGTTGCCATTAGTTAACTTCAGCTTTGATTGATTTCAATTAATCTTGGACGCGTGTAATTAATCATTGAACACTTTAATATGGTTAACAACTCTTGACCAAGCAACGGTTAAAAAGGTTCCACGAGCAGACAAGACCCCAACTCTGGCCAACTGACAAAGTGGTTGTTGAGGGGGGAGAGCGTCTTGGCTGGTTGCCAGGGCAGCCGCCTCTAAGAAAAATGACCAAGTTAGGAAAATGCGTTGGAGTAACGAACTAAACTGAACAAAGATTTTCATATGCAGGCTCAGGTTTTGTTTTGGGGCTTACCATTTTTTTCATCTTTTTGGCCAAAAGGCAAACTGCGGTTTACCCAGACGTAGTCGGCCCCCGACTAATTGTAGTTACATTTCGCGCCGAGCTGGAGGTTTTTCGTCTTGTGGTCATGCCAACCAACTGAAAGCTGCGGCGATTGATGGCTATCAATGCCGTTGACTTATGGTCCTCCAGTGCCCAGTTTGGGGCCCAAAGCAAATCCATCTATATAACACATTTGGCTGCAGTTCACTTTGATTATCTCCCCGCTCAATTGCAGCTATTGATTTTCCCAGGCCGAACAAATAGCTGAGAGCCAAACGGAAAGCTGCTAAACGTGGCCTGAACATTTGTGGCTAACTCATGGGGGAGTGCGGCGGGGAAGTCTCCACATGGCAGTCAAATTATATCAAATTTCCATTTTCCATAGACAACTGAACGAGTTTCACACATGGGCGCTAATGAATTTAATGAAGTCATTTTTCTTAAACCGATTAACAAAACTACTTACAACAGGGCCCTGGCCCTGGTCCTGCCCTGCCCCCTCCAGCGATTGCCTCACTTCGTCATTTAGAACAAGCGAGTTCATAATTTTGCATCATTAATCATGGAGCCAACAAAAAGAGATCTCGGGCAGAGGCGTCCCAACAATTGACAGCTACCAAAGTGGCCAGGCGAAAGTAATTTGAACGCTTCGGTTCACCACGAGCTGTGCCCGCTGAGAAATTAAAAAAACAATTGTTAATTATTAAATTTTAAATTTTACACTTTGCCACAAATGAGATTCATCAACAGCAACAGGCCGGCTCCAACTCTGTCCAGGGTCTTGTCCATGTCTTGCGGCCAATCATCGGATTGTGACGAAGCCGACACCTCGCTGATGAGATCATTCATCAAACTCTAAACCGAGTAAAATGAGTTGCCATTGTTATTGGCCGGAGCAGACAAAACATTTGGGACTTGGGAGCCACAGATGGAGATGGAGAAGTCGCATCATTCGATTTTGACTGCTCAATTATCACTGGGAACGGTGGCATTTGAATTGAGAAAATAGCAGAGAGATAACGATTCAGCACCCGCATAGCATTTTGTTATTTCAAAATGGAGATGAGAGATCAAAAGAAGATTAACCATGCATTTTATGCACAAACTACCGGGTCGTAAATTCTGGGGTAGCTCCATGAAATTTAGTAGGTTTTCTAATTCATGCTGAGAGCCCTGTCAAACAGTACATTTTCCTACTTTTTAAGGAAGCTCCTCTTAAGCTGGCATTCAGGTTCCGGCGTTGTATAGCGCGATGCTGGAAAGTTCTCAGAAAGTTGCGTGAACATTTTTTTTCTTTCATTACTTTAAATACTTACCAAAAAGTCAATAGTTCGTTGATTCAAAATTATTTTATCATTTAGACTTCAGATCGTTTTATAGATGCTAAGAATATTTTAGAATAGCGATGGCATCCAATTTATAGTACAAAGGCGCAGCAACAACATACATTTTCTATCAACATTATTCTTGCTAAGATGTAGAAGAAGTAGTATTCTTCATCTGCATCTTTCTACTCTTGTTTGAAATTTATATGGCAGTGGACCTACGGCCATTTCGACTCAAACATTTTCCTTATATTTTTCCTAAGACAAAAGTTTCTATAATCCAAAATTGCGTTTTCGTCTGAATGCTTCGAATAGAAATGCGACCACAAAGCGTTGCGCTTCATTAAAATCGGATTAATGTGCGTCCTGGCTGACCAATGTCCCTTTGCTCTCGTTTCCCACGCTGACCCAAGGAATGACCGTAAATCTTTGACCATTCTTGGCGTATGCAAAAACGCAAATAAGCCCAGATGAAATGCGTATAAAATTGTCCCAAAAATCAACCCCAAAAAAAATTCAAAATAAAATAAATCTGAATTCAGGTAAGGGAACCCTTTTAAAATGTGTAAAATTTTATGGAAAAATCAAGCAGAAAATTATATTTTTCTTTTGGGTGGACAATGTCCAGTCTTAGAGACCGGGGGTTGATGCTCTGAACTTGTCACCGCAGACAAAGGTTAATTTTCTTACAGCTTCTCCGTGGGGGACCACTCGAACTCGAGTTCAAGCGGCTACCTGGGCGCCTGCAGCAGCATCTGGCGCCGGCAGCCTCCTGACCTTTGCCTGCCTCACGCAATTAGGCAACATTTTTGAGGTCAGCAGAAAAACTGCAAAAATTTTGCATATGTCTTTTTGCCATTTCTTGATTTGAATATGTGCTAATGATTTGCGACAGTCGCCCCATCCCCGCTTTAATTTTACGGTGGCCAATGCTTTTATGGCAAAATGTTTAATGCATGAAGTTTTCAACGGGCAGACACATAAATAAAATTGGGCGTAGTTGTTCCATACTAAGTAAAGGGGGAGGCTCGTATGTAATTATACTTTCACACACACACACGCAGGCACACACATGAACTGACAGGGACAGACACATGTGAGCAGTGGTGACCTTTTGACATGCGCTCTCGAAATACATTTCCACTGGAGCACAAACACATGGGCACATTAAAAGCATATAAGTATGTACGTTCTACGAGTATACGAATATACATACATACAAGCACCCTTGGAACCCTTAAATTCTGTGGGTTGTCCCTGTCATGGACATTCGACAAGTCTGATTGGGTTTAATTTTAAAGGGAAATGGTCAAAACAAAGTTACTGCTAGCACTTTTGAAATTGAAACTTAAGATAAAAATATGGAAAATTTACAAATGTATTTTTATTTCTTCCCTAATAAATCTTTGTTACACACGTTTGTGGATGAATCATCAGGAATTTTGAAGTTAGCGAGCAACAGATAAATTTTATTAACTTTACATCTTTTTTAGACATTTTTGATGGTATTTGAAGGTGATCGGGAGTTTCCATCGCTGAGGATTTTAGAAAGGCTCTGTAAGATTTCTAATCAGTGCTACATGGGATAAAATGTCTGCTCCATGTATTAACACTTTGTGCACAGAAGACGACATTATTCTTTGCAAGCCTGCTTAGCGAAAAAGTAGTCAGTTTTGTTTATTTCGCTTAGAAAATTTTTTTTTTTATAAATTGTCCAAAACAAATTCTTTCAGGGCCAATATTTTTTTTTTGATGATTTTTTGCAAGCCATATGGCAAAGAGTGAGGTGGGAGTGACATTAACCTACAAAGTGCAACAGACTTAACAGTTGGCCGGAAGTTATTGAATATTTTCACAACACAAGGACTTACACTTTACATAAATGCTAACAGTAGATGAGTCAAGAGTGACAGTCGTTAGTTATGGGTCCAAAAGAAGTCAGTATACGCTACAAAACCATATATGCTAATACAACACTTTTATCAAATGGTACACTACACAGAAAAGACGGTCACAAACATATAATTTTTATTTAATTCAACCTTATTGAAATGAGCAAAAGATATTGACTCAATAAACTTTAATTTTTTGATTTTGCTCAACCAAGGAGAGTCACAAAAGGTGGAGAAATCTGGGAGGCCACGTTCTAAACATATGTTCACTTTGAAAGCTGCAGCTGATCCGAATGCACCTAAGAACTAGTTCAAAAAGTTTATGGGCTTTGACAAGTGTTGTCAATTATAATAGAAAAAATGAAATTTGAAAAAATTTAAATTCGACTTAAATTCCGCTAGATTGGCTATTTAAACACTGTGCGCTGCGGCGTTAACGAATCCCCTAACTCTTCGTAGTGAGCACTTGCTACCAGACCAACTACCGTATACAACTTTTGCCACTAAGAAGTAGTTGCAAACCTGGAATCTTCCTTTCTCTTTTGTATAGGGCGAAACGCAGAGGAACTGTTCTATTAGAAGGGACGTTTGCATGAGTAAAAACGCTCGGCTCTCTGCTGCATGCTGGATGCGTGCAATTAGAAGGGACGTTTGCATGCTGTGCTGACTTCTTTCTGCCGAAAGGGAACGTGCATCAGTTTTCATACAGATTACTGCAAAAGTTGGAACCACGTTCCGACAAATCCGACTGGGATTTTGTATGGGAATGTTTGTATTGGAATTTTTAGCGGGACTAAATTCTTCTGCGTTAAAAAATTGACTTTTTCTAAATTAGAAATAATGTAGAAAAGTAAAAAAAGTTTACCTTTAATATCATTTGACTATACTATACCCATTTCCCTGTAAAATGGCTTGACACAGCCCCAAAGGGACAAAGCCGAGCTTCTCTCAATCTCTTGGCTTTAACGCCGAATCTGAACGGCAGTCTGAGAAGTCTTTGCATGGCTAATTACTACAAAGCTGGCGCCAACAGCAGAGAAGGGTGACCGGGTGTAAAGTTTATTCAAAGAAAAAACTTTTCATTAGATGTTCCGAGGTGGGATCGAACCCACGACCTCTTGCACAACGGTCGCGCACACTAGCCGCCAAGCCACCCGGCCCATTCCCTTGGTGGAACTTATAATTGCATCAATGATTTCAAATCACTTAAGAAATCTTTCAATTTAGTATAAGTAGTTGCGGTACTCGAATCATTAAACTTATAGAGTGGAGTTTATTACATTTTTTACACATAAAAAAGCATTAAATAAGACAGTTTATTCTGAAACAATATGCTCCGAATACATTTAGAAGCACTCTTTAGCATCCAAGTCTACACAAAAAAAATAATATAAATTAAAAATACGAAAATTTTAACAAAATTAAACAGGAGTATCTTCGTCCCGTGCTTGTTGTTTCTGTTGAAACGAATCCATCATCGAGACGCAGCTTCATCAAGCATATTGGGTTGACAAAGTTTGTGGCAGCGTTGCTTTTTCGTCGCTTGTGTCTCGCCGCTCGCTTGTGCACTTGTATTTGTGTTTCGCGAATACATTTTCTCCATTTTCCAGCAACGGCAATGCCCACACGGAGCTCCACTTTCACAATGAATCATCAAGCTAAAAACAACAGCAAACAAAGCGAATCTTTTTTTTTTGTTCTTTGAGGGGGTGGGGGTTGGCTGGGGCGGCGCGTGCTCGTCAGTTTAACCAGCATGACATGGCCCGGTCCATTGCGGTCCTGGACTCTGGCATTTTAGCACTTATTCATAAAGTCCTTGCCAGCCAAACAGAAAAGTTGGCCACAAAATGGAAAAACAAGCCAAGAGAAGAAGAATTACTAAAAATTTATCAATGTAAAAGTTTACAGAGCAAGCCAAATGGGTGAGAGCTGGAATGGCAGGAAAGGGGAGAAGACAGGAAACAAGCAACAATGTAAATTATATGCCAGTTGGTTGTCTTGTTGTTGTTTTTGGAGGGTATGGGTGTGAGACCAGCCGTGCATATGGATGTGTATGCACTAAACGTATATATATACTGACAAAGTCCTTGGAATATATACATAGATGTGTCCACATGTGAGTTGCAGAGTGCAGTTGTGCAAACAAGAAAAGTTGCACACAGCTAAAATGTTTAATGTATGAAATTTTGTTATGCATTTTCTGTATACTCCGAATGTTGTGTGTACGTACTTTTGAATGTGTGCGCACTAAATTGTACGCTTAATTCCAAATTAAAACCCTGGTTAAGTAAGCATTCAGCAAATGTTAAATGTATTCAAAAGATTTTGAGCTTAGACACAATTTTGAAAAGAAAATAAGTTTCTTTAAACAAATTTTTCAGGTTTTGGAGAATGAAAATTGACAAGTATATTAAAAAAAGGTGGTCCAATGAGTACTATGTACTTAGCCTTGGTTTTATTCGCAAAAGTATGCAGACAATTGTGTTATATAATTCTACAGCCTTGGAAAAGCGAATAAAAAGTCGTATTCGGTGAACGATTTTAACAATTGAATTTCTGAATTCAAAAAACATAGAAATGAACCGAACTTAAGTGAATTATCCATTTCGGAAAGTCTACCCCCAAAGTCGGGAAAAGTACAGAAAGGTGTTGCATGACATTTTTTTAAAATTCATACGACCAGGGTTTGGGAATAGGGAACTTTTAATTTTTGTAAAATCTACTCCCAAAATCGGCAAATGGGCGGAAAACTGTTGAATGTAACTTTTCAGTTTGTAATCTAATCATCTCAAAACTTATTTCAAAGCTCTATAAAATAAATATTAGAAATGTGATTTTCAAAAATTTAGTAAATCTGAAACATTGGTGGAATATTGTTTCAAGAAAAACTCTTTTCCCATTCGATCAGATTCATAATCATTTTCAAAGCTCCATAGGGCTTACATAAATATATTTTTTTTGCTCTGAATATCTAGGAGACAATTTTAAATTTTCGCCCGACTTGCTAAAACGTTGCTCGGAAGCTAAAAAAAAATTACATTGAGTAGCGCTTTCATCAGGTTGGCATCCCAAGGGGTATTCTCTTAAATTTCCCAAAATTTTTCAACTGCCACTGAAAATTGACTACTAAAATACTAAAGCCAAGTATGCAATTGTTTAGATACGAGGTGTAATCAAAGGAAAAGGTGAATTTTGAATTTTCGCGGGCTGTGTACATTTGATTGTCGATATTTAGCTTTTGTTAGCTTTTGTCGGACACATATGTTTATCATATGTTTGCATTAGCAGCCAATTTCGATTAGTAGTATGTTTTTGGCAACTTATAGGTTAGTCACGTTTTTGTGTGTTCTTCGATTTTTGAATAAATTTTGAGCAAAAGCAACGTTGCATTAGTATCGCTCAGAAGTTGTTTAATGAAGTCAACGACGATCCGGGTTTGCTCAAACGGATCATAACTGGTGACGAGACGTGGATATATGGTTATGACATCGAAATCAAGGCCCAATCATCCCAGATGAGCCAAGACCGAAAAAAGCACGCCAAGTTCGATCAAATGTGAAGGTTTTGCTCACTGTTTTCTTTGAATACAATGGTGTGTTGCATCTTGAGTTCCTGCCAAGAGGTCGTACAGTTAATAAGGAATGCTACAAGGAAGTTATGCAACGTTTGCGTGATCAAACGATCGGATTTGTGGAAAAACAATCACGACAATGCACCAGCTCATACATCAATGCTTGTTAGTGATATTTTGGTCAAAAACAACACTGTAATGATGCCTCTACATATTCTATTTCCTATTCCCAAAACTGAAGAGACCTGTGAAAGGAAAGGGTTTTGCCACAATTGATGAGATCAAGTTGGAATCGAAGAAGGAGCTAAAGGCCATACCGAAAAGTGCATTTCAGAAGTGCTTCGAGAATTGGAAGGCGTTGTCACAAGTGTATTATATACGAGGGCGATTACTTTGAAGCGGACAAAATGGGTATTGATGAATAATTAAGTACTTTTCAAAAAAAAATTCAAAATTAACCTTTTCCGTTGAACACACCTCGTATATCCTCGTATATTGGAAAACCAAAAACAAAGTGATTTTAGCCTTTCCATCCATAATCTAGGCGAATTTTGGAAATGTATATCATATTTCGGAACAGAGCACACTGGGACAGAATGGAAAACTGGCCGGCAGAAACTTGAAAAAGCGAGGTTGGTGTTAGCACAATACCAAACACCCCACCTCGCTCCTTATGTTGTGATTAATTTTTTAATTTTTTTTTTAATTTTATTTTTTACTTACCCTTACTGGGAATTAAACTCTGTGCATGATCTACGCAAATAGGAACATCAGTTAGATCGGGATCGGGGGAGCCATCTCTGACAATGTTACATGTGAGCTGCAGCTATTGATTGCAAGAGTGCCCTCCTGGTGGAATGTCGCTCGGGACAGAGGTGAGTGGCGGGCATTAGTGGCAGCGGCCGAGACCGTAAAACGGTTGTGATGGCCAAAGAAGAAGAAGAAGAGTGCAAGATTGAGTGCAAACACTTATAAAACCGTTGGTTCAGTGGCGATTTGAACCCGACTGAAAATATCCTGGATTGAGGGTCAAAATTTAAGATTAATGCAGCGGTCACCTTACAAACCAGACTTTAATATCATTGTTAATGTATGCGGAAGGTTGGTTAGAAAAACTTATAAGTCCGGTAAATCATATTTTAGTAAACAGGAACTAATTGAAAGCATATAGAGCGCTTGGTCAGAAGTTTACCCGACTATATCATAAAATTGAATGACTCTCTTTTCAACAGTATACTTAAAGTCATTCTAAAAAAGGCAGGATCGACGCACTTTTAAATTATTGAACAAATTTTCTGAAAGTGTATAAATTAGTTTAAATATAAAGTTACGGCTAGGAAGTGCCAAAAAACCTAAAAAAATATTGGGAGTTCTAACCTGATGACGCAGTTTAAATCGGGAATGCAAATTACTCGATAATAAGTAGGTACTGATACGGTTTCTGATTCGGTTCATTACATCGTTTTTGGAGCTAACTGAACCGCTATTTCGGTTCGTTTCATATGAAATATGATGATATCTGTTGTTATGTGACTTTTTGACACACTTTGGAAATTAAGTTCTTATAAACCAATTGAATATCTTTAAGATTCTTATAAGAATGTCAAAAATTGATGAAGTTGGATTTGTAGAATTCGTGTATAAGTTCTAGGTATGCACAAAAGAATACTTATTATGCATATTACACACCCTATTAATCGTATTAGAAAAAACTCTCCTGGCTAAGATTAAATTAAGGTGAATAAGTACTATCGAAAATTGAGAACTAATCAACAATGACTCGTCCAAGTCGCAGTGTATGTATATATCCAAGTTTGGCAAGGACTTATTGAAAAACCCTTGCAGCACCCACAGTATGGTACTGAAAAACGGCTTTTGACTTTGGTTTTCGAGAATCAGAAAAACAATAGGAAAAAGATCTAAAAGGAATTGTGCGGGTACTTAAAACAACTGTTTTGGTAGTTTGTATTAATTTGTTCTGGGGCTTTTGCTTAGGACTAATAACTAACATAAAGATATGGCAAATATCATATCACTTCCCATTCCAAGTCCTACCCCAACCACAGTGCTCATACACAACTAGATCTACATATATTTAAAAGGCGCCAGCATCCTCCTATGCCCTGTTCTGTCACAGCCAAACCCCCCTACTCAGACATACTTTCAATGAACTGTCCCAAGCAGCAGCAGCTCGCTGTCCCCATCCCCATTTCCATTCTCCGTGTCCCCCCCTCAAACGTAGAATGGAAGCCGGAAAAAAAAATGGCCAACAGCCAACATGATGCCAAAGTTGTGGGTTAGGTGCCAAGGCAGCAAAGGCGCTCAAATGGGGTTGTCAGTATTTAACCCAAAAGGGTTGGAGGTGCTGCCTGACTGCGCGAACTCCAAGCTGGCTAAGGGGACCATCGGGTGGGGGAGCCGCTGCCGAGTAACATACGACGCACTAACAAGAGGTGCCGAGAACCAAGAGATTAGGTTCAAAGGCAGGATGCGGAGACCCATAACTCTTGGCGAGAGCGGGATGCCTCCAATTGAATTAGACTCCGCAATGGCGGCCAGAGAGAGACATCTAGCGGTGTTAATAAAAAGCAAACAGAAAATGTATTTTTTTCCCATTTTTTGGGTGCTTTTTTACGTGCGCGAACAAAAAGCGAACATTCCGATACAGTTAATGATAAGGTTTGAGCAAGCGGGACAGGTATAGAGTGCGAGAGAGAGAAGGCTGCTGAAGGGGCGTTACTGAGTGAGTCGAGTGAGTGAGCGAACAAGAAAAACTTAACGAAACTCAATTGCTGAGTGAGAGAGCCAACTGAGTTGGAAGTCACCACCCCAAGTGGAATCACTTGAGTCACTCATTCATCATCCAATTGAACGTTGGCACTGAAAGCTATGCCCTTCCTACCCTCCAGACACAAGAGGGCGCCACCCTCCGCCTCCTGCTGCTCTTTAATGATGAGTCCGAGTGCAAAGTGCGTTGCCCACAATTTGGCCCTTTGGACTTGCCGCAACTTTACAACTTGCGACACTTTTTCCAAAGCGATGAAGTGTTGGCATCTGACTTTGCGTGGCTGAAAACCGTTTTTCGAGGCATTTGAATTTTTTTGCGTGCAAATTGCCACAAAATGCTAATTCCGAAACAGAAGAGAAATAACACTGAGCTCTCGTCCATATGTTGGCGTCTCTAATTGAAAGCTGTTAGGCATTCCGTGCCGATTCCATCCTCACCTTTTGGATGACGTGTGGGCCTCAAATAATGGCCATATCAAGTTTCCCTCTCTCTCTGTCTCTCGTTAAAATTAAATTAAATTATGATTTCATGTTTTGGCACTTGCAAAGTGCAACTCAAGGCGCATAAATAAATGCGAAAGTTGAGTGCGTTAATCCAATTAGTTGGAAAAATATTCCATTCTAATTTTATTATGGCAGTCAATGGGCTTCAGTCGGAGAGCTCAAGTAATATTAGGGGCGGGCTGCGTCTATTGAGCGTTAGTAATTGGAAAAATGAAAACAACAATTCAAGAAACACTAACAGCTAAGTTATGGTTCAATTTTAAAGAAGATTGCTTAATATTCCGTTAGAATGGAAGTTTCTATATCAGAAAAGCATTATTATGCTTCAAATAATTTTTCGCATAGGAGAACTTTCACTTTACTTGTGCGATATGTTAACAGGAACAGATACACAAAAAATGCAAATGCAGCCCAATCGGACTCCTTTTTAAACCATTTCGTTTACAAAACAGCTCTGGTCACACTACATTACTACAAACGGGCGCGTCCATGTTCGTAAATCATGAGCAATTGGTGTTCTGTTGATTTTTTTTGCCTTATGCTGCTTTGAAATTCCAAAGCAGTTATAGCAATGCTCGCATGAGAAACCCTCTGCTTCTGCTCTTATAATAGAACCGAGAGGTTCTTAAACCTCCTATTCAGTTGACCAGCCTCCTTTGTGGTGTTGTGTTTGACAGCTAAAGTTGCATATGTGAAAACATAACATGACCTCTAGCTGGCTTAAACTTGCTAGTTTGAATATAATAAATGTCTTAAAATCCATCTTATTGTATAACCAAAAGGTTCACAAAAATTTACCAAAATTACAGCAAAACTACGGTTCAATTTTTAAGAAGATTGCTTAATTTTCGGTTAGAATGAAAGTTACTGTTTAGAACCAGTTCACTTTTGAACACTTGAACCGATCTGTCTAGTAGGTTTATGATGTGAATGTTAGGCGTTTTCCAAATTTCAGAAATTATTCAAGCTATGAAATGAAAATTTGGATGTGTGGGTTGGAAGGAAATACGTAGTGTGATATTTTCCCTATTTCAAAACTCGGTTCCAACAAGTAAGGACGAGAACAAAACAAATGCTAATAGTGATTTGCAGCCAAATGAATCTTTAATATAAACGCTTTTATAGGAATCATATTCTCGTCCACTAAGGAAAAAAGCATAGTTAAATCTATAACAATCATATTTGATTTAACTATGCCATTTTGGTATTGGAATTAATTGAAAAGCAGTTTGACTTGACTGAAAAAATATTTGGACGACGTTGCCCCTTTTATATGGGGAATTCCAACAGAAAAAAGGTATAAAAGGTTATCTTGATTAAAAAAAATTATATTAAGGTTTACGTGCGAGCCAAGAAAGATATGGGAACACATCCAGACCTATTTCTGAATTGCAAACGCAATTGAGATAAATGTTAAAAGATTTATAATGTGAATAGACAATTTGGCTTAAAAGGTTTGATTGGAATACAGTTAAGATGAAAATACGTAAAAATTTTGCGTCTAAAAGAGAAGGAACCAATAACGTGTTCAAATATTCCGATTTATATCTATACAAGTACATCATAGCACCAGCCTGGTGATATGGGATCCAAGTAATAGCTGCTAAATCTCTTTTGAGAAAGATCCGTGTACTCCAGTCCAGGTGTCCGCATAGATTATCGAAAGCACCCTGGTATTTTTGCACGTTTGAAGAGTGATCTTGGACGTAATCACTAAGATGTCACCCGAACTCACTAGCCAGAAGACTCTTTCGCAGAAGAAGGAACTTCCTAACTGAACCCAAGTAATAGGCTGTAGTCGTGTGCCCAGACTCTAAAATACTCAGATCCCTTGATTTCGTTTGTTTTCAATCATTTTGTACGATTGACATGGCTAAATCGGAGATACTCCCTTCTGCCTGTTACATACTTTTGCTCAAACTAATATCCTATGTGTTCCTTTGGTACAGAGTATAAAAATTCTTTTTTAAGGTCTTTGGCCAAAAATGTAGCGCTTTGTTCAGCAGAAACGATTCGATGAATAACGTTTTTCTTCTGCTGAACACGAACATTGTTTCATCTCAGTAAAAAGACTGTCAATAAAACACTCGTTAATTTTAAAAATCAGTTCTAGCATCGATTTTATAAACTCATCTTTTGGCATTCCGAGGATTTAAAAAACTTGCAATACTCGCAGTCATTTCAAGTACAAGTTTCAAATATTTTGGCGCTGTTTTCAGTGAGTTTTATATGAGTTTCGAATGGGAGTTTTTAAAGTTCTTAAAGAGTCAATCGTAAGTGACAGATATTTCTTTTAAATTTTAAGACATTTTTGTGTAGGAGAATGCAGCAATTCCAAAAAAATGATCTTAAAGTTGAATATTTCGATAGAAGTGACGATAGTAAAGCAAATGATTTCAAACGAACGCCGATTTACAATCAGCAAATGCCTTGAAATGTATTATACAATTTTAGATTGAAACGTTAAGTAACACAAAGGGAAAAAACGAGAACATAAGACTCAAAATGAGCACATTCGGTCACAAAAACTAATCATGAACGGATTTTCTCGCTTCGAGAACAGTTTAACTTTTTTAAGAACTTTTTTTTGTGAACGCAAAATCTTGATGTGAGTAGATATGCTCCGTTTTTTTCCCTCTGTGCTCATTTACACTGGTCCTAATTTCTAAGTTTTCTGGTTGTCAAAATTCTCTAAAGAAAAATTCTTATCCAACAGAACCCAATTTCATTAAAGATGACCAAGTTTTATAAATTTTTAAAGATATTTTCTTTGACATTAAACTATCGTCAGAGAAACTTTCAGGCAGCTTAAGCCAGAGTTGCTTAATATCTAACAGATAACTAATCAGGGGATATTATTACTATAGATCAGCGATGTTCAAGAAGAGCGAGGCCAAAAAGTGAGAGTGTATTGGTGTGCGATATCAAAGCGACACAGCCCAGCTTTGAACTGCCCTGCTCGACGTTTGGGCAACGAATGCAAGCAAAGAGAGAGCGCTGCTTACCCTCATATGCCCTACTTCGGCAGGCGCTCGGCTCGTGTGCATGTAAATAGCCGATTGCGCTCAGACCCTGGGGGCTATGGAGGAACATCGCTGCTATAGATGAATAAGTAAAAGTCATTAATTTCGGCTCAGTACGAAATTAGTATAAAATCAATCCAAATTTTTCGTCTTCATGCTTTTCCATCATGAATTAAACGCAGGCAGGGCAGCTAAAAGTTCGTTTACAGAAACATAACAGTAAAGTGTCAAACCTTATCGACATCGTATGATGTCCTGATTAAAAGTATTCAGCAGCTAACGAGGCAAAATTTAAAAGAACATCGATTAAATTATATTGATAATCCTTTTCCAAAAAGCACTCGTTTATTAACAATTGATGGATAAGGACCAGGGCTACAAACCGGGCTTAAGCCGACAGCTTCGAACATGGAATTCCGACATATTGTTCTCTGTGAACCGAACCTTGAGCAAAAACCAGTGGAAGCGATTGTTGAGCTAGAACCTGATCCGAACGCAAAGTTTCGGTTCGGTTCCAAAAAATTACAAAATGTAAGCTATTGCTAGGAATTTTTTCTTTACTGCAAATAGAGTCTACAAATCGACAGGATAAACCAATTCGTTATTCCAAAAAAAAGTTATTAAAATCGGGACCCATAGAAGACTATGTTCTTAGATCCCCGAATATAAAGATTATGGAATGATTCACAATACCAAGAAACTAAGCGGACGCCTTTGTAAAATAATAATAAAAGATGCTTTTAATATCAATTTCAGAAGATCTGTAAAGTTTTCTTATCACTAAAGTTATAATATTAAAGCCTTCGATTCTTCTAAATAATCATCGACGCAAGTCTAAGTTAAAATGCTTTCCAAATCTGAAAAACTATGAACCTTATTTACGATATTAAAGCAATTTATTGGTCTTTTAAATCGGAAAATGGTCAGCCGAACCAAGGCTCGAACCAAACCCCTCACACAGAAACCTCGAATCTCAAAATTTCGATTCCTTTGGTCAATTCCTGTAAAGGGCATACCACGGTTTGGCCCAGGTAAGGATATCAATTGAAATAATTGGGCAATTTTTGTTTAAAGTCATCGTTTCGTTGAAACATTTCACAGAACTATAATTGCCTGAGTTAGTAGACCATTTTGAATTACCACCAAGTATCTCCGTTAAGTACTTGCCCTCACGTACAATTGCCCAAAGCTTTAGCCAATGGGAACCGGCTTTAATAAACAAATAATGCAGATACTTGGGTACAAGTTCCAACACGTGATAAAAAAAAGACAAATCACTTTAAGAGCCCCCTCGCTCTCGTTTGTCAAATACCAGCCGAGAGTGTACAAAATGTAGACCACAACGCACTTTAATCTAACCAACCAGAAAACCTCAAATACAACTTTCTGGGTGGAGACTACATTTTAAAGTTGTCATACAAATTAAGCAAAAAACCAAAGTTTGGCCAACAAATAGAGCTGGAGAGAGAGAAAGAGGCTGCAAAGCGTTAACGGTAAAGCTACGAACAGATGGGCCAACAGCTAACTAATAAGAAGAGGCAATGGCCAAACGAGTTCTTGTTGGATCACACCAACAACTGAGAGCGCTCAGTGCTGAGTGAAAACACTCAACGAAAGATGAGAGCGCGCGCTCGAGCAAAGAGCAAGAGTTGGGCACCACCATGTGGTGGTCGCGGTGGTGGCTGAGCAAATCAGCCAAACGCATTGAAGGTCTTGCCCCGCCACCAAAAAAAAGCGAGAGAGAGCCATGCGATTTCCACTCAACCAACTCAACTGCCTTGCCCGGCCGTGCGTGTGAGCGGTGCAGCAAGATGTGTGCCCACTCGCTGGTGGAGTGAGAGAGATTTGTGTGATGTGTCGTTAGGTCGAAACGGTCGAGTCGGGTCGGGTCGTGTACCTTTTGCCACGAATGTTTTGCCAGTCAGGCTCTAAAAGGCCTTACGAGAACAGCTGAGATTTTCGCTGCTCCGCATGACGCGCATTTTTCAAGATAGAAGAAAAAAGTTTTTGGAAAATTTTAAAGTCTTCGGAAAAGAAAATTGATAAGAAATACTTCGAGTGCGGAAAAAGAAAAAAATAAACCAAAGCCGAGTGTTTTAATTGAATGAAAAGTGGAAAATGTTTCAAATAAAATTCCAAGAAAATAGTTCAAAATAAAATTTAAAAAATAATCAAATAAAATACAAAATACAAAAATTTGCAAACGCTGAGAGAGGCGAGATATTTTCATAGCAAATTCCAAAAAGATTGGCGAGTGTGTGCAAAGTGTATTCCACCAATTTTCCCACGTGTTCCGATCCGGCCGCCAAAATTATTACGCACAATTCCCTGAGCGTGTACGGTGGCGGCGTCATGTGCGCCTCCCCGTCCACAGCTCCCGGCTTCTTCAATCCCCGTCCGCAATCCGGCGCCGAGTTGTCCGCCTTCGATCTGGGCCTCTCGCGCTCGATGGGATTGGGAGTGCCGCCGCACACGGCCTGGCACGATCCGAATCTTGGCGGCCATCTGCATGCCTCGGCATCGGCGGGTCCCGGACCGGGCACCGGCTCTGGCGGCGGCGGTGGCGGCACCACGCCCAGCAGTGTGGCCAGCCAACAGTCGGCGGTGATCAAACAGGATCTGTCCGGCCTGACCGCCTCCACAGCGAATCACAACCAAAGTGCACATCACACAATCAAAGAGGATCTCTCCAGCCTGCCCAGTGCCAACGGTGGCGGCTCCTCGTCGGGTCATCATGCGAGTGGAGTGCAGTCTGGCCATGCCACAGACATGTTGCCCATTATCAAGGGTTCACAGTCCTCCAGTTGTCTGGGCAGCTCGGGAGGAGGAGGTGGCGGCGGCAGCACCACGCCCAGTTCCCAGGCCAACAGCTCACATTCGCAGAGCAGCAATAGTGGATCACAGATCGATTCCAAGCAGAATATCGAGTGTGTTGTCTGCGGCGACAAGAGCTCTGGCAAACATTACGGACAGTTTACCTGTGAAGGTGAGTAATTGTAGGATTACGGGTAGGGTAGGGTAGCGGGTGGGGGGAAGAGGTCAATTGAATTGGTATCTTTGTGTGATGATGACGACGACGACGACGATGAGGATGATGACCAAACAGAAAAGTGGTAACATAAAAGCGTGCCTGCCAGCCGCTGATCTTTGACAGTTACCGTGAATTATGGCAGTTTGATGAGTTGGCAGTTTAGTTGACGTTGCCGATCTTGTGGGTGTGCAAAATCTGTTGTACAACAACAACAAAAATTGTGGGAAACTGGCCAAAAGTGCCGTTGGAAAAGCTTACATGTTTATAGATACATCATATGTACTTAAGTGGAAACCACAAATAATGAATGACATTTTAAGCGGGATTTTATTTGGGCGAATCTTGAAACTTGTTTCAGCAAAGGAAAACTTCTGAAATTTGGAGCTTTTATTAAGATTTTTTAAAATAAAATTTTATTTACAAACCTTTTACATTGGCCTTGGAATCATTGAACGCGATTCAAAGCATTCTTAAACTTTTTTAAAAATTTCACAAGACAACAAAATGAAAACTTTTTCAGTATATTGAAGGGTTTGGGGTAATGATTCTAGATGATTTTCGTGTGCAAAACACGAAACTGTTTTTGGAAATTGTCCATCACGTCTAGATTCTTGGTAATTTGAGCTTAAAGAAGCTTACAATGCCAATTTTGAGCCTTTTTAGTCAGGTTTTGTGGAGAACCTTTACTATGGGCTTAACTCCTCTTAATATTAGAGTAGAAAACTATTTCTTAGCTTCTAAATAAACTATACCAAACATTTCTGTGATTTTTTAAAGCCAAGTTATACCATTTTGAATACATGTCTCAGAAACTATTCAATAGTCTACTGCCCAAAAATATGCTATGCAAAATCACTATAATTGCCTTGTCAGTTGTATCAAATTCCTATGAAACTTTACAACATTTATTGCATACTTATGGGCGGCACAAAATGTTGTCATTTCGAGCACTTGTATTCATAGCGGTATATCTTCGCTTAAAAAAATCGTAAAACTGTTTAAGAGGAAACATTTTAAAGCTAAATAATATTGCTATTGGATAACATCAAAGAGAGTCAAAGCAAAAGTATAGTTTCCCCACAAAACACGCCTGAAAAGGGTCAAAAAAGGCATTGAAAGCTACCTTAAGCTCAAATTTAGACTTGATAGACCATTTCGAAGGCAGTTTCGTGTTCAGCACACGAAAATCATCTAGAATCACCAGCAACACTTCAATATACTCGACCTGAATCAGCGTGAAACTTTGGAGCAATTTTGCAAGGGAATCGGAAATATTTTATTTCGTAATCCCGGTTGAATCCGGTTTCTGCAAGGCACAAATTGAACCTTAACTCGTACCGAACCCTTTCTTTTAAATTGATTTCGAAAACTGGCTACCAATTTGAACAAATCAAATAGAACTAAAGTTAGTCTTAAAGTCAAATCTGTTCCAAATGGTTGTATAGCCGTCTACAAGAACTCGTAGTAGTTTGATCTTAAATCATTGGTCTGTCTAGATTTTAGGACATTCATTCAATTTACTTTAACAGAAGCTACTAACCTTAAGGTTTCCGGTTTGGTAGGTAGCGATACTTATGTTGGTAATTGGAAAAAGGCTAAGTTTTGTTCTGGATATTTGGTTCCGTACCGCTACAACTTAAATTTGCACCAAAGAACAGTAAAGAACAGTGTGTTTTAGGAACAATAGCGAGATGTTCGCAAAACTTGTAAACAACGAGGGTTTGGCGAGGGTTTAAGTAATATTTTCTTAACATAGCTTGCTGCCAAGAGCTGAGGGAGGGATGAATCGTTTTCAGCTCAATACAGCAAATGTTTAAGAGAACTTTAAGACAGTCAGAATATGTGATGAGCGCCAGGCTTTGCGCAATTGTCTGAAACTAAACCAAAATAGTTTCATTAAGAATAAGAAAAACCTCGGTTGAATGCATTTTGATACTCAAACACATTGGTCTCTGTGTAAGCAGTAGGGAGATGGTTCCTCTCACTACATCAAAATTGTAACGATGAAGCAAACTTGATGATTCAATATCTTTGGTTAATAAGTTCTATTAATTCGATTCCTTTGACTGCGTAAAATCCACCTAGAATTGCAAAAACAGGAACATACGAAAATGGGTCTAAGAAAACTTTACGAAGTTTGCTTCATTGTGTAAGTCCCGACTAGTTTAGAAGGGCCAATTTGTCAACTTCTGACAACTTAGTGTAGTCTTTTGTTATCGGTTCTTACACCTATATTGCCTTGGAATTCTAAAACAGGCTTAGCAATGCTAGCATAAGGAGGCAGCTGCTGAATTTGCAGTCGATCTACCAGGCCACCAGCCTCCATTGATTTCTATTTAAAGCTATGAACAAATAGAACTTGACCTGGAGCCGCCTAGAACTTGCTTTGAATAAACGTTTAAGTTTTGGGAAGCTGTAAAGCTGAATTTTCACTTGTCTGATATCTCACTTCAGGCATGCACCGCCGGTTGGCTCAGCGGCTAGTGTGCGCGTCGTGGGTTAGATCTCGCCTCGGAACATCTAATGAAAAGCTTTTTCTTTGAATAAACTTTACACCCGGTCATCCCTCTCTGCTGTTGGCGCCAGCTTTGGCGTTAAACTGTAGGTCCCTTACTCTTGTGCGAAAATTAGAAGCACACAAGCCAAGAGATTTATAGAAGCTCGGCTTTGGCCTTTTGGGGCTGTTTCAAGCCATTTTAAATTTTCCATATCTCATAAAAGTTTCTCAAATGAGATATCAGTCAAGTGTAATAGTCAATTTGAGAAGCACAAAAATATACAAGAAGCCGTTTAAAAAGTAAGTTATCTAAGTTTTCATATAAGTTTTTTGACAGTCAACTCTCAATAAACTGAGATATTTTTCACCCATATGTGAGCCAGACTTGTGAAAATATTGTTTGAATTTTTTTAGTCTGTTTAATTAAAGTTTATAGAACTCCGTAGGTATATTTCAGAATTATGAGGAGTTTTTAATGAGTTTCTTAAAACATAAAAATAAGACAAAATCTTTAGGGTCATTTGGTACTTGGAAAGCATTTTGAAAGCTATTTTGCTTAAAGTTCTACTAAGTAGGGCTGACCCATTAAAATGTTTTAAAATGCCAGCCGCCAACCTAAGCAAAACGTTGAGATACATTTGTCTCCTCATTTTCTTTCGCTTCTTCAGATTTCATTCGCATCTGCCTGGTCATTCTACCGTTACACTCTATTCTGTTAATTTTTGTATACAGATCTCGCCCCCTTAAGCCAGGCCAGGCACGCACCGTCTCAACTTAACTTTACTCGCGCTTATCGCTAGATAAAAAAAATTATTATCTAAATAAAATACGGTGTTCTTTGTACTAAGCACAAACAATTGTTGTGCAAACATGCAAATTGTGCGGCTGCTAAATGAAGCGCCCACCTTTTTATTGTCTTAGACATGGGCCAAAGGGGTGACGAGGAGGGAAAAGGGGTACATATGCAGCGGGCAGGCAGGCTGGCAGGCAGGCAAACTGCATACACAGATACCGCGTTGGCATTTAGTGCAACTTGGAGTTGAACTTGTCATAATCGTATCTCTTCAAATGTTCTGGATGGGAGCAGAGAGAAAAGAAACAAAAAAAAAAAAACAAAAAATGACTGTGGGGAATAGAAATCTAGATGAGAGCTTGTACAGTGGTTGGGGGAATGAGAGTGAGGGATTGCTATAAATTATAGAAATAGTTGGAAATGTAAACTAAAAAAATGTTAAAAATTTTAAAGAAATTGGAAATGGATATGGAAAATGATTGTTTTGTACAAAAGATGGCATAAATCAGCCACCAAATCATTATCAGCTAATTAAAATCGAGTCAGATATATAGGCCCGTTTCCGAAGTAGATTGATACTCAGAAAAGAAAAAATCCATTTGGAATGAATATGTCTTAAATATCCTTTTAATCATTTTTAATATCCTTTCACTCATCCAACGGATCTGAACATTGTCCAAAGGATATGAAATATGATCATATCATCATACTAGTCTTATTTAATTAAACCTCTTAATTGAAAAAAAGAATGGTAGGAAACGTACCAATTTCAATTTATCCGATTTGGATTGTCTCAATTATGCTTCTACTTGAATTCGAACCCACAACCTTGACGCTCTAAAGCAGCGATGTCCAAAATTTGAAAAGGCAGCCACGCGTGGTTGGCAAGTTTGGTGATTGTGTGTGAGCTTGGACACCACTGCTCTAAAGCAATAGTCTTGCCACTAAGCTACATTGCCTTTTGCTACATGAGTGCTTTCTTTACTATGGTTTGGTCACTAACTCTTGCTAGCGCTTGATAGTCGTGTGCGCTAAGATGCAGACGCCCGTAAGTTCAGTCTTCGAGGTCTTCAGCTCAATCCCAATTAGGAAAAGAAGAATAATTTAATGGTATCTCAAAATCAATCACAGCTTAGAAAAAATGAGGTGTGGGTGGGATGGTTGTGTGGTCGGTCGTGTCTCCCCTTCCCTTCCGCCTTCCCTTATAACATTTTTGTTAACTCTTTCTAAGTTGAACTCGATTAAAGGGACCAAAATGTTTAACCCTGTCGTGTTTAATTTTATTCCATTCCGGGATCAACCAATTATTGTTACCGCATTGGTTTGAGTTCATTCCGAAAGGTTTGATTTTTTCATTCAGTTCATTCTAGTGTTGGGTAAAGGTTGTTCATTTCACTAAACTTGTTCACTTGTTCTTTTTTTCAAAGAAAGTCAACTCACTCAAATCGCTCAGTTGTTCAGTAGCTCAGTTGTTCAGTATTTTATAAACCATCCCCTGTTGGAGATAGTTTGTGTTCTGCGGCCCTTCAAGTCAGTCGCTGGGTTGGTAGGTCATTTCTCCTGAGACGAGAATGCGTTGCTAGCATGGAAAGAGATTTAGCAAGTTGGTTTGGGTGGGTAAGAAGCTTCTCAGAATATTTTTGTTCAAGTTGCTCTATTTCAGTTTCGATCAATGGGATGCTGAGGTCTTTGTGGATACACTCATTGCGAATGTACCATGGCGCTCCAGTGATGGTTCTAAGAATTCTTGATTGTGATCTTTGGAGGATGTCCACACTGCTCGCACAGGCATTTCCCCATAACTGCGAGCCATACGTCCAGACAGGCTTTATGATGCTTTTGTACAGTAGGACTTTATATTCCAGTTTTAGAGGGGAACGGGAGTTGATTAGCCAGTGAAGGCTGTTGGCCTTTAGCTTGATTTGAAGCTTTTTCGACTCTATGTGTTTGCGCCATGTGAGCCTTCTATCGAGGTGCACACCTAGGTATACAACATCGTTTGATTGCGGGATCTGGGTTGCATTTAAGAATAGCTGGGGACAGGTGCTTCTGTTGAGTGTGAACGTCACCTTAAAATGGCTGTGTGGGACTGCAACCAGCGTTTGCCATTCGAAGCGGGCTAAAACAGCGAACTGAGTGAACAAGTCACTGAAAAACTCTTGCTGAACAACTCACAGAGCAAGAGAAACTGAACAAGAGCGACTGAACAACTCTCACTGAACTACTCACTGAATAGCTCACAGAGCAAGAGCGACTGAACAACTCTTACTGAACAAAAATGAACATTTAAAGAAGAACAACTCAATTTTAGTCATGAACAACCCAACACTAATGGATTCTAGCAATGATTTTATATTAAAATTTTTATATTTTAAATGATTCATTTGCTTCCTCACTGTATAGCAATTTCAAGGCTTTTTGCCATTCCTTTTCCTTTCGTACTTGAGAGCTTTATGTTTCAAGTCAAGCCAAGCTCATCTGCTGCTTTGTCTTAATATTTCAAAAATGATTTTCTCTTCCAGTTTTGGTCACAGCACCGATTTTACCCACTGTGCTTATGTACGTTGTAGGCGCTGCTATTATTATTAATCACACAAGCATTTTGTACGCATGCGCAGCAACAAACTGCATTAACAACAACAACAACAACCACAAGAACAATCGGAAAAATATGTTGCTCTGTGACCGCCTCGTTGCATTCTGAAGGTGTTTTTCCTTTTGGCTCATAAGATATCTTTTGGGGTACTCTCTTGAGGCCTGATGATGTTGCCACGATAGCAATCTATTTTGTTCTATGCAATCGCCAGACTTCAGACTTCAGCTTGGCATAAAAAAATAATAACAACAACAACAACAACAAAAAGAAGAGAAGAAAAAAAAATGGCATAGAAAGCTCGTCTCATATCATTGCCAACAGAAATTCTTCTTTTCTGAACTAAAATCCATAATGTGCCTGGGTCCGACGAGTCCTTTCAGCTGATACTCCTCACAACTCGTTTCTCTGGCTTTGGCTGGGCTCACTTGTCTGTCTGTCTGTCTGTGTGTGCCCGTCTGTCCAGGTCCAGAGCTTGTCGGCTCAGTATGTGAAATTTATGCCAAGGCACCCCACCCCAACTGCTCGTAGCTGGAAGATTAATTGTAGCTTATGCGTGTTGTCTATTCCTGTTCCCTGCTCCCTGTTCCTCAGACCAATGTAGGTAGCAACTTGTTTGATTCCACACACACACAGCTGTTGTTTTGTAGGTGAAGATTGGTGAAATTAGAAGGAAGAAGTCGAGAGGAAAAAATGTGAGCTGATAAAAGTTTGCTGATAATATTAATGATGAGTACATGCCTGACCAGCCTTTTAATTTAGCCATTTGTCATGGCTATTAGATGGTTGCACAGCCCAGAGAAATCTTAGTACTGGTGAGATTTTCCATAGGATTTTCCACTAACTCAACACTCGTGTCAAAAATCTAATTAACATGATTTATCCACCTGCCCTACATGACAATGACAAATAAATTTGAGTGAAAAATTACCCATCTCTTAAGTAGCCTAGCATGCCATTTAATTAAAGCAAATTTTACAGATTAAATGCAAAAAAAAAAATGAGATGAAAAATTGCCCGCACGTCTAATTGTTAAGCGCCAGCCAGGCCACATTAACCATGTCAGCAGAACTACCTAATGTGTGTGTGTGTGAGTATCTGTAAGATACATTCATATTTGTCAAAAAAGGAAATTTAAATTGTGTTCCCACGTTCCATTAGCTTCAAGAATGGCAAGTTCAAGCTGAAGATCCACACGAACATTATAATTTGTTTCTTTTATGTTTTTCATTTTTTTTTTTATGCTGAAAATGTCACAGTTTTTATGCCTGGACATGGGTCGAGAGAGTCTTGAACATTTTCGGTAGGGTCAGCAAAGAATTGAAGCATTTGCTCAACAACATGTGTGGCATTTTAATTAACTTCATTATGATGTGGGGGCAAATAAAGCACTTGCATAGGAAGGGATTACACTAAGAAATATTCAAAATTTGTTTTACTAAAATTTGACTAAACTAAATTTTGAATGCAAAAATGTAATCAAGTTTAATAGTTCAGGAGAGACATTTGCTTTGTTGGAAGCTATGTATTTTGCTGCTTCGCTTAAACTTGTGTTGATTCCCTTCGATTTGAAGTCGGCTTGGATCTTCGAAATCCTCGGAATGAGAACTTCTTCGGCTTTGAATTTTTCTTTGAGTTTCGCCGCGTAATCCACATTGATCATCAGTTTTGTTATTACCAAACACGTTCCATTGCTTAGTTGTAGTTGGTCTCGATTTCTAGTCATGATGTCATGATAGTTTTGTAGGCAGGAGTCGATCTTGGAATGACAGGAAGTGTTTGGCGGACAGTAAACATCTTCCAATGCACTTTTGTGCGCCATTGTGCATTCATCCCAAATGATGATGTTAGTTGGCGATATGTTTCGCAATCTTACATGTTGGTTGTTCAATAGTTAGAAGGTTTATGAGTTTATGAATGAGCTGTACTGCATCCTTCTATCAATGTGGCCGCAATGTAGGATCTCACACGAACAGTGGCCAAAATCAATGACATGAGGAATGTCTTTCCAGTTCCAACTGGGGGCATGTGCGTCTGTTCTTCTGGCTGTCTGTCTGTTTGTAAATCTCTATATTTTTTTTGACCGATTGACGCTTCTTACCAGGGATTAAAACCGAAACAAATTTTGGTTTCGGTCAAGGCATTTATATCGGCTGAAAGCCTTTTTTAACTGTTTAGAAAACGGACAGGCAACCTCTGTCCGATTCCCATAATATAACCTCAACCGAAATATACCTATGGCCCGAGATAAACAACCCGACCGATACCGAAAATCGTTTCGGTTTTAATCCCTGCTTTATACTATTTAGGGCTGATTTCACATCTTCTAGATAGCTGCTATGTGTCAGATAAACTCACAATTTCCACTGTTATGGGCCGATTTCTTTTCTTCCAGATAGCTGCTATGTGTCAGATAAACACAAAATTTACTCTGTTATCCCTCTAGTACGGCCGACCAATGTTGTATCAACGTTCCGTCGACGACTTTGTGACTGTCGTCCACCCACCCTTATACCCCTCACAATGTGTTCGACTGACGTATTTTGCAAGGCGATGTCCGCTCAATACGTTAACGGCTCTCGAGGCACGCTAGGTCGACGCAATGCCATGCAGGAACCGACATGAGCGACGCTCGATAGACGCAATGCCATGCAGAGAAGCGACATAAGCCCCAATCGTTGTCGTCACGACGCATCACCGTACAAAGAGTAACGCTGGGTAGACGAAAATACTGTGACTGACCCCAGCCGTACTAGAGGGATAAGTTCATTATGTGACATAAAGCTCTTTGTAGAAGATGTGAAATCGGCCCTTAATATATATTAATACCAGAGCTCGTAAATAACAATTGAACATTTTTGCCTTTGCGGTCTGCTCAATAACAAAATCGAAAAAATCCATGCACGCTTGCTCTCGCTCTGAGCAGAACACTTCGTTTCTGCGTGTTTTTGTTTTTAGTTAACTGTTCTCAGTTGAGCCTTGCTTGTTTTGCTCTTTCAATAACAATTTATAGACAGCGATCCGACTAAGCGATTGCACATTAAGAGTCAGTAGATGAGCAGAAAGCCGAACGACTCACCTCAAAGGGTCTTTTCTTTCTTTTATTGGTTTTGTGTGTGTGTGTGGCTTGTGTGAGTCGCAAGCCCAAACAGACACCTCACTCACACATACATACACACAAACGCAAGTGACTTTTATCTTCTTCGCTCGCAACGATCTGCTCAGTGAATGAGCAGAGCAAAATGTTAAAAATTCCATTGGTTGTTCGTTGAGTACTGAGCGATTCGTTCATGAGTCGTTGTGAACGGTTCATCTCTGACTTTTTGCTCAAAGGGTCCGTAAATAACTGTTATTTTTGGACAACGAAAAACGGTCAATTGTTATTTGCTAGCTCTGATTAATACCAAATCCGACAAAAATCATTAAAAATCCCTCCAGCCGTAACTTGAATAGCTAACCCCATTTTGTGTATACATTGCACAGGATGGCTGTATTATATTGAGATTTTAGTATAATTATTTCATCATGCATCTTTTGTCGTCCAAGCTAGGTATTAGTGTGACCAATCGGCGACTCTTAAACAAATACCTTAGGAACTAGTTCATTATTATTATTGGGGTGCTTATAACTAATTTATATGGATGGTGCTTAAAGCTAGTGCTTTACAATAAGGTGCTTACAATATATAGACTGTGTACAAGATATTCTCCATGGAAAAGATTTTAAATATATATCCAGTCTAAATGGATCTTTTTTGTATGATTTTTTTCTGTGTGGATTAACGATTATCTCATTCGGGGGTGTCCTGGAAATCTATAGAGATTGGTTTGGGAATCGCTCGAAGAATCCGTCGTTGTCCCAGAACTTCGAGAGATTTCGTTTTCTTCGAAAGTCTAGTTAAAAAGTGTGTGTATAAGATTATGGTCCTACTACAAAAACAGTGCTAAATTTCGCAGGCTCGTGAAGTCGCTTTTGGTTGGTTTGTGTATTGATTTGTTTGCCAAAATCTCCTAACAAAATACGAGAGGTTTGAAACCAAACGAAAGAGATTTCTAGGACACCGAGAATTGGTTTTGGGTTGGAAATTGGTTGGAAGAGATTAATGGGACACCGCCGATTGTATCCTCATTCAGACTGATTTAGCGATAATTCGCCCTGATACAAATGAAATCTTTCCACTAATCTTTGACAATAACTAATCACTCCGCTTCGTAGAAGAAAATCTGTAAATTTGAGGCATCAAATAACCAAGCTTAGCTCACACAGATTCAACTCTAGTTTCAAGAATGATTTGAAACATATTTTTTTACAACAATTTTCCAACATTTCTTAATTGAAATGGGTATTTAATTTGCTTTGTCTTTCTTCAGTTGGCACCTCTGATTATTTTTTGTCGACAATCTCTTAAATGGCGCTCGGTTTAATAAATTTTTATGAAATTTCAGACCGTCACCCTCCTCCCCCCTCCCACATTTGTTGAGCATTTAACAAAAGCAAAACATAAATCAATTTGCTGTCTTTTCCGTTTTGCAAAAGTAACAGCAACAACAACCAAGTAAATACAACTGCAGAAATTAACAACGCCCACTGAGCTTTTTTTTCGCGTCGCAATTTATGACGTTGCAGTTTTTTTTTGGGGGGCGTTAAGGCGTGGTCAGAGCATATGGTATCTTTTAGTTGTTGTTTGTTATTTATTAATTAGTAACAAGAAACTTAATAAATTTTATTACATTTGCATTTGTGCAAAGGGGCAAAAGAAAGTCAATTTCTTGCTCATGAACATTTATCATCTAAATCGCCTTTTGATAAACATTCATAACTTCCGTGCGATTTGCAGCGGCGGCAGCCGTTGGGCCTCATGATTTATAACTCGGTAGCTTGAAGTTCCCCCCAAAAAAAAAAAAACCGAAAAAGAAACCCATAACACATGTGTGTGTGCGTGGAAGTGATTATGGTGAATCTGGTAACTTATAGCCGCAATATATATTGGGACAAATTATTATGACAAGTAGTTTCTTTTTACAAAAAGGCTGAAAGAGCCAGAAATTTGCGGCCTGAGGTAATCGTTCGTGGGTTAACAGAGCTGTCAAAATAATGATATTTATAGAGGGAATAGGAAAGACAAAGACGGTTGAGAGATACTTGGTATGAGTATGTAGAAAAGGGAAAGGGCATATTGGACAAAGAGATGTAAGAATTTCAAACCTCAAAAAGGAAATATGTATATTACTAGATAGAAAGGAATATAGAAGCTTAAACTTTTTAAAGCATATTAATCAGGGCCTTCCAAATGAAGAGCACTGAAAAATGTGCTTGTGTTGGTGGGCAACAGGGTTCCCCAAGAAAAGAGGTTCTCTGTATCTCTCTACCACTCACTGATGCATTACTTTGGTGCTCGCCGATTCACACACTCATATAATAAGTTCGGCTCGCGTCTATGTGAAAAACACGAGTAACTTAAGCCGTGAAATTGATTCATTCGGGCACACAATCCACAATCCAAAACATTCAAAACTTTTAATCAAGTACTTCAACTAAAATCAAAGCAGGTCGTAAAAACGCATATTCAGATACAAAAACAGAGAACGAAGTGGCAACAAACAACAGAGATACATTGAACAACCTTCAACGCCAATGCATATACCTTCAGCTACCCTAATAAACGGAGCTTAATGACAAGAAATTTTGTGCTATTTGTGCACTTGGAATTCTCAAGTCTTTATTTGCCTTCTGGGTTATTTAAAAAGGATTTGCAAATGGCTTGATGGTGTGACAGCAACTGAAAGTGTGCTGACGAAGGCTTAGCCATGGTGGCAGCCGAAACGGCCGTCTACACAGCCACAGCTACTGTTCATATTCATATGTATTCTCTGTTGAATTTTCTGTTGATTATTGAATTATAAACAATCCTCGACCTTGAGCCTGCTAACATTCACTTTGAAGAAAATGTTTTTGCTCTTTTAAAAGCTAACTCCGAACTTTCCGAACTTTTCAACTTAGTTCTCAACAACTCTATAGACATACCCAATTTTTTGAACCCACTCCCCAGTAGTTTTCCCATCGATTGCTCAACGTTTTGTCAACGTTTAATGAGCGCGCGCAGCTGAGAGAGCTGAAGCTTGGGCAAAAGGCCCTTCATTAAAAAAAACTAAAGGAAAATCACCGAAAACAAAACTTAATTGTACAGATATTGCAAAAACAAATACAACAACTGCAACATCAGCCACAACAACAACAACAACAACAACAGCAGCAATGCGGCTAGACATTGTAATCATTAAAAGTTGCCTTGTAGTACAAATCGTTGTACTTAGAAGAAATGTTCAAGCTCCATCTGCAGCGCCAGCGCCAAATGAGGCGCAAAAAATTCATCCTGACACGAAAAAAAGAATCGTGAACTACCGACTTGATCCGCTTTATAATGTAACGGTTTAATTAATTATGTTAAGCCCGAGAGTTTGGCTGGAGGGAGCCCTTGCTTGGAGTTGCCACTTCATGCGCAATTTTCGTTTTCAACTTACCTGGCTAATCGATCAGCCCCGAAAAACGAGATCCAAACACAAGAGCAAATCCCCAGTGGAAATAGTTTTTCCTCTATTTTTATTTTTCTAGTGGCTTGGCACGTTTTTGTGTGCACATCTTTTTGGGCCTGCACTTGCAAAATTTGCTCTGACGGCTACGACGTCGACGACGACGACGACATGCCCCGCGGTGCCCAGCCAAGTCTCTTTAATAGTCAAAGGCTGCAGCAATAACCTTTTTCTTATCGCCATGTGTCGTTTGGTCAGGCCCAGGCCTCGTGTACATGACCAGAGCTGGAGCAAGAGCCGGAACATAGTCTTGGACTTGCCGCATAACTTCACATAGCATCAGTTAAATCAAAGCTAAATCGCTTATCTTTATTTTCGTCGGCATTTTGTGTTGTTGCATTTGTGTGTTGTGTGTTGCAGTTGGGCCAACGTGTGGATTGGTTGCAATCTTGGGCATTGCGGTGGTTGTGGTGGTGTGGCATATGGGCCAAGCTGGGCCAAATGGGCAAATTTTGTATTTGGCCTAATCAAAATAGAGTAGAAGATGGACTTGGCTGTATGAGTTAATTTTCGGAAATTGTGTGCAGAAGGTGATGGAAGTTTATAAGACAAGGAAATACGGTATAAACATGTGGCGACCGTGACAGCACCTTCAAAGCTATATTTTATAGTGTTAACTTGAGACTTTAATTTCTTTGAGCTCCCATTAGTAAGGAATTAAGATTAGGTTCTTTTAGGAAAAACTATTTTGAAATTAGCTTAGTTCTGGGGAATTATTCTTAAGTTTATCAAAGCTACTTTATAAAGTTTTGAAGTTCTGAAAACTTAGACCTAAAAATGTGTTTTTTTTACAAATTTTTGACTACCAAAAAGGTTGTTCTTCTTAAGAATTAACTTTAAATGTAGCTTTAATGTAACGTGGGACATTTCGTCTTTCAAGTATTCCGTTTCGAATCGATTCCCTTCCAATAACACGTTCCTCTTTTGTTCAAATTGCTGCGACACTTCAGTTCAGTCTGAAATATTCGGCCCCGTTCCGAATTCCGAGTAGGTTTTCGTGTAAACGTTGCTTTTTCTAATGTAAAGTTGACAATTTTATATGAAAAGTAAGCAGAATGTCTGTGGCTACTAGATCAGGTCTTTTCTTTTTGACGAATTGAATTCACTTGGCATTGAGCAATCGGTTTCAGCTGCTTAAGCAATTCCGATTTTCGTCAATCCTAGTTACCGTTGAAATGCTTGTCACCTTCCATATAACATTGTTAAGCTTAAACTCTAAATGCAAACGTTTACAAGAAAATCGACTCGGAATTCGGAACAGGCCCGAATATGTTTTAAGCTGTCAAATGGAATATCCGCCTACTGTTGCACGCTTTCAACTTTAATTGAATTGTACATTGCCTTAGCTCTCGCATCTACCAGAATTGCTGCAATACTGTTGGAAGGTGGATGAGTGCACGATGGTGCACAAACGAACACTAGAAGCACTCGATCGTACATTGAAAGACTTGAGCAACAATGATGATACTGTTGGCGGGCGACTTCCGTTAAACACTTCCCTTGATTCCGTATTGATTTCGGCGGATGAAAAAAAAACGCATTTCTTAAGTCATCATCGAGTTTGTGGCGATGCGTAGAAAATATTCCATTGAGTATGAATGCGTCAGTGTTCCTACAGCTGGAAAGAACCTTCTAAGATTAACATTTACCTTTGGGTACCTTTGATCTCTCACTGCATTTCAGCGACAATTTCAAAAGTACAATTTGTAAGAAACTTGGGGGCTTTTTGCTTATCAATTTGATGCATCAAATAACACATTGGAATACACATAGATTGGAGCTTAATATAAAAAGGCATTGGTTTGAGTTCCAGAGATTTTTGAGACTGACTTAAAAGCTTATTTTCGAAGCTACACATACTAAAATATAGTAAACGTGACTTTCAAATTTTGAAAAATCTTACCCAAAATGGGCGCAAAGCGGTTGTAAGAAATTTTTTAGTCAGCTCCAAAATCATTTTCGAAGATTTATATGAAAATTCAACAAAGAATGCTTAGCAAGCTTACGCGAAACTTTGGTGGAAAATGGATGGTCTAGTTTGTATGAGCGAAATTTTAGTTTCCGAGCGATTAGCTCCAAACTCATTTTTAAAACTTCACATAATAAAATATTAACAATGTGTCTTTTAAAATTTGGAAAATCTGCCCCCAAAGTTGGAAAATGTGAAAAACTCTGGTATAAAACTTTTCGGTTTTTTATACGATCAGCTCCAAACTCATTTTCAAAGATCTATATGATAATTAAAAAAAAAACTGCATACCAATCTTCCTTAAAATTTAACACCTTGGGTATAAAATGGATAGATAAGGTTGTGTTGGGGGTAGAAAATACATTGCAGCTGCGCAGTCGCTCTCTCAAGCTCACTCGCAGCAGCGCAGTCGCCAGCGACGCTTTGGTCGCATTAGAACTTTTGTCAAGAGCAGGCTACTCACTTGCATACGAGAACTCAATTAAACAATTTCATTTCATTTGGTTGGTTTTAACTTGGCCAATTGGGGAGTCAAACCAGTCTCTCCGCAATCCCCTTTAAAGTCGTTCTTTTCTTTTAAAAATCTTTTTAACATTCAACCAAATAGCTTTAAACCGAAATGTTTCAAACGTTCCCTGTAACTTTGTGCCCATTTTCCAGCAGCAGCAGCAACAACTACAATTGCTCTTCACTTTTGCCGAGGCAGACAGGCATTTTCGTTAAGTGGAAAGCTCGTGAAATTCGCCACAGCTACTTAACCGACTTGATTCAATTCTCACACAACTCCCTTGGATATCCATTTGATTTACAGTTGACCTATATCGGGCAATAAACCAACCAGCTTTATGGTCTCTTGTCAATCCATGGGCACCTGCGATTTCCTTTACTCTCTTCCGCCTTTGCCCGTTTGCCCGTTTTTGCCAGCTGCCGATGCGATGAAGTTCAAGCCCGTTCATAATCAGTGCATTTTGTAGATACTCCAAGTGCATGCCCATGCGATTCGTGTCTGTTCGGGGGCTGTAATTATGTTTCTGTTTCGGTTGTACCCCAGATACGAGTAGATGTGCATATGTGCGCCGTCTACTTTGTCTAGCCGCCTCTGGCTTTTGGCTCAGTTGGTTGTGCTAATTACTTTGACTAGGCTGACTGCCTCATGTAAGCTTTAACATTTAATTATTGCACCTTAATGACGGGCTCTCCAGCTCCAGCTCCAGCTCTCCCGTATTAATAATTAGAAAATGAGCTCGAAGTCAAGGCGGTGCTATTGACTTTGCGGTGCGGTGTGTGTGAGTGTGGGTTACACTTCTGGCTTGGGTTGGGGTGGTGGGGTTCAATGCGCCACAAATGTAAAGTTGGAAAAGTTGAAAAATAACAAATTGGCAAAAGGCACTCTGCTGCGTTTTTCGACCCAAAGATTCGTATATGGCATAGGGTAATAGTAAACACATTGCTTTTGGATTAAGTTGGTAAGAGACCGGACAGAGGCAAGTAATTTCACGCTTTAAATTGCGCGGCCAAGCGGCAAAAAAAATGCAAAAAAATAGAAAAGCGAAGCTAAGATACGCTTTCCTTCTCTATGATTAACTTGAATTGCAACCACTTCTATTGGTTTGTCATAAAATGTTAACCTTTTTCTTAGGTAGAGCATTCAGCTGCTCCCGCACTTTCTTTTAGAGTCTCGTGTCTTCTTTTCGTTTCAGAAAGTTTAATTAATAATAAATCGCTTAGCTTAGTTCTTGGAAGTCTAACTGTTTATTGAACGCTTTATGGCGCGTACAGCACGCGAGGCAATTAAGTCAAGCGGTAATTGAAACTACCGCAAAAGTAAGCTTTAGTTGAGTAAACCTAAACTGTGGCTCGAAGCCCTAGTAGGGCAAACTAAGTCGGCAAAGGACTTTAGGGCTTCCCACAGTGGTAGATGCCCTCAGGCATCTATCAGCCAAATGCAGCGATCCACCCTTTTTCGGTTATTGATATAACACGATATAGCCCGCTGCTGAGATTTTGTTTACGGTATCTTCATCAATAAGGACGCGCATCGTTCGCATCGTCCACTGAGGTTTGTTCTGTCGTTTTTGTGTGGCTGTGCCTCAGCTCTAGATAGAGCGGCGATAGGCGCATATGGGCAGTTTCGCCTCTGTTGCAGTTCTTCTTTGCTCTGCCTGGGTATGGGCCAAGCTGTCTGTCCGGCAGCCACCACTACCAACAACAACTGCAGCTTGGCCAGAGACGCAGAGGGAGCAGAAGAAAGGCAACGGTACGTTTTGGCAGAAATCGTGACTTGGTACAATATCGTTATTCGTAGATCATATGGTGTAAAACTGGCAAATGTGTGAGTGTGTGTGTGTGTGTGTGTTTCCTAGATGTCTGTAAGCCTGGGCTTGGGATTTTGTCTAGAGCAATGTGTTTGGGCACAGGGAGTTAGGGCTTAGAGAGTGGCGTATGCCCTTCTTAGGTGTAAAGGTATAAAAGTGTCATTCTTTGGCTTGACTCTTTGGCTTATACTCGTAAAAAGTGTCATGTGGGTGTACACTAAACGTGTGAGTAAATGGTATATCAACAGTAAAGAATATTGTATACTCTAGCAAAGTTACAGTTTAGGGATAAAGACAACCGATTTTGATCAAATTTGATTGACAAAAATGAAGTTATAAATCAATAGATAGCTGCCACGTAAGCTGTTACTTGCTTAAAAGCTTTAAAACTATGAAAAACTAGCACTGGAATCTTGTGGTTTCATTCTGAAACTAATCAATTTCATATCATCAAAATAAATGAAATGTTGGATCATAAATTTTATTAGTTTCCTTTGTAATTTATTAAGCGTCCTTTCTAATGTTTAATTAGAAACGAACTTAGATGACTCAAGGTCGAAAAGTAGCGTTTGTTCACAACTGTAAACTTTCTGTTTCGTTTGTGTGAATTGGCTTTCATTGCTCTTTACAGTTCCCAATTGCTTAAAGCTGTGATTGCATGAAAAGATATTTAACACTCAGTAGTCATCAGCGAACGCCTACTGAAGATTGGATTTGGACATCCATGAAACAGTACAGTATAAGCATCCAGCTCTTTTTGGGCGTATCAATGCATAAGTTGTTTACAGTTATGAACGAACCTCGAGACAGCTAAATTCGTACCTAATAAGATACATATTAGTTTCCTATAAAATGATAGAAAGAATTGATATTTTAGAAAAACTTGCAGTTTTTACTGGCTCGAGGTCTTGTTATGCTATTGATATAACTTTAAACAGAGGCACACAACACTACAAAGAAGGCATCAGGTTGATCGGACGCTGCCTTTTCAAATTTTGGACATCGCTGCATTAAAGTCTGCATTGCCGAAGTTGAGATTATTTCATATAAGTCAAAAATTCTAAAACGAGCGCAAAAGAACACCTTGAAACAAAGTGAAACTGAAGAGGAATTGATGGCTGCACTTGGTGCAAACAGTCGCAGACTTAGCAAATTGGGTAGGGTTTGTTAAATTTTCTTGGCAGAATTTTTTTTTGTGAGATGCCTCACGATCACAGCTGCTAACCTTTAGTACATACCACAAAGATAAGATTCCATAAAAAATTTAATAAAACCTTCACTTTTGATCAATTTTTAGCAGCTTTAAATCCCAACAGATAAACATACGCTTAACATTAAGCATTCATTCGTTAGCATAACCTGACTTTAGAATTCAAAAGAGCTAACAATTCTTTCGCTCTTGTTATACATCAATTCGTAAAAAGCAGTGTATATTTTGTAAGCACTAAATGGCACTCGCCTTCCTTCTCTTCGCTCACGCTAAGCCACAACAATAAACATTGCTTGGAAGAAGGAGAAGCTAGGCAAAATTTGAACATAGAGTAAAAAAAGTACACCTAGAAAAAAGTAGAACGTTTAATTTGAGTACGAACGCCCTTTGAAAAAAATTTTTTTTGTTTTTTGAATTTTAAAGAATTTTGCTCTTGAAATCGAGCTAAATTCGTTCTTAGTTTGGGTTTTTTAAGGCGAGAGGTGTGAGGTATAGAAACTGTGAGAGGAGAGCAAGCACTTTTGGGAGAATAGCGTGTAACCCGCTCTCACAGTTTCGTTGTTTTTTGGGAGAGGGCCTCTTCCCTCGAAATCCCACTAAATTTCAACACGTACCCTCCCCTTCCTTTTTAACACAAAAACTTTTCCTATTGATTAGAGAATGTTTCGTACTTTGATCAAGTATTAAAGCTCTTGGATCAAGAAAAACGGGATCAAAAATTTATACTTGAATCAAGAATTTCGCTTTTGCATCGATAATTTTCATTCTTATCGAACTATTGATGTTAAATATACTTGATCCAGGTATGAAATTTTCTGTTTTTTCTCTGAATTTATAAGAATTGCTATCTTTTGGCATTTCTGAAAACTGTTTTCTTTGCATTAGTTATTTCTGTCTTTGATGTGTGCAGAACTGCAGGAAATATTTATACGTACAGCCGCAGATGGAGCCATTTTGTCTTTTGCATTATCTTTTTTGTACCTTTGGAGCAATTCATAACGTTGAAAGTCATACATTTTTAAAACGACTTATGGTCTCGACACACTGAGTACATTTTAGAGGAACGCATAGAATTTGATGGTGATGTGAAATGGAAATTTACACTGGTAACATCTAACATCTTCTATCTGTCAGTTAACGCTCTTAAAAATATATTGAATATAACAAAATACAAAAATATATACAGAAAATATACATTGGCATGAAATTTATCATATTTGCCTTAACATTATCAGCCTTATCAAACATTTGGGGGTTATTGAGAGGCCGACGTGCGTGGCCCTCCTTCCAAAGTAAGACTCTTTGGGTCTTAGGGGACAACTTTCGCGAACTCTACTGTTTCTGCCTCTAACTTGCTAAATTTACCAGCACTTCTGGATATCAGATCTTATATGTGTTGGTATGTGGGCATTGGTTTTCCGATGCAGCCGCCCCTCGATATTTCTAGGTCAAGGACAATTGGGTCTTTTTCAAGAGGGCAATTTTGCTCAGCCGATGTCGTCAACAAGTTTCTCATACCAGCTCCCTTGTGAGGCCATTTCTTGTGCTTTTCTTGCCGACTTAATTTTAAAAACAAAATAAAATTTTAAAGTGCATGATAACATTCCCTGACATTACTTTGTTTTATGAGGAACGTGTGGGATAGAAACATTTTGCTTCAAAATGTTAGATGTTGCTCAGTGGAAATAGGCTATTACAGCGTCCTGTTAATAGGTTATATTCAATCAGATCAGTGATATTTGATCAACAAGATACGCTCAACAATGACATCGAAAAATTCTTTAGTGCAAAGACCGAGACCGGTTTTGCATTAATTTTTTCTGTCTTTGATGTGTGCAGAGCTGCAGGAAGTATTTATTCATGGCTCTGATAAAAAGCTCTAGTTTTACATTTTTCCAAAACTTGTAGTTATTCAAAATGTTTAATATAACTTACGGAGTGACAATAAGCTTACTATAACATTTAGGGCCGATTTCTTATCCTATATATAGATGCTATGTGTCAGATAAGCCTGTTTGTTAGTTTATGTGACCGATAGCTCTATGTAGAAGTGAAGTGCTGGATACTTCAATAATAATTTTCAGATCCTACATTTTTGTAAAAGAGTTATTTTTTAATCTATGAAAAAACCCGACAATTAGCTTGTGACTTTTGACATGAATACGGATCTCGTTGTTCTTAATGAACAAGAAAACTGCTAAACAATATATACAGATCTGTTGCTTGTTTTGATTTGGGTGATAATACTAACACACACATTTCCATCAACGTTTACCATATTTAAATTGCAGTCTTGGACTGAGACAGATATGCGGAAATTTCCGTAGTTATGGATCAGGTTATAGCGATCATTTGGTGATCGTAAACAGTGCAATAATGCCATATAATTTCCATTTAGGTTAATGAAATATTATTGTTAATAACCATCAATGAGCTTAATTGCGGCCATAAAAACTAATTTCAATTCACCGCTTCAGGTTCCATTAAGGGATTTGATGGAAAGATTTAATTTGTTTTACCACTTTCTTTTCGGTTCACCTGTAGTGCATCTCTTGAACGACTTAAACTGCTCAATTTTCAGTTTCAATTTCCCGGCCACGTTTCTGTGGTGGTGGGTGGGGAGCGGGGAAGAGGCTCTCTAGCCACACGATCGCATTGAAAAATCTTTTATAGCCTGCGATCGTATGCTTATGGATTGAAGGCTCAGCGCTTACATATTTTGTTTGATGATGATTTTACAGCTTAAAACGAATTTTATGAGCATATGCCATTGTTTTTGAGTTATTGTGAGAAATTTCTGCAGCGGGTTTTGTTTCTGCTTTGGTTGTTGTTGCTGTTGTTGTTGTTGTTGCTGAGGCCCCAAAGCGCAAACCCCTGGGCAAAGAAATCGTACACCAACAGACAATGCAGCTTTTATGCAGAAACGTAGACTCAAGTGATACACATGTTTAGATACGCGCGCGGGCGACATTAACTAGAAGTTCAAGAAGTCTTAAGTGGACCTACACGTAGATGTTGCAGTTGAAGTCTCCAAGCTTAACAGTAAATTTCGTCGTGAAGCTCAACTCTGTGGGCCTTGAACTTGCTGGGGAGGAAGGGACACGGATACGAGTGGTATCTTCGTGCCCAAGATACACTTTGTTAATTGAAAGCCATTAAAGGTAATTTTATGGGAGGCGTTAAGCCATGAAACGTGTAACATGACCATTGACATTAGGGTTGCCCGGGCGAGTGTGGTGAGGATCACAAGTGGTTTTTTGTATGTTTTTGGTGCCAGAGAATTTGTACTAACAGTTTTGTTTTTTTTTGTTTTTGTTCTTCTTTCAGGCTGCAAATCATTCTTCAAACGTTCCGTGCGTCGCAATCTCACCTATTCCTGTCGCGGCAGCCGCAACTGTCCCATAGACCAGCATCATCGCAATCAATGTCAATATTGCCGCTTGAAAAAGTGCCTCAAAATGGGCATGCGACGAGAAGGTAAGTCCTCTTCAATGTAGCTGTGGGTCAATTAAAAGTCAAACGGAAGTAGAACAAAATACGAAATGAAATTTGCTTTCATTGGGGATGACTAAATGTCACATGCTGGGAATTTGCACACAACACAATTGAGTTCAGCGATCGATGCCAAAGAATGTGGCCACCGTCAGTTTAGATCGACTCGGATCAGATCCGAAATAGCTAAATTTTCTTGTTAGTCTCGTGGCAAAAGCGAGCAACACAAATAGAATACGAACACAAAAAAAAAAACAAATGAGTTGAAAAAAATTGAGAAAAAACTCGTCATAACAAACAATTAGGCATTGAGTGCAACTTATTGACCCCAAAGATCAAATGCAAACTTGTTCGTTCGCTTGTTAATAATTAAGATAGAAAATAAAGAACAAGCTGAGAACTAAGAAAATCTAGTTGAAAATTAAGTTTCGAGAATAAATAGCTTTTAGTGTGACCAGTTTCGAACCTAAGTTTATAGTTTTTCAAACTTCAGCAGCTTCTAAAGTAACCAAAAATTACTTTCTGAACAGATTTAAGCACATTTCTGAATGTTAGACTTCACAATGGCCTTAAGGGGTTAAGATAAGGTGGAATTAGGGGCGATCATAAACCAAAAAAGTTGTTTTACATCATTTTGAATTTGCCGCAACTTTAAAATAGCGAAAAAAATGACTTTCCGAGCAGATTTCAGGATAAGTTGCGACGATATACTCAAGGAAGGGCTCTAAGAGTTGGAATAGGGTGAAATTAAGGGAGATACAAGAAAATTATGGAGTTTTTAAAACGTTTTTGGGACTGCTTTACCTTCGAAACTCCGCGAAAGAATTCCTTTTCGAGCAGTCTTGAAGGCAAACTGGGACTTTATACTTAAGAAAGGTCCCAAGGCTTGAGATTGGACGAAGTTAAAGACGATCCTTGAACCGAAATGCGATTTTGGCAACTTTTCGGACTGCCTTACCTTCGAAAGTCTAGAAAAAAAAGCTTTACGAACAGATTTAAACAAAATTCGGGACGTTATACTTAAGTACAAGCCTTAAGGGCTGAGATTCGACGGAATTAAGGGCGATCGCAGAACAGAAATTAGTTTTAGGACATTTTTTTAAACTAATCGTAACTTCATGAGTCCAAAAAATATCGGGTTGTGATACTTAAGGATGGGCTTTAAGGGTTAAAATTGCGTTGCGAATTCCTTTTTGCCCAGATTTGAGGGAAGATTGGGACTATTTGAGAAAATGGAAACTTGACTTCATTAAATTTATAAAAGAGTGCTACGTACGGCAGCATTTTACGAGGATATCATGAAATTACATATAAAATAAAAGTAGTTTTTGTGTTTGTATTTTGTTTAAATTATGTTTAGCTTACTTGTATCAGTTATATTTTAAGCGTTACAAAGTTTTTAAGTTTTTTAAGTTGGTAAAAACGTTGAGTAATTGTTGAGAGTTGTCTATCCGGTTAGTTCAGGTCTTTGTCAGGTTGTGAGTATTCTGTTTGTTGCGAAACTTAAAGCAAAATTCTGCGGTTTGCCAGATCACCTGGGTGGATTCTTTGGAGAATGCGTCTTGCCCTTATCCCGTTTATCCTACGCGTGCGGAGTAGGCGCCTGGCAAGGTTAATTGGATGGGCAGCTACCATATCCAGGTACTTCGCTGCCTGGTCGTTAATGGTATCTCCTACCATCGGAACGCCAAATTCTCGTTCAATGTCCCGAGTTCGGATGAACCACTCTGCTCCAGTGATCCTCCTGCAGAACTTGGCCTGGAAGACTCTTGTTTAGGTGGGTCTTTGCGTGCGATACCTGGACACCGTACCTCCAAATAGGTGCCAGCATCATTTTGTAGATCAGCACTTTGTTTCGCAACGAGAGTTTGTTGTTGGAGTGTAGCAACCAACTCATCCTCTTTGTATTGCTATTAAGCTTGCCAGTAACTTCGGCGGCATGCTGCTTAAACGTGAGCCTCTGGTCTAGCGTCATTCCCAGATATCTATGGTCCGATTTAACTGGGACGAGCTCTCCGTGCGGGAAGACCCCTGGGCTACTGTCCTTCCTTAAGGTGTGGGTGCCTTTTTTTAAATCTTTCTGATGATCTGGCCCATTGCTAAACTACTTCATTGCACCGCTCTTGCTATTGAAAAGAAAATAAAATGTCATAATTTGTCAGGGCATATAAGCAACAACCCAACTAAAGTTCACTTGAAATGTATCTTTTAAACATTTAACATTAAAATGCTTTCTGTGATTTCCCCCACTCTTGGTCAATTTGTCAGTCAATCAAACGCACCCCAAAAGACAATATGTGTGTGTAATTTGTAACTACCGTTTGTTGGCAAATATTTGGCATAGTTGGAGCTCAGAATACACAATTTTCGCAAATTGCCAACGACAACTTCGACAAGTTTTGAGCTGCAGTTGATTCAATGAGTGACTGTCTGACTGACTGATTGACTTACTGACTTAGTGCGGCGCAAGCCAATGGCCAGTTACACTTGTCAGCATTAACAATTAACGTCTGTCTGAGCTGGAGACGGGTGTCTCTGTCTCTCCCAGCCGCTTGTCTGTGTCCACAGGCCTGCAGTTAGTGCACTAAGCTGTTATTATTTGCACTAATATTGACAGGTTTTTTTAAATTTTTTTTGCAAAATGCTAATAACCCACCAGCAGCAGATGTGGATATTTGCTGTTGGCAGCAGCAGCAGCAGCAGCAGCGATTTGGGTTAAGAACGAAATATAATTTATGGTGACTATGGGCAATTAAAATGCGCCTGCGCAGCCTCTCAGTGCACTTGTAATTAAATGTATATAAACATTTACTTAGACGCGAGGTTGCGAAAATATTTGAAAATTTACCCAAGACAAACAAATTTGAGGTGCCCATGTTAATGACACCGTCTACTACCTGTTTAGGCCATTAAATGTGGCTTCTTCTTCATTCACACTTGTCCACCGACAATAAAACTACTACAATCCAAAATGTTGTACAAATTCTGATGAAAAAAACTAGTTCGTTGCGTTGAAAAATCGTGAGAAAATATATTTTGCTGTACCTTTTTTCCTGGTCGGCACAAAGGTCATGCCTTTGGTGAACCACCCCACCCTTGGCTCACCCAAAGTGGTCAACAGAAATTGTATGAAAACCTGAACAGAATTTTTTGTATAAAAATCAGCATACGGGGTCGCTCTAATTAAATCTGCAGTGTCAATTGGGCCAAAAACTGACCGAACTTGAACTGGACGGTAGCTATTTTTGTTTGGAAAAAAACGAAGAAAACTTGTTCTGGGTTTAAGGGTGAGAGAGGAAGAGGGAGAGCGAAAATCTTTTTTGGTTAAAAGTGGACATTTACTTTGGGTTGAAATCAAAACTTGTGTGTGAACATTTGAAGGGAATTTAGTTGAAGAGTTGAAAACTTTAAGGAACAGGATAGAGATTGAGATCGTTTAAAAAATAAGTGATTGCATTGCAAGAAGATATGTTTTTTAAGGGTGACAATCTGAGAAGGTAAAGTTGGCAAAATAGAGAAAGAAGTTCCCATTTTCAATCCTTTCCTTTTTTTACTTTCTTTATAAAAGTAAGATTCTGCCTCGACCAATAGGCTCTAATTGGTCAAAAAAGTACTGGACGTCACTCTTCAAATGGCGCTACCTGTCAGGCCCATCACATTTGAAGAGGTGACGAGTGAGATAGCCTTACTCAAGAACAACAAGGCACCTGGTGAAGACGGAGTTGACAACAGGACAATAAAGCTTTTCCCTCGCAAAGCGATATTGTTTCTGTTGCGCCTCTTCAACTCAGCCCTGTGCCTCAGCTACTTCCCCAGTGCTTGGAAGAACGCCAACATAATCATGCTGCATAAGCCCGAAAAGCCCCCAAACGAGGTGGACTCCTACAGGCCTATAAGCCTCCTCCCAGCATTTGGCAAGCTGCTGGAGAGGTGCCTTTTAAGGAGAATGCTGGAAACCTCAGCTGTGAAAAGGAGCATACCCAAGTTCCAGTTCAGCTTTCGCTTAAGCCACGGAACCCCAGAACAGCTGCACAGAGTGGTCAATTTCGTCCAGGAAGGATTCCACGCCAAGGAGTACGTTGTGGCAGCGTACTTGAATTTCTAGATATTTCTGAGACACACCCGACTAAAAGTGTTTACAATTTGAAGCAAGATTTGGAAAGTATCCAAGGCCATTCGGCCTTTAGTTTAGGGCAAGGGCCGGAAAAAAACACAATCCCATTTTGCATTGGTGTGTGTGGGAGCAGCGCAAAAACTGATTCAATCGCGAAGCAGTTAAACAAGAGCCGAACACGCAGCGCAGCGACGCTTATACTGCTTATACTGTGTGTGAGCCGACTGCGCTGCTTTTGAGAGCTTGCCTATGCCTAGTAGGTAGCGAAGTACCGGCCTCTGGTTTAGGGTAACCAACAGCCTGGCCGATCCGCACAGCTTTACCAGAGTTTGTGCACTATATGTTAAAGACAGCCATCGGCTTCGATATATTCTTTAACCCGCAGTCTGTAAGGATAACCGTAAGCGCTGTAGATCCGCACACAGCCCGAAGGGCTTAGCCAAGCGAGCTTCTTCTCAATCTCTTGGCTTGTGTGCTTCAAATTTTCGCAAAATAGACAGTTTAGATGGCCCGAGGCGGTATCGCAGACATACACACTACCCGCTACATCAAAATCGGCCAGATTACCAGAGACTGTTCATGAAATGTCGTTCGTCCGCCAGGCTATTTTGGGACATCGTTTGGCTTGCACGTTCTCTTTAAAGAAGCCCAATTTCTCATGAAGAAGCTTTGACCTTATGAAGTTGCTCCTCTTCTTGACAAGACCAACATTTCGTTATGCACCAGCAGGACCATTAATTAAACGCGAAAAGTCGATAAATCGGGCAATGGGTGTCCCAGAAATCTCTAGGATTTTCGTTTAAACGAAGAGATTTTTAATTTAACTAAGAGGACTTTATATGTAAAGTGACAAGATAATGTCTCATACTAGATTTTAGGGAAGGAAACCCGTACGCATCAAATCAGCTGCCGAGCAGTCGGCTTCAAATCTCCAACTTTTGTAGCTATTAACCTAGCGTTTTACATATAAAAGCAAGCATTTTTATTTCAAAATGAAACCGTTTATACGAAAATCTCTAGAAATTTCTGGGACACACCCTTATATGTCCGAATTTAAAGTGGACATAAGGCACATAACATTTTTGAGTTTCGATGCTTACCACAATTAATTGTGATATGGGCCTTTTGTCCGTGGGCGTTTTGTCATGTCACAATAAACTATATATATTCTTGATCCGCTTCAACAGCAGAGTCGATAACAGCAGAATTGATATAGTCCGTCTGTCCGTATGAACGATCTCAGATATCTCAGAGACTATCAGAGATAGAGAAACAAATTTTTGCATGTAGGTAGGTTGGTATACACCTACACAGATCAAGTTTATTTCAGATTTGGAAAATTTTCTCATTCAAAACCCAAAAACTGTAAGCCATAATTTTTCAGTTAGGTGCCGTGTCTAACTATTAAGTACCAAAGAATCTACCTATTCTGAAAAATACAATAAGATCGGACAAAAAACACCAAAGTTATACACGAATCAATTTAGCTTGATGGTGGAGGGGGTTCCAGCATTGTGCTATAGCGTGCGTGCTGGCCGTGCGTATGTATTAGTGTGTGTGAGCGTATGTATTCATTTGTCTCAAAAATGAATGAAAACACTCTAAGAAGATTGAACACGCGGACATCTGCATCCTAGCACACGCGGCCATCAAGCGCTCACGAGAGATAGCTACCAAATCATAGTATAGAATCTAACATAAAGCCCTGTAGCCTCGAGGAAAGACTATTGATATAAAATGTTGTGGTCACATGTACTTAACCCAGTAGAACCATGATTTTTATGCTATTTTTTTTTATTTGAGGTGTTTTTGTTCGTCAATAACATCAAATTAAAATGAAGAACTCGTCGGTCATTTTTCTAGACACAATTTAAGAATGAGTTTTCTTAGTAAGTTCGTAGATATAAAACGTATGTTATGTTTAGGAATGAGACAATTGAGAATAGAATGGGTATAAAAGTAAGTAATTTGTGTCATTTTTAGCTGACTTAGTAAGCACGAGTCGAGATCCTACGAGTGTAACCCATAAATAGAATCTTTGCAGTATCTCTCATTTATGGTCAGCATTGTCCAGCTGTTGAACTTTAAACCAATTTTAAGCCATATACTTACAATATTTCCCCTCTAATATTCGGTCCTACACCTGCATGAGCTTGGGGGCTTGGTCGTAACGCATTTTAGCAAATATTTTTCCACAACAATGGCCAAACTGGGTCAGCCAAAGGTTTTTCTTACACCTCTCAAAAAACAAACTCCACACCTAGCCCCTAAAGAGTTAAAGTTACACACATCCTAACCAGGCACCACACCTAAACACCTAACCCAAGTCAACTCCCCGCACCGCACTTCAACAAGCATTTCAAAGCCTCCAACTAAGCACAGACACAATCTGGGCAAGCAAATCGCAGCCTTAGGCTCAATATTTTTACTCATTCAAAAACAAAAGCCTTATTATTATTATTGATCCCAGCCAAGTGCTGAGGCACACCTGGAACTGGAACTGGATCTGTGACCGGGCCTAGGAAAGTAACGTCTTTTGTAAGGCGAAAGCATTTTCTGGTCCCAATGGACAAGAGTCCGGAGTGTCCAGTGTTTGTTTATTGCTTTACCCAAGCAATTAAGCTAGGGGTTGATTCGGGGAACCAGTTCGGACATCCGAATGACCAGTGTCCAGTTTGAGACACCAGAATTTATTTACACAATACATTTGCGTAATTGTGCCAATGGGGTTGGAGGATGCTTGCTTCTTATGCAGGTAAGACACTAAACCGGTTCACTTCGGCAGTGTCCAGTCTTTATTTATGCGCCTGGGAAAAATATTGTCTGACCACAACAGAGAGGGAGAGCGCGAGATGGCCAAGTCTTGTGGTTTTTGAGATCAACGTTGATCGACTCCACAGATTACAGCAGCCACTGCCCTTTGTGCCCTTCCCTTTTCACTACTGATTACTTAATGAATGAATCTTCCTTTAGCCGCACAGCACGTGCTCAAGTCTTTTGACACTTGAGAGCGTGTCCAAGTGCCGAGCTTAAGCCAAGTCTATCACTTGCCATTTCCTGCCTTTCACTTTTGTTTTGTTTTAAACATTTCCATTGTTAATTACAATGCTTATAAATATATATGCGAACATGGCCCAGCCTTAAGCTTTAACTGTCAACACAAGCTGAATGCAAAATGTACAACTTAATAGCGAATTTACATGGCTGAACTTTGCCCTCGCGGTTTTATTAAACTAAACTTAACTTAGTTCCAAATCTCCCACGAACTCATCCTCCAGCCGGGCAGCCCCTGTGTATTGTGTAGAATCTTAAAGATGCGTTGAAAGTATTTAGTTGAAATTTGCATAACTAAGCAGTTGAGGCAACAGAGAGAACACACGCGGCATTTGGGGTTGATATGGTAATGGGTTAGGGTAGCAAGCCGAACCGAACCTTAGACTAAAGTAGAAAAGTATCTTATGACGTTGTCTGGGACTATAGAGCGGTGCCGAAAACACACAAAAGCTAGATCTCTGGAGATGCGTCAAGATTGAGGTGGCCCGATAGCAGCGAGTGTGTGTGTGTGTGTGTGTGTGGCGGCTTTTGTGCGAGTTTGTGGCAGCTTTGCCAACAGAGTTGAATGCGTCGCATTGTGACGAGTGTGATGTGGCGGTCAAAATAGCCGAACAATTAAAGTTAAAGGGGATGTTAGAATGAAAGAAGTATCTGGGGTAACTGTTGAGAGAATTCTTAGATGAAATGGAAAAGTAGAGATAGTATTTTGTTGATACTAGAATGAAGGTATGAAAGGTGTAATAATGTACGGCTTAGGCTGCAAATAAAGGAAATTGTGGCAAAAGATCAAGGCTCTGAATCAGAGGGAACCACTTTTTTTGCCTGTTAGCCGAATCAAAATATTAAGCAAAGCCAAATCATCCAGCATAAATAAAATAGAAAGAATTTTGGCTTTATTTATAGCTGATTCAAAATCAAGGTAACTCGGGAGGAGTGACAAGTGACCTAAAAGGGGCTCGTTGACCTCGTGTTTCGGTGGCGTGAACGACGGGAGTCGCTCAACTGCTATAAAAATACTAACTAACGCGTTCGAAGTCGAACGGCGGCCTGCGTCCGCGTCTAAACAAGTGGACGACGCGTCCGCGCGCATAAAATACTTTTTTTTACACTAAATACAAAAAACGAAGAAGAACGATGTCAAAAAAAACAAAAGGGGTGAGATAAGTTGACGCCGGAGAGGAGGCGTGGCTCTACTGAAGTCCAGAAGCCCTCGTCGAGGCAAATTATGAATTAATACAAAAAAAAAAGTCGTCAAAAAGAATAAAAGGGTAAAAAACGGGTGAATGAGAAGAACTTAAGCTAAAAGAAAAATTTCATGGTTCAATTTTGAAATAATTTAAGAGACGCTTTTTCGTTCGAAACGTTTACATGAAATTTCAAGGGATGTAGTTTCCTGTAGTTTTCATCAAATGTATTCCTTCTTGATCTCTTACTTTTTTGGGGTTGACTTTAGAATTGATTAGACTTCAAAGAAAAGGGTTTGACTTAAGTCCTAAAAACATAATTACAAATGTCCCGTTAATCGCTGTTAATCGAAATAACCATTACCATTACAATTACCATTACAATTACCATTACAATTACCTTTACAATTACCATTACAATTACCTTTACAATTACCATTACAATTCCCATTACAATTACCATTACAATTCCATTACAATTACCATTACAATTACCATTACAATTACCATTTCAATTCATACAATTACCATTACATTTACCATTACATTTATCATTACAATTAACCAGTGGCGTTTGCTGCATCTTTTCAAGGGGGGAGCTAAAAATGTTCTTTCTTGGGCTGCACCCAAATCCAACCCCACCCCCGGTCTACGCCTCTGCAATTTTGTTAGTTTATTTAGTTTAATGCAAAATCATAGTGAAATTTTGGACAGAGTCCGCGGCGAAACGAGATAACGAAAAGGGGTGATTGCATGTGGAGTTGTGTTACAAAAAGTCTGCTAGTTAGCTGAACTACCGAGTGTATTTAGCAACTTCCAATTAGCAATTCGTTTGCTTTGAGTTCTAGTTAGCAACAAATATGCTACTAAACAATGTGTGTGAGTTAGGACCGAGTGACCGTTTCGAGTTCTGAGTAGCAACTGTCTTCTTCAAGATGAAATCAGAGACTGATTAATGCGTGTGGGCAGCCAAGCCAAGGCAGACGTCGAAGCTACTGTCGCTGCCCAAATGCAGGCGATAAGGGAAATAGCTATAGGAAGAGAAAAGGAGAGCGCGTTTACAATTACAACGGCTTATGTATAGAGCGAGAGAATGCGATCAGCACAAACGCTGCCTCATACAACTTAGAGAATGTGTGTGTAGTTGTGTCTAAGCGAAAACATGGGCAATAATTAAGTCAAAACAACGAATTTTAGCTAAGTTAAGTTGCAACACGGGACTAATAGAAATGAATGTTTAGGTTGTGTTGGCTGCATGGCCCGACAATGATTGTTTTCAATTATATATAAATAATTGTAATGGTAATTAAGTCTTAAACTCTGAAGTAATTGTAATGGTAATTAAGTTTTTAGTTGCCCCAAAAAGTAATTATAATTGTAATGGTAGTTTCGGTTAACGCTGTGATATCCAAAACCAGTCCTAAATCAAATAATTCGGTATAAAAAAAAATTGATATAAGAATTGTGTACTCAAGTCAAGTATTTTCTTACTTACCGTTCAATTGGAACCGTTTGTAATTGATTCAAGTGCAAAATTCTTGCTTTTTTGGGTATAGAAAACAAAGGCTTATCCAGTATTTATCTGTTAATTGGGAACATGGAACTAAGTGTGGATCACAAATTGAACTTCCTTCTCTAACCCTTCTCTCTCTTCTCTCTCTCTTTGCAGCTGTTCAACGTGGACGCGTGCCACCCACACAGCCTGGTCTGGCTGGCATGCACGGCCAGTATCAATTGGCCAATGGTGATCCCATGAGCATGGCCGGCTTTAATGGTCACTCGTACCTCAGTTCCTACATCTCGCTGCTGTTGCGAGCGGAACCGTATCCCACTTCCCGCTATGGTCAGTGCATGCAACCGAATAACATCATGGGCATTGACAACATCTGCGAACTGGCCGCCCGTCTGCTCTTCTCCGCCGTTGAATGGGCCAAGAATATACCCTTCTTCCCCGAGCTGCAGGTGACGGACCAGGTGGCTCTGCTGCGTCTCGTCTGGTCGGAGCTGTTTGTGCTGAATGCGAGTCAGTGTTCGATGCCCTTGCATGTGGCTCCTCTGCTGGCGGCCGCCGGTCTGCATGCCTCCCCCATGGCCGCGGATCGTGTGGTTGCCTTCATGGATCACATACGCATCTTCCAGGAGCAGGTGGAGAAGCTGAAGGCGCTGCATGTCGACTCGGCGGAGTACTCTTGCCTCAAGGCCATTGTGCTCTTCACCACCGGTAAGTTGCTGGACATCCTGTATAAGGATGTGCCCGCCTTGCTAACGAAGGTATCGGCGCTGCTGGGCAAAGAGTCGAGCGGTTGCTCCAACGATGATGTCTTGTCTGTGGTGCGTGAGCATCTGGACGAGCTGAATCGTGCGGAGTATGAGTCGCAGATGCAACAGGCTCCTCTGCATCTGGCCGCCTTCATTAAGAGTGTGGCTGGCGTGGAGGCTGCTGTGCAACAGGCAGAGCAGGTGCAGGGAGACTCCAAGCCAAAGGTCTCCTCCGCCAATTCGCTTGTACCCTCTGCTCTGAGTGCCTTCAGCAGCTGCGCCAAGACCACAGCTTCACCCGAGGTGGATCTTCTGGCCACACTGCAGTGTTCCACCTCGAGTGCCGAGACTAGCCACAATAACAGCAGTGGTTTGGGTGCCTCGCTACCTACTCAAACGCAAAGTGGTTCGTCCTCCCTCAACCTAACCGCCTCGCCTTTGAGTAACTCCCTGGCCACCACTTCCACGTCCACCACAACCTCCACCTCATCTTCGCTGGGTGGAGCCTATCAGACGCCAGCCATGTTCCACTATCAGACACCACCAAGGGGTGCCTTTGGCTCGGCCTTCGATATGTTCCATCACAGCACCCCCTTCGGGGTGGGAGTGGGGGCGGGAGCCGGTTTGGGCGTAAGTCATCCACTGGGCCATGCGGGTAGTCCCAGCTATAGATATTCGCCATATAGCCTAGCCGGCAGTAGATGGCAACTGTAGGATCTCACCTTAGCTAGGTTAGACTGTACTTAGGGCTGTAAAGATAACTGTAAATTATGATGTATGTAACTGTAAAGCTACTTTAGTGCCTATTCCCTAGATATTTATTGCCTTACCCTAAGTCTAATTTATTCTAGTGTTAACTTAGTTTTCGTCAACTTTACCAAAAAAAAAAGAAATTTGCATACAAAGATCGAGCGGAAGAAATTGGAAGAATATATATGAAATGCTGTTGCTGTTGAAAATTAACCCTGGCTTGTGTTTTTACTTGTTATTTGTTACTAATTTGTTGACTAATTTTAAAATGTTTTGTTTTGTTTGGCTTATTAACATTTGGTTTTTATTATTTTCATTTGGCTTACTAACTCCTAATCCCTAACTAACCTAAACTTAAGCAGAACTGAAAAGTAGGTACGACAATCTTTTATTAACTTTACGAAAACATATAGAAACTATTTATGTGATCAATTGTCTTCAAAGATGCTTAGAAGTAGAATTGAAAGGCTTGTTTAATCACTCTAGCGGCGATCTAAACTTATTTTAAGACTTGCTTTCCTCAGCCTGATAACCCACGATGAAGATTGCTTCCATTTTTTGATAATATTGACAGAAGGTACCATTAGAAGTGCTTACTAAAAGATTAGATAAGTTTCAAGATAGAAACACACATACAACATCATCTTCAATGGTTCAGATCAGTTGTGTAAAAGTAACACTATGAAAGCTTTTTTCGTTTGTCAAGATCTCTCTCTCTCTCTGAGAGTCTTGTACTACTAGTTATATGCGTGATATGTCTGAGGCAGGCCGGGCCAGCCATAGCCCCTGGGGCCCGAAGTCACTCTGCGATTCGCACCGAATGCTTGCCGACGTCAATCATCACTGTTTGTCAGAGAGACAGACATAGTTTTCTTTCCTTGCTATTTGGTCGGGCCTCGTCTGAAGACAATTTAGGTGTGAATGTAACAAGGAACTATTTTGAGGCCAATATAAATTAAAGACCGATAAGTCATTGTTCTAGGTAGGAAAACTTAACTTTATTAGAACGAACATTAATTTACTTTTTAACAACTCATTTAAGTCTTCCAAATGGTAAGATTGGATAGCTTCTCGATAGTTTAATTTAGACATTTTAAAAACTTTTCAAATTTCTGACCTTTGTTCATAAAACTTAAGCAGTATTCAACTGATGAATTAAACTAATCAACAAAATTATAAATTTTCAAAGAAAGTTACGCTCTCTTACTTAGACCAATGACTTATCAGCAGAGCAACAGAGCAAAAAGTAGTTCCTTTTAACAGGTAGTCAGAGCAAACAGCAATTACCATAGGACTCCCTGAAAAAGGGAACCCAAATGACTTTGCACCTCTGTTTTTCACCAACGCGCTCTTTGCTCAACCAAGGAAAACTGTTTTGTTCGCTCTTTTTTTTAAACAAAACACAAAGATAGTTCCAATTTTTTCTCCTTCTCCTCTTTGGGGGTTTTTTTTTCTGCACTCTTTTTTTTTTTTTTCTTCGGAATTTTCACCCTAAAAATTATTTGCCTTTCTTACATATTGCTAAAGTTGGTAGTACATTCTGTTGCGAAAGGTTTTGGTAATCATAACACTGCCAAATAGAACATCATATTGTGCCATTACCGTAAACTTGGCTTAAGTTGTGTCCGCAAAAAACCGATGCACATTTTTGCCTATCTGAATGCTGCCGAAGTTCAGAGCTGCTAAACTGAGTCAATTTGCTCTCCTGAGTTGGCAACTACGCAGCTAAACAAGACAGTACTCACAGCGCCAACCCACCGAAGCAATGAGCATTTACTGTGGTGCTTACTTTGTTTACTGGGCCTGTGCCTAGTAGATAGCGATGCGCCGTTCTCTGCCTAAAAAGCTGCTACAGCCATGTGAGTTGTTTTACATAAAATAGTAGATGAAAGAGAATATGTGCTCGAAAATTTTAATTTGTAAATATCTGTTCAAATTCTGTAAAGTCTTAACGTTTTAGTTTATTTACGTTGACGTTCGGAGTGCGACTGACCAAAAGGGTACTTTCAGACAAGCATGGGCTTACTTAAAAGCATTTGGTTTGTAAACAGGCTCCCAGAAAAAATGCAGATGCATTACTTGTAAAGCGATAAGTTAGCGCATTGGCAACAGTAAGTAGTCATCATAAGTTGTGCAGGAGCTATCGCCACCTCCCGTTTGCAACTCGGGAAGCAACTCAATTGCATGTCAAATAAGACACTTTGAGCCGACCATTGGTTCATGGAAATTTTACTAGTTGACTTATGCTTTTGTTTTTAGATACACAAGTGATTTGCGTTTGTAGTGTTCTCGCAATGTGAGGCTGCACTGAAGATTGGAGGAGTAATACACAAGTTCAGAATCAAGCAATAAGGCGCGTTACATAATTTTAATTTTTTTTCAAATCGCAAAAGAAATGGCAAAGTTCTCAACAGATTCAATCTGCAAACCCTAGCGCTAGCTAATTTCAGATCAATTCAGACAAGCCGGGTCTATTTCGCCTGAAGTAACAAAAATCAGTATAATTATTACTCAAACAAAACTGCTGAAAGATCAAGTAGTAAATGTTAACTCAAATTTGACAACAAAATTTTCATATCAAGTTTGTTTTGAGATTATAAAATTCCTTCAACTTAAAATACCATTTTTTTCGTATACATTTTTATTATAATTCTGTCTTACTTAAAATGTATTTAAGTTTGCGTAGGTCAAGAAAAAGTCAATTATTATGAATCATAGCTCGCAAAAAACTGTTAGCACTTTTTTCAATGCGACCAGCCTCAGTGAAAAACAGAAACAAACGCAGCACAAGCGGTCTGTCACTGGGCGGAATACTTTTGTTCGCACCTTAAGTTGCAAAACACGAGTCGGTCATCGAAACCTCACCATTTGACCGTCATAAAAACTGTCTAAAGAGCAGAACAATAAGAGTCTAACGAAAAGTGTTTTTTTTTTTTGCGTTTGTAGGCTGTTTGTATGTGTGACGCTCGTTATACAAAGACAAACGAGCGCAACACACAAACAAAATACATACTCAAAAAACACTTCGGAAGTATGCTTTCGGCAAAAGTGTCAGTGAAAGACAGGAGAGAAACAGGAACAAAAATGCGGTCTTTACTTTGAGCACAACAGAATTGAGCAAAAACAGAACTGAAACTGTCTTTCGCTCCCTGTTTTCGTTGTGTCCGTAACCAAACTGTTTTTTGCCGACACGTTGAAAGTGTTGAGAGTTTTTTGCGAGCTCTGATAAGAATACATATAGCAAAATTGTCTATATTTAATCATTAGATAGTTTTTTTCCGATTTTTGCTATGAAGCTAGCATCAAGGCTTTGGCTGGGGAACTCAGTCTTACAAAATATCAAATTGAGTTAAAACGTAGTGCAGTTTACAACAAATAGTTTTCAGAATTGAGTGAGTTTTTCAGTTTATAAAACTCAAAGGGCTTATTCTCAAATAGATTCGATTGTCGATTACTGTTTTATGATTAACTTTTATACTTACTGAACTTACTTATTTAATTCACTTTACAGCCCCAAAGCTTCTTACTTATAGACTTACTTATAACCGATTTCAAAAACCACAATTGAAGAAAAGGAATCATAAAACAGTTGTCTTTAATCGTGATTATCTGTAGGTCCCAACAGTGATTAGTTAGCTTACAACTTAATAAATTATTCTTTGAGAAAGTTTTCTTAAAGATTAATAGATTCTAATGCAATTAATGTGAACATTTTTAAGTTTCCTCAAGTATTATAGCTTCCTGTATTGTTTCTAAAATAAAATTGAAAAACATTTAAGTTATAGCAAACTACAAAAGGACTTATATTTTAACAATACTAATACAGTTTAATGATCAACTGGTTCTAATATCAAGACAATATTCACTTATATTTGACATTAGAACATTTGATCATTGTCTCTAACCTTTAACCTTTTCTTTTCCAAGTTTAATCGTTTACAAATAAAAAACATAATTACCTATATTAACCCACATTTTCATTTGGAAACTTTAATTTTATTATGCCTTGCTTTTTGCAACCATAAAATGATGAGCATATTCTGATTTTGGTTGGAAAAGCAAGAAATAATCCTTGGCAAAGGGGTTTTTCATTTATTTCAGCTTAACTAATGCGGGAAAACTGTAACTGCAAATGATTTTTCGAATTTAATTTTTATCATTTGCAGTTTCAGTTTTCTTACTTTCGGCTTTAATTTTTTCTCTACTAATTTTGCATTTTGTTTATTTTCCAAAAAAAAAGCAACACACACACAAAATTTAATCCCTCTCAGCAGCACGGCACAACACACTGGACCTTGGAATCACCACACTCACACACTCCCATTTCAAAGCACGCCTAACACACACACGCACACCCAAATCATACTTTTACTATTTTAATTTTAAGTTAAATAAACTGCATTTTTTTATAAAATAAAATGTTTGTATGCAAAAATTGTTAAAAATTGAAATGCCATTTCATTTTTTCTTACTTCAATTTAGCTCAGCTCTAAGTTTAAGCCTAGAACTTAAGTGAAATCCCCAAAATTTGTGTCACAACGCGGTGTGCCCATTCCGACTGCTCCTTGGCAGCCTCCTTTGAAGTCATGTCAAGCAGCTGTCCGGACTCACGTCGCAATTGTTTTGCCTGGGCGACGTTTATTGACGTCGAGATACCACATTATGAACATTAATACAACACTCGTTTATGTCGCTTACTTACAAGCCAAGTTGGAGGAGGCCAACGTCGCGGTCGCCATGTCCAAGCCAAAAATAATTTTCCAATTTCCAAACGCTGTGTGTGTCGCTCGCTCGCTCGTTCGGCTGACTCTCCTCTAACCATTTTCTGTGAGGGGGCGAGCCCAGGCCCGGGACAGAGCCCGCCGAGAGACCCGCAATTGCATTTGAATTGGCTGCATGAGTCCATAAACTGCAGCCGATCAATCGCTTCGCCATCTCCTCGTCGTCTCTTGGCTTTGATTGTAGCAGACACGATCGCGGTAGTAAAATACCGGGTATAGACTTACTAGATCTTCTGACGACATGTCTTGGCTCCATGGTGCATCTTCCTTCCTTCGCCTCCCCCGCCTCTGATTGCTGTCGTTTGTTGCAGTTGTTAAGAGTTGTAGCTTTCATGTCTTGGCCACACTTTTTGACCAACATTTTGTGTTTGTTTTTTCCTCAGCTATTTCTGTGGCTGTTGTTGTTGTTGTTGGGTTGCTCAAATCGCTTTGTGGCGCTCATTGATCGCTTGAGCTACTTTTCCGAAAATTGCCAGAGACGTGCCTTTTGTGCCTGGTAATTAACAGTTGCGAGCAGACGTCGTTGATTAGAATCATTAGGGCGCGTTTCGCTATTTTCTTTGTCGATATGAAAAATGTTTAACTTTGGGAATAAAGTTTGGCTTAGCATTTACTTTAGATTTAGTTGATGCTGATAAGTGGCCAAAAAAAAAAAAAACCATGGGTAAAAGTTGACTTGGAAATCATAAATGTGTATAGAAAATCAAGGAGCCACAGAGTCCACTCTTCCGGCTGTGGGCAAGATTAGGCAGTCCAAGTTTCATTTCTAGAATGGTGGGAATGTAGTGACTAAGGGAGAATAGCATCTGCGAAACCAATATGATCCGCTCATCCACAAGAGCTCAAATCAGGTTCAAGAGATAATTCGTTCACTCTTAAATCAAGAAAATCAATTTAAAATCAGATATTTTTCCCACAAAGTGGCAGCAGTCTGCCATATAAATGTTCAATAGTTCCACAGCCATCTCTCCATGCCAGCAATGCCATAACACATTGGGAATTCCAAAGCACAATGAGTGCAAAATTCGGTGGCGTTTCTCCACACAGCCCTCTCCCAAAAAAAAAACGAAACTGTGAGAACGGATTCAACGCCATTCTCTCAAATGTGATTGATGTCCTCTCTCAATTTTTTTACCTCACTCCCCTCGCCTAAAACACAAAACTGAGAACGAATTCAGCTCGATTTCTAAAGCGAAGTTCTTGGAAATTCAAGAGCGAATCGATTTTTACCAGGAGCATTCGTAAAATTATTTCTTCTGTGAACCACTGAACCGAAACGGCGGATCTAAAACTGTGTGAGCCCTTGTGTAGCCATATAGTAGGTTATACAATTCTTAGAATAAAGTGATTATATTGATCGGAATAATATATATATAATTTTTCTTTGAAACTAGCTTGGAGTTCTAGGGACTGATTTCCTTACGAAATGCCTTCTTACTTACTATATTGACTAGTCAATTCAAACGCTACTGCATGATTTATGTATTGCGTGCTTACATCGGGCAATACCAATTTCTGCACAGTCGTTGATTTGCAAAGTGCTCTCATTGACACACTTTGCAAATCAACGAATGTGCAGAAATTGGTGGGCAAAATTTTAAGCAGCCAGTATTTTCATGAACAGGAACTTTTCCATTGCCGATATCTAACAATTGGTTGAAGAAAGTCACAGCGGATGTATCTTGTCACAATTTCCGGTAGTTGCACTTTTCCTGATGCCAATTTCTATTTTGAAGGCAAGACTTTCATTGGTGGTGTCCAACTCCGTAGTTCTTCGAGCGCAACACATCCCTGCAGTCTCGTTGTTTGAATTCGAGCGCATGACATTTGGGACATTTTTTGTCCATAGCACCAATCAGGACTTTCGCTTGAGCGGAATATTCGATATCTGGCTCATACTGGAATACAAAGGAACGAAGCAGATGCAAATGCTCGATGTACTTGCTGACGTTGTCGGTCAAATGCTCTGCGTGTGCTAACATCTGTCTGGCGCGCTCGTGACTGCTCCAATTGTTGACTTCCGAAAGCTCGTACATCTTGTGATTGAGAAGCATGCATTCTGACACGCGTAATTTCACTTATTTCATGCAATCGTTGATCTGCTCTTAAAGCCCTAACATTTCGCATGTGTGTTGCTGCATTCGTTCGATGGCCCAAATAGCCACCCCTACAAGTTTATGGCATGGTTTACTGTAACACTCACACACAGACTGATGAAAAATTTACGAAATTTTCACAATAATAAAACACAAAGTGGCACATATGAGCAGTCTGCTGCGTCGTCAATTCAAAAGAATGCTTTGCAGAGGGACACCCAGCTCACCTAGCATTAAAAATTATAGTTAAAAACCTACTTTTCACCTGCTGTGAATTAGTGATGAAGGGAAAGGAGCGGACATAAGCAGAAGACATTTCAGAGAGCGGACATTCAAGGCCACCAGTAAAAAAGCTCCACAAGAAGCATGCATGAGCAAGAAAATACTCAAGTGAGAGAACGACAGATAGAAAATGCGTTGCCAGAATTGTTGGTGGATAATTTTACACTCATTTTTTTCAGCTCTCTGTTCGTATAAGTATAAGCAATACGCTACTTGAGTGGCGCGAGTGTTTTTGGCATTTCATGTGCGAAACGCAAATCCGACGCTATTAGAAATACGACTGTATACATTTTGTTGGAGTGGTTGGGATACTCGGGTGTGAAAATATCAAGAACTTATACAGTGCACTTGTAGTTGCAGTGCACTCGTGCAGATCTCTTCTTTACCATTTGGGGTTTTTCCTAATATTTGTTTTTGTATGAGCAAATATCAATCAAATTTTCCAAGTTCTACGAAAACCAACTTAAATTAATTTTTAATTCCGAACCATTTGATTCCTGAACTGATTCCTGAACAGATCGGATTTGCAACCCTGAATACGCAATGCATAAGAACAATATATTTCGAACATAGCCCACAATAAATGTACTTATACTAAGAATCAAAGCTGCAAACCTCTAAAAATCTTCATAAGGTTCGGTTCTGACCGGTTTGCAGCAATACCTTTTTGCCTTCTTTTGGAACAGAAAAATTCTTGAAACTTCTTGAAACTGTTTGTATGGCTACTAACTTCACATAAAACAAACGTACAACAGGAGATATAGTCAGCTTCAAACCCAAAGTTCGAATCAAATAAATTTCCTTCTTAAACCACAATTTCTCCATATTCTGAGACCACCTTCAAGGCAAACACAAAAACACACACAATCAGCAGCTGGACGACAGTGCATAAACAAGCCGCTGCTACAAAAACCCACCGATCGCCGCCCCCACACAATGAGCGTAAATCAAGATAAATGATTTGTCGCCAAAGGCCACAGAAATTCAATTAGCAATTATTAACCATTCCATTTCATAAACAAGCAAACAATCGTGAACCACAATAGATGACGATGGATACAAATTAGACACGGTCAGCTGGGATGAAAAGCTCGACGAATCATTTCATTTGGCCATGGTCATAATTGTCAATTGACTTTCCATTAGCTTTGACGATGCCAAAATCATAAAATAAAAGTCAAAACAACAGGCAGCAGAAGGACAGGAGGAGAAGGTGGGGATTTGGGCAGATTTTGTTTTCATTGAAATGCAGACGACGATGTTGGAGGAGTCGAAGTCGTCGCATGCACAAAGTGAAAGACATTCCAGTTCCAGGTCGGCCCAGACTCCGACTCAGCTTTCTCGAGGCTTAACTTGGCTTTGGCGTTTTAACTGTTTTCTGCTTGTAAGGCTTCGATTTTTTTGTTTTTGTTATTTTGGGTCTCGTCGCCGTCGCCGTCGTCGTCGTCTTTCTGCGCAGTTACTAACTCAGCCGCAGCCCCAGAGATCGTGACCGCGTGTTTTAAATGCATAATGACCGTAAAGTAGTTGTTGGCAACTAAGTACGTAACCAAAATTGTGCTTCCAATAACCCAGCCACAACCAAACATATCGAAAAAGGAGCAACAATTCTAGGGCATACACAAGGAACGTAGAGGAAAACCCGAAAACAGAAAATGGTTAAAAACTGCTTAACAAAAATTATGAATTGCTGCATTAGATTTTATTATATTAACTGGGCTTGTGCTTAGGAGGCTGGAGTTCGTGTCCCAAGACGTCTCTGGGACAAGTTACAGTTATAACTTTATTTAGTTTTAATAAGTATTTTGGCTTGCCTTGGGGTTAGATGAGGTCAACTGTGAATTTATGCGCTAGTTACATTTTTTTGAGTTGTTCGGAAAATGTACGACATGATCGGCTGGAATTTAAGTAATTTGTAGAATTTTTTTTGTTAGTCTGGTAGGGAAATATGTGGACACAATTCTAATGGATGGATCGAACGATAAGAAATGAAATGGGTGAAGATTCTTGCGGAGATATAGGCAAACAATAGGAACATTCTGGTGTTATATTTATTCCACAAGCATCTAAAGCTGAAATTTTACACTAACAATCAAAATCTCAATCTAAAATCACATCAGAATACGAGCTCAAAGAAAATATAGCCAATGATTAAGAAAATCCATCATAAATTCCTTGTTCTAAAAGTTCTGCCAGGCACTTTTTATGTAAAGAATGAAGAGGGAGTTTGGAAGAATAAAGCTAAGTTCACACAGGCAAATAATTTGCCCAAATTCCTATGAAAATTTTGCCAAATAGCCATGATGGCAGATGTTGTATTAGTACAATTAATTTGCCGGGTCAATATTTTTTAAAAAAGCGGATCTGGTGCGGGGGTGGCAGGGGAGTGTTGTTTTCTGTGACAGTAGATAGATTAAACAATAAAAATAAAAGGGTGAGCGAGTCTGCTCGAAGGGTATATAAGTTTCGGACGCAAGAACTTAATGACCAAATTATCAGGAATGTTTATATTTGCAGATTTTCTTAAGATTCTCCTTAAGTTTATCAGTAAAACTAATGGCTGCTAATTAAAACTATACGGTCAGCTAGGGCAGTGAGATGTTATAAAAAGGCAAACATTTTAATTAAATTTAGTTTTAAAAGCTATGAAGGGTATTTGGAGAGCAAAGTCGTGAGCATCGCTTTATTTTTGCTGCAGCCATTGTTGAATCCATTCAGCTGGGGTAGGTTGTTTAAAAATGGCAAGCAATTTTTTATACTTCTACCCAGCTAAACTCAATCAGCTGTTTAGCCAGACAAGGTTGCGGCGCCACAAGTTTACCGCTGGGTGTGAGCTAAAGCATTTAGTTTGTCTGAGAACTGACCCAGCTAAGAGACCAGCCGACAGTTTTAGCAACCCTAAGCTAACCCTTAGATTTAGCTTGTCTGAGTACTATGCTTTAGGCTTTAGTAGGTATTTTAAGACAGATTTAAAAAGGTGTGAGTGGGGCTAATACTCACGAGACATTGGAGTGAAACATGCCGTATAAGCTATACTCAAACTTTTACTTCCTTGAGAGCGTGTGTTACTTTATACTTGATACTCAGTACTCGATACTCAGTTCTCTATACTCAGTACTCGATACTCAGTACTCAATGTACTGTTCTCGATACTAACTACTCGATACTCAAACTACTAGAGTATCTACTTAAACTCGATGCTATGTAATCGAAACTCAGTACTCGATACGGAGAACTAAGAACTCAATACTAAGTACTCGATACTCAATACTCGATACCAAGAACTACAGTACTCGATACTTAGTTCTTGAAACTTGATTCTCAGTACTCGATAATAAGTACTCAGTACTCCATACTTAGTAAACGATACTCAGTTCTCGAAACTTGACTCTCAGTACTCGATAATCGTTACTCGATACTAAGTACTTGATACTCAGTACTTGATGCTCAGTTCTCGGTACTAAGTACTCGATACTCAAACTACTACACAGAAAAAAATAGATCCAAAAAAGTTCCGTTTGGAATGGATATTTCTTAAATATCCTTTTAATCATCCATAATATCCTTTCAATCATCCAACGGAGCTGAAAATCATCCAAAGGATATGAAAAATGGTCGTCCTTTGGACGATTTTCAGCTCCGTTGGATGATTAAAAGGTTATTAAAGAAATATCCATTCCAATTGCATAAAAAAATCATCAAATGGATATTTTTTAATATCCTTTTTTATTCTCTGTTTAGAGTATCTACTAAAACTGGATTCTTTGTAATCGATACTCACTACACGAAGCTAAGAACTAAGTTCTCAATACTAAGTAATCGATAATCAGTACCCCATACCAATTACTCGATTCTTAGAGCTCGATACACAGTACTCAATACTTAGTACACGATTCTCAGACCTCGATATTTACCACTCGATACTAAATTATCGGATCTTGATTCTCAGTACTCGTTCTCGAAACTTGATTCTCAGTACTCGATACTCAGTTCTCGATTCTAATTACTCGATACTTAAACTACTATAGTATCTAATAAAATATCTACTAGATACTAGGTAATCGATACACACTACTCGATGCTTAGAACCAGGGCTGCCAACCTGTATGAACCGAACCGTTTGGAAACCGGAATTCCGACTTTCATTTTGCTGTGAACCGAACCTTTAACCGAACCTCTTTAAAATTAAAAGCTGAACCTGATCCTGTTCCAAACCTAAAAGTTCTGTTGGATTCAACAAAAATGATAGAAATGAACAAATTTGACCTAAGGTCTAGCGACTTCTTCTGTTATCTGATCTGTTTTGGGCGACTGACTCTTAGAATCGGCAGGAAAGCTCAATAAAACATCTTGAAAAACGTTCAGAACAACTTATAAAAACTCCACCCTTAATAGCCTCTGATTTTAAAGATCCTCGACTTCAAAGCTGAACCAAGGATCGAACCAAAACCTTTGTCCAAAAACCTTGAACCTCAAATTTCCAACCTTAACCATTGTTAAATTTTGGTTTGAACCCGCGAACCGGAATTACGAAAAATTTGTTGGGTCTGCAGCCCTGCTTAGAACAAAGTACTCTATACTACATACTCGATACTCTGTGCCATGATACAACAACCAAGGTACGGCGCTCTCACTGTGCGCTCTCAGCTCAGTACTCAAAACGCTCCCAGCTCAGTACCCAAAACGTATGTGCCTTGCGGACTCTGGGTGCAAAAGCAATGAAATATTATTGCCACGATTTTAAGTAAATTTCATATATGATGGATACAGATGGTCTTTGTATCTGAAACTAGGGAATCATCCAATTTTTCAAACCTGGTACAATGATAAGATTTATGTTCTCGATCAGCTTTATTATTCAAAAGGTGCGACTCTCTTTTAGGACTACTATTTACCCGGGATGGTGAACTTTTAGTGTTCTAGAAAAACAACTAAAGGGGCTGTAGTCGAGTATCCCGACTACAAAATAACCTGTTCCCTTCATTTCATGTGTTTTCATTCATTTTCTACGAATGTGTAATCTCTTATTCGTATTCTCTTATTTCGATTTCTGAGCCAACTCACAGTAAACTGAGGTATTTTTCATCCATTTCATATGAGATCTTTACAAGTGAAAATACGGCATTGGCCAGTAAAAAATTGCTCCTAAAACATGCCCTTCATAAAGCCTTCACAAGCCATTCATAAAGTTGGCACAAAATGTTCATAGCATGACAACCACTGTTCACGATTTAAGAAAAAGCGGGATTACACTACTTTTCTCAACGAATGGGCTTGATTTCGGTAGACTTAGAACAATTTTTTCTTAGCGTGGCAAGGCATTTCGATATCCTCTGGATCATTATGAAACATGTTTCAAATTAAAGTCTTAAGAATAAGATTTTTAGTCCAATCTTTTATACTAATTAAGCAACGGGCATTAAGAGTATGAATTGTATCATTTGATATCTTCCCCTATAGTTAAAAGCTGAGTAACCTCTTGAAATTGTTTGAATTCGACGCCAAATACAGAAATATATAAAGTTAAAAGGCACCACTGCGTATGAGTAATATAACAAAAAATCGCGTCCATTAAAACATAACTTTTTGAACTTTTTTCTTGATAAACAAGCGAATCTAGGGACTCTGATATGACCTTTAAATTCAATTGACCAAAAATTTCAACTGCGTACAGACAACAAGTGTCAACATACAAAAATTTGCTTGCTGCAGCTCTTAAAGTATCTGAGACGAACGGACGGATAGGCTAAATCAGTTCAGCTATTGATGCTGATCAAGAATGTATATACTTTATGGGGTCCGATATGCTTTCCTCAGCCATTAACAAACCGGTGCAAGACTTTACTATACCCTTTTTACTCTTCAAGTAACGGGTATAATTAGCCAATAACTGGTTGTTGTTAATGCTCCCTTCCGATATGACAATTGAATACTTAATGTCAGACATTTAGCAAGCAAAGATGGATTAACTACCCCGCTTTGATTAGTACGTCAAAACGTGTCATTGCAGCTACCCAAAGACGATTACAGAGAAATCGCAGTGAACTAGTCAAGACTTTGGTTTGGTTGGGGCAGTAAAATTATGTTTGCATCTGTAAAGCAAAATTCATTTCCCACTCGACCACTCCACAATGTATTAGTTTTCAATTAACAACTTCTCTGCAATCCAAGCTCCATGGCGTGTCTCTAAATGCGCTGTCAACCCCATACAAATCATTTGCCCGTTGCATGCGTTCGACTCTTAGTCGGCGGTGGACATTAATGACATGTGCAGTAAATGAAATTCAAACGAGCTCATTGGCAATCAGGCAAATGCGAAATGCGAGACGTAGAAACGACACATTACGTGGCCATTTTGCAATCCAACTGCGCACCCTGCGCGTTCACAAACTGGCAATTGGATACTGTTAACGATGCCATCAGATTTGGCCAATTCATTAACAGGCGGCAAAAGATGTTGGCTTCCATAAAACCAGCCGAAACTGATATTAAATGTGGCTTGAACATTTTCCGTTTTCCAGTTAGGAAAAACGAAGTGTGTGCGGTGACTAATTAAGCAAACACAACAGCAAAATTTCATATGCAATTTCGACATTTATTTAAAATGCTTAAAGCTATGCAAATTTGCAAATTTACAAGTGCTGATGTCTAATTTGAATTTCAAACAGAAAAAAAAACCACAAACTACAACTTCAAGCGTCCCTGATGGCTTGTGCCTGTTTTTTTTTTTAGTTTTGTTTTGTTTGTTTTACAGCATTTTTACAAATGCTTCGACTACTAAAATTGATAAGCAAACTTTTGTGCTAGGCAATTAACACTTTACGGCACACTCGGCGTATGAGCAATCAAGAAAATTCTAACCAAGCTTTTCCTACTCTGCGGCTGCTGGGGCGTCGGCTTCCAAATTCAATTAACCATTTTGTTGTTCACTTCAATTGAACATAAATCACTCAAGTGACGTAAGCGTCCAGTTTCGTCATACTCTGGTGTACGTTTAACAACGTGTGTTGTGTGTGGGCGTGGCCGTCGTCATTTTTGTTAACCCACAAAAACGAATTGGAAATTCTGCTTAGCTAGTTATGCGGCGCCAGGTGAACTACCACAAAAAAAAAACTGCACTTTGTGTGCATATTAAGCCTGTCAAATGTGCAACTAGAACTAATTTGTATTGTGCTGTTTTCTTTGTTTTTGTAGATGCCTGCGGCCTGTCTGATGTAACGCACATTGAATCCCTGCAAGAGAAATCGCAATGCGCCTTGGAGGAATATTGTCGAACACAGTATCCCAATCAGCCAACGAGGTTTGGTAAATTGCTGCTGAGATTACCATCGCTGCGAACTGTTTCCTCACAAGTGAGTTCAATCAAAATTGCATTAATTAAGTAAATATTAAGAGTTTACCTTAAGAACAAACATTCAAGTTGGGTTATGGGTTGGACAATGCTGCTTAATTGCCTACCACATATCGAGTGAAGCTGGCTGTTGTTTCATTTTAAGAAGTATCTGTAGGTCAAGTTCTATACAATAAGTTTCATAGATAACAATGAATTTCTTATTGGTAAATTTAGTGCTTGGATCAGAATTTTGTGGGGAAATTAAAGCAAATTCTTATATAGAAATCTCTGCATTGACTGTCTGGCACACAAAATTCTTTGATCGTGAAAGACAAATCTGTGATTTCACTCCAACTGGAAAAGATTTATATGACAAAGCAAGAACAATTGTTTTTATTGGTAGCAACTCGTAGAGTAAAGAGGATATACTTAAGTCGTGTAAACAAATGTAACAGGCAGAAGGAAGTATCTTGGACTTTATAAAGTATATACATTCTTGATTCGCCGGAACCAACTAGTCTCAGATGCACTCGATAGCGCCCTCCAAATGGACCTCCCAGTTCCGCCAATCACCTTCCCAGAGGTGAAGGGGAAATCAAGGATCTGGTGGTACGTAAGACCCCAGGACAATGAAGCTCATATTTTTCTTGGTGCTCATCTTAAACGCGGCTCTGAGACTAAGCCATTTTCCATCACCCTTGAAGAAAGCCAGAATTGTTCTCTTTCACAAGAATGGAAAACCACCCTCCTGCCTTGATTCACATTCGAAGAATGCTTGATGTTCGATCTATTCGAAAAGCCTTACCCTATTTCCAATTTGGCTTCCGACTGAGCCATGGAACTCCCGAACAATAACATCGAGTGGTCAACTACATTCTCGAAGGGTATGACGGGAAAGAGTACGTAGTGGCAGCTTACCTTGACATCCAGCAGGCCTGCTCTCCAAGATCAAGAAACTTCTTCCGCCCCAACTGTACCTGCTAATCAAGAGCTTCCTGGCGGACAGAGCTTTTGAGGTTGCACAGGACGGAGCGACATCCCAAACAAGAACAATTCGGGCTGGCTTACCGCAGGGCAGCGTATTGGGTCCTACGCTATACTCCCTATTCACTCACGATATGCCCAGAGCCTGAGGCATTCCGCTTGAAAACCCCGAAGATCTTCTTATTGCAACATTTGCTGATGGCACGCCATACTTGCCCGCAACAAATGCATATACTCAGCCACAGATGCCCTTCAAGAGTACTTGAATAGTTTTAGCAACTGGGCCGCTAGATGGAACATTGCCATAAACACGGACAAGTGTGCTTCGGTGACTTATTCCACCCGTCGAGACTCCTGCCCGGTAGTATTCTTGTAGCCCATAAATACAGCTAAATACCTTGGGGTGACACTGGACAAGACCATGTCAAGACAACAGCTCAGGCAGTGGCTGCCAAAGCACGGCGCATGGGGTGGCTCCTGAACTCCAACAACAAGCTGTCACTCAGGAACAAAGTCCTAATCTACAAGGCTATTCTGGCTCCGGTATGGAGATATGGCCTACAAATTTATGGAATCGCGGCGAAGTTCCACCTGAGTAAGATTAGAGTGGTCCTGAGAACCAGGGATATTGAAAAGGACCTTGGAGTTCCCCTGGTTGGAGATGTTATCAACAAGCAGGCCGCCATATACCTTGACAAGCTGTCTTACCACCCCAACAAACTGTCTAAAAACTTGTTCAGAAGACGGAGATTCCAAGGTGTACATACGTCAAACGAGAAGTTTAAAGAGAGTCTTACCCAAGGACCTGAAGTCACGGCGACTCTAGCAGAACACCATTTACACCAAATTCTTATTGTCTGCATGCATATCAAGTTAGCTTCAAATTTTGCCCACACCTCCTACTGCCCAATATCTATAATCTATCAAACTTTCACAAAGATCGCATAATAGATGGCTTGACACAGCCCAAAGAGCTAAGGCCGAGCACCTCTTAATCTTTTGGCTTGTGTGCCAAAACCTACCTACGGCTGAACGCCGAATCCGAACGGCAGATCGGGTGTTTTAGTTTTTAGAAGAAAAAACTTTTCATTACTTTCATCACTTTTCCGAGGCGCGATGGAACCCACGACCTTTTGTACATTGGTCGCACACACTAGTCGCTGAGCCACACCCGTCCGAGTTATAGAGATTATTAAAAACGTTGCATACTATTCTATGCAGCGTGCGCTGTTTGCTATCACAATGTTGCTATGTTCACTTTAATGTTAGTGCTCTGTTAAGTAACATAAGTGTATGCTAATTCTTTTAACTTTCGACAAAGATCACTAAGTCTGGTTCATCGATAAGAATGGCTTCAATTTTCTTTCGAACTTTCGTATGCTGCGCGATCAAAGTAAAACTACACCTCCTTGAAGTGAGCGAATATAATGGTGTTATCTTGGGGAATAACCAGGGACAAATGTAAGGAAATATTAAGCTAGGCTAACAAGCTGTCTAGCAAGTAGCTCAAAGCAAGATTTTTGCATTCAGAACATCAGTCTTCAGAGAGCTTAATTTTCCCACATTTCACTTACAATTTCTTATCTTCAAAACCCAGCTCTTTTTCGGTGGTACCACCACAATTTCGTCCATATAAATAATTAAATACGAGTGAGCAAGATCTGCCAGTGCCTTACTAATTGGACACGGGAAAACAGACGGCGCATCTTAGTCATTACCAATCATTTCATTGTCTAGATCGGTCAGGCTGCCTAATTGCTCAGACGTCTCATCCCGTTAATACATTCTGCGTTCAAAGATTCCTTTAAGTGTCGATATCTTTAGTATGTTTGTTTTAGTCGCTTTTCTATTGAATCACGGCGGGTTAAGCCCGGTTTGCAGATACTATCAAACAATATCGATGATCGAATATATCGCCAAATCGGAAGTTCACAAAAACTCAATTAAAGCGAGAGCGTAAGTTAAAGGCGGTCCTGCCCGACTTCGCTAAACCCGTTACTCAGGGAAATTAATGTTGTGTAGCCTTCCCTTAAGTTAGTTAACAGAGCATTAAGATTAATGAGAACATTTCAACATTATGTAAGCAAAAAGCACATGCGGCGCCAAAAAGTATGCTACGTTTTTATTAAAACTTTTATAACTCTGTCATTTCCGATCTTTAAGAAACTTTCAGATGAGCTTGATATCTTCAAAATTGTAGGACTTATTGAACATTTTTTATTGTGCGGGCAGAAGAGGCCAAATTTTGAAATAAACTTGATCTGCGTAGGGACAATAGGAGTCTACATACAAAATTTGGACCCTCTAGCTCTTCTAATCTCCGAGATCTAGGTGTTCATACAGACAGACGGACATGAATTCTGAATAAAGTATATATTATGGGGTCGGAGATGCTTCCTTCTGCCTGTTCCATACATTTGCACGACTTTAGTAGACCGTTTTTACTCTACGAGTAATGGGTACAAATATCGAAATTTTTTTTTGGCCTCGTCGATTTCAACTTTGTTTCTTTTCTGAAAACTACGTTTCTCATTTACGATAGCCACATTTTTTGATTCCGACTAGCGGATTTTGTATATAATACGATTTTAATCCTCTTATGTTATTCAGTATTAATAAGATTATTTGGAAAGAATCGTAAATACCAGAAATTTCGAAAAGCACTTAAGTATACACTTTGTGCACTGTGAAAACACTGTAGATGAAAAAAATGCAACCTGCTCAATCTTTTGACTTTAAACCCTTATCTTGAAGTGTGTAACATTTCGCTGTATATATAAAAAATTGTGGTTAATGCCGTAATCACTTAAAATATATGATAGACAAATAAATCAACTCAATTTTAATATTTATTTTTCTTCTTTTCTTCCTCTCTCACGCTCACTTAGGTCATTGAGCAATTGTTTTTTGTGCGTCTAGTCGGAAAAACGCCTATCGAAACGCTAATACGCGACATGCTGCTGAGCGGCAACAGTTTCTCTTGGCCCTATCTGCCTTCGATGTGACACACGATGTGGCGCCAATTGACAACAACTTGATCATCGGCCGCAGCTGTGGCGGCTGCAACGCTCAACATCAATCCCAGTAGCGGCAGTAATGGAGTTGGAGGTGACGGGAACAATGTTGCTGTTGCTGGCAGTCATGACCACAGCAATGTGGCTGTCATGCAGGCAACATACAGCGGTCACTGCAACAACAACAACAGCAGCAATAGCAACCAAAATAGCAGCAGCAGCACAACAACAACATTTGCAATCAGCAGATCAACTACAACAACAGCAGCAACAGTTTCTTTAGTGCCAGCAACAGCAGCAGCAGCAGTCATAGCAACAACAACGAGTATATGGCCAATCCGTCGGCTGTGTATGTGACACCAGCAACAGCAACAACATCGACTGTGAACACAACAACAATGCTGTCTAATTACTGCGATGCGGCGACCATGATGATGGCCGCTGCTGCTGTCAATGCAAATCAATGCCTGCAACAACATCGCATGTTGCTGGCGTCCAGCAATAGTAGCAGCCACAATAACATGGATCATTTGGCCACAGCAGCTATAGCGGTTCCCTCTTCATCCTCGGCCGGTTCAATGTCATCGGCCTCTTCGACCCCAACAGCTACAGTGGCAGTGGCCCCTCAGCAACAACAACCGTCGCAAGTCCCACAGCAACAGTCGCCGCCAAATTTAATCGATATCAGTGAAGTTCCTCTCATTGTGGATGTCAAGTAGTGTAGTTATTTATCTTTACAAAAACAAAATCCGGTTGGACTGCTCTGGCATAGAGTGGACCTTCCACCAAAAAAAGAAAAAACAACAAAGAAATGTTCAATGAAAAAAATTGTAATTCGTATAGCCTAATTGTTTAATTTTCTTCTTTTAGTTGTTGTACTTTGTATATAAATCACTTGCTCTGGGTCGCCAACATATCCTGGAGAACTTCTAAAGTTAACCCCTCCCCCCCCCCTCCCAGCCACGCGGCAGAATTGTAAAATATTTAAAAGGCACTGAGTTCTACTTAATTTTTAAACTGAAAAAAATATCAAGTAACACTTCTCTTTCAAAACACAAAAACAAAAAGACAATGTATGTATGTTAGGCCAAAATATAATATACTATCTATACGTATGTATGTATATGTGTAGACGTATGTAGCATATTCTTAAACTCTACTCCCAGTGGTTTTTGCAGAATTATACCAAAAATATATATTTACTTTTTATGTGTGGCAATTATTTTGTGTATGTAAAGTGCTTTAGCAATTTTGTTTTACTTTAAGTAAAATTTAAATGGAATTTTCTAAAAAACAAAAACAAAACCAATTTCTCACCACAACTCAAAGTTGTGGTCAAAATTTAGCAAATTTTTAATTTTGTAATCAAAAGCAAAGCAAAAAAAGAAAACGGGCAGAAGAAAATCATGAAAATCAGTGCAAGTTTCAGTTGTAAGCATTATTTTTATTTATGTGTAAAAAGTCTAAAGAAGTTTTATATATTTTATAATAATAAAAATTGCGTTTATAAAGAATTCAGTTTGTTTTGTGTTCATTTTCGGTTTGTTTCTCGCCAGAGAAAAGCAAGTGCAACCAAAGTTTGTATGTAAATATCAAAAAAAAAAAATCACACAAATATTTCCACTTACTTGTGTAAATAGTGCAGCAATCTATAAGGATTAAATAAATACAATTACTTGTGTGGAAACGCATCACATAATCGCGTGTAAATACAATTTTAAGTGTGATGCCGAGTAATTTTGTAAATTAATTGATAATAAAACTGCACAAATAAACTTGGGGATGAAAAAGGTAAACCAAATTGAAAAATGAAATCAATCAGTATCAGTCGAGGAAGTGCATATATGTTGTGCTCGCATGTATCAAATGTGTCGGTGCCATTTTCCCTTATCTCACAGATTTTGTAGCCTCAATACAAAGTATGTACGAATGTCAGTACTCTTACATCGTAGCGGCAATGGCAGGCAACACTTTCAACCTGCTCACACACCAAATGTTTATTGCGTTAACGATATATATAAATATATGTGTACATTTAGGTATTACAATTAGTGTAAAACTGTTTGTTTTTTGATAATTTCGATATTCGAATCAAGTGTCAGTTAAATAAAAATGTCTTATTTAATAAAAACCAACAAGTAAGCCACTTTCATTTGGAAAAATTGGGTCTAAGTCGGATAATATTGTACTTCTATCAACTGGCAAATACATTTCTGAAGATAATATAGTGTTGTAGATCAAATATTTTACATTTTTGAAAGCTCTCCCACATCACAGTCGTCTGCCTAAGATTAGTATTTGCACACTCTAAACCAGGGACAGGCACATTCCTATCTCGTGTGTAATAGTATAAGCTGTAAAGCGCTGCTATTTTAGAACAGATTTTTACGTTATAATTAGTAAAGCGACGTTCGCGTTGCTCGAGGTCAAGAAGTTGCGTTTGTTCACAACTATAAGCAACTTATGCATTGACAAACCAAATTACTAATTAAACATTAGAAAGGACGCCAGATAAATTGAAAAAAACTTATATGAGAGAAGGCACGCTCTCTTGTTTTGTAAACGAAACTAACAAACGTTTCATGTAACAACACATGCTATTTAAATGTTTGAAATTCAAATTTAACGGGCAGTCCTAAGCTCGCTAGAAAGCTTTACGCTTTCTTACTTAGACACTTAAGTTCGAAGCTATGCAACGACAGCCATTAAGAATGGCATTCTGTATGTGAGTCCAATTTTGCTTTCATTACGCTTTGCAGTTCTTAACTGTGTAAAGTTCTGATTGCATGGAATTGGCTCAACGAGCAGGAGTCATTTAGCGAAACGCCTTCTGATGATTGAATTGGATATCCATGAAACAGCCGTTAAGGTTTGTCCACGCTCTTTTTGGTTTGTCAATGAATAAGTTGTTTATAGTTGTGAAAAAAACGCAACTTCTTGACCTCGAGCCAACGAACTCGTTACTAATTAAACATCAGAAAGGTAGCCAGATAAATTGGAAAAGATTTAACGTTATTTTACGCACAATGGCATGTGGTTATAAAGTAAGTGTTGAGGAATTTCACCAATACACTTGGGAAGCCGCAACAATATTTAAACAAGAATACCCATGGTTTTACATGGCTTCGTCTATTCATAAAATCCTAAAGATGGGACAGATATTATACAAAAATGTGACACTTTCAAAAGGCATTATGTCCGAGGAAGCGCTTGAAGCGCGAAACGAGGACATGCGCAACTATCGAACTATAGATGAAGATTTCATAAAACTACTAGAGAATTTCATACTGCAGCTATATGGTATAGTCATCCGATTTTGACAAAACTTTGTAGAATTGTGTAAAAGTATATAAAATAAATATATGCCAACGTCAGGGACGTTTCCATTAAAAACAAAAAAGTTTTTCCCACAAAAACTACTTTTTCGACCGATCGTTCCTATGGCAGCAATATGCTATAGTCATCCGATTTTGACCAAACTTTGTAGAATCGTGTGGGAGCATATAAAACAAATACATGCCAACTTTGAGGACATTTTCATTGAAACCAAAAAAGTTTTTCTTACTAAGAGCACTTTTCAGACTCTACTTTTCTATGACAGCTATACCATATAGATGTCTGATTTCGACCAAATTTGGTGGAATCATGGAAAAGCATAGTAAACTAAGATATACGAAGTTTGGAGACGTTTCACTTGAAAACAAAAAAGTTTTTCTCACTAAAACTAGTTTTCGATCGATCGTTCCTATGACAGCTATATGCTATAGTCATCCGTTCCGGCAGGTTCCGACAAATGTTCAGCGTATTTGTACCAAAAGACTTCGTGTAAAGTTTGGTGAAGATAGCTTTCAAACTGACGGAGGAGATAGCATAAAAACAGACAGACGGACGAACAGACAGTGCTAGATCAACTCAGCTCGTCATGCTGATCAAGAATATATATATACTTTATGTGGTCGGAGATGCTTCCTTCAATGCGTTACAAACATCCGCACAATTTTATAATACCCTCTGCAAGGGTATAAAAACAATTAATGTGGGTACTATATTGGAAATGCCTGATTAGCTCAGAATTGAGTCGGTGTCGATTACTAGTTAACCGCCCCACGCAAACTTTGCTAGTCTGCAAATAACTTTCATAATTCATTCGTTTTTTTCGAATGAGTTCACTTCCTTAATCCTAATCCATGCCACATACGAACATTAATCCGAACGTGATGAATATATCATGTGGTTGCCCAAAAAATAAATGCCCAAGTCATGCATTCGACACCCACTGCAACCCGCCCCTCTTCATCCCACACAAAAAACTGACCCAAGCCTCCACAGCCGCAGCCACATCCACGTCCATCCACATCCATGAATATCGATGCTGGGCAATTACCTGCTCTGAAATTGCCAATAATGAGACATGCAACTTGTGCGCTTAGCCCCTGTAATGGATTGCCATGGATTGGTATCAATTGCAGGTCAATCCCTCGACTCGACTCCACTTCGACTGCAATTGGCGAGCGGGAATTTCACGCGCCGACAAGATAATCGTCCCAGCATAATGCCGGGATTCCCTAGTTTGCTCTGGGCCACAATGCAACGGCCAACCTCAAACAAGCCAAAAGGATCGTGCAGACGCAGACAGCGTGTAGACAGGGTCCGGATTCGTCGTTGGCCAAATGACAAATTAGATATCGAAAATAACAATTTGATCGACAGCCGATCGCCACTTGGCTTGGCCGGGACCCCGCGAAAGAGAAAAATTACCCAAATTGGCTCTGAGGAAATAAGGAAGGCATTTTGCGGTTCTTTTTCGGAGGAGTTGATGAAGGTGTTGATTTGATTACTTTTATGTAAGCGAAGAGGGAGGAAGATCAACATATTTCCCTGCGAATCGTGATCGGGGCAATTTCAGACGGATGGATTGTGGCTTCAATTGAAGCCGCCTGGGCTTGTGATCTGTGTCCATGGCCAGCGGCCAATATCTAAATGTGAAAAATGATTTGACTTTAATGGCCGCCACTGAGTGATCATTCGCAACAACCTTGATGCGGCGTGGTGAAGGTGTTAAGATTTTGTGACCAATTGAAGAAGTAACGAGTACATTACAACGGTTGCAACTGCATATTTTGCCATGGTTCGGAGCCAGAAAAGTTGGTGATAGGCAAATGATTGATTCGTTCCCCCCCACCGTCGCGTTTTGCGGTTGAGGCAACGTGGGAATTTGGCTTGAAAAATTGCCAAATAGGTTGAACTATATTTCGTACAACGAATTGTTATGCTGCATATTGAATGGCATGGAAATGAGCTGTGGAAAATTGCTAAGTTTAAGAACAACAAAATCAATTAGCTGGAAAAAATTGGAATAATAATGGAATAAAAGTCGAGCTTCGGTCCATACATTTTCTTGGAAAAGCGTCTTCCTTTGGGCCAACTAATTACAACTCCAGGACAAGCTTTCAGGGCTCACCCTTAATTTAGGAAATGAAGAAATTACAAAAAAGCAATTCCTTAATTATCAACTGGAAATTAAAAAATCTGCCTCAGGATGAACTCTACACGTTGTTGCCTACTCCGTGTGAGGTCCTAGGTAATTTATCATCAGCCAAGTGCAACCACACCCCGTCCCGCTGATTAAAACAAAAACAACAAAATTAACCAAAAATTTGCATTTTAATACAAAAATTGCCCAGAGTTTTCAGTGCGGGGGGAAACAAAAGAAAAGCTAATAATTTTATCAGCGACAAACAGTTGACAAAATCAGCATTTTTTTCCAAAGGGGCCAGGTCTTGCATCCGTTTTGTGGCAAACTTAAATTAACTGTAAAACCGACCACGCCATGAAGACATTTGTCTTCTCTGTGCCTAGATTTTACGCCTGCCTGGTCGGAGGCGGGGGCGGGGGGAGTGTCTGTCTTGTGAGATTATTAATCATCTTTTGTGCGCATCTTTCAGTTTTGTGGTATGCCTCATTGCAGTCACATCCACCAAATGCGCGCTGCTCCTGCCCCAAGTGTACGCATGGTAAGTATGTCTATGCCCTAATGCTACTTTTGAACTTTTCGCTGCCTGTCGTCTGCATCAGCCATCCCTTTCTAACTCAGGCCTGGCTACCGGAAATCCTTTTCTAAGGATTTAATTTTGTTCTTTTTTTATACATTTTTAAGGGCATTTTTTGTTTTCAGTGCTTGTTTTTGATTCTGACTTTTGGTGCTAATGAATTTTCGGTTGATAAACAACTTCATAAATTTTCAAGTTAATTAAGTTACTTTGGGAAATATTTTTGCTGATTCGAACGTGAGATGAAAGGGAAAGTTAGTGTAATGGGGTGCAAGTTCATGTGATGTGAGACCGTATGAAAAAAATTAATCAAATATGATATATAAAACAAGAAAGAAAGTCGGTCAAGCCCCACTATAGTATACTCTGTACCTGTGAAGTGCTCCCCATCACCATTGCAACTGGTGCTGACCATAATTGCTTCTATTTTCATACAACTCGACACCGATCGTTACCATTCTTTTGGCGGATCGATAAAGAACGCTGATTACTAAATATGTCCAGAAGAGACGAACCTTCTATCTATAAAACTGTGGAAGAAATGACGTTTTTTCTAAATTGCGAGGGCTGGAGGGGCGTGGCAGAAATTGAAAATAAACTTGACAGGCCTGCAAGTATAAGAAACATACATAAGTATCGCGAATTTTGAATTTTCGCGGGTTACGTATATTCGAATTTCGATTTTTTGTGGCGTTATGTTGGTACTCATGTCTCTCACTTATGCCGACAAGCTCGGCCATTTTGAATGTTCACTTAATTGTTGACAGCTGCTTTGCTTGCACGTGTTTTGGATCGTCTTCGATTTTTACATATTCAAAAAAATGGAGCAAAGAACCTGTATCAAATTTTGTGTGAAAAACGAAATTATGTTCTCAGAAGGCCGAGAAGATGTGAACGACGAAGAGCGTGCCGGACGCCCGAGCACATCAACAACAGACGAAAAAATTAATGAAGTGGAGAAAATGGTATTGGCCAATCGTCGAATCACCGTTGGAGAAGTTGCTGAGGACCTAAACATATCGATTGGCTCGTGCCATTCGATTTTTATCAATGATTTGGGCATGAGACGGGTCGCCGCAAAATTCGTACCAAAAGAATTCGTTCTCGCCGATTCGTTCTTCTTTTCTCTGGGTGTAGAAACAGACGGACGGACGGATAGACAGACGGGCAGGGCTAAATCAACTCAGCGCGTCGTCCGGATCAAAAATATATACACTTTATGTGGTCGGAGATGCTTCCTTCAATGCGATCTTCTGTGACTAGAACAATTGGGTAAAATTACATTAGATCTTACTATATTCATATCGTTAGCAAAACTTCTTGTATATCTGCTTCTTCCTCATCCAAGGCAATTTTGGCAATTCTGCAATCCAGCTGAGACCTTTCCTACAATCATTGATAATTGAAATTAATGATTTACTTGAAATACATAACATATTGGGTAAAGAATGTTTCGTATTTGCAGATTTATATTTGAAATTTCTGTACGGACTAAGTCTGCACTTTCCTTTCCGAAAACTATTAGCCTGCAAAATCGAGTTGACGAAGGACGCTGATTTTTCAAAATTACTGCATTATTTATATCCAGTATTTGCAGTGGAACAATGCAAATTAAAAATATATTTTCGAACTGCATGGTGCGCTGTTCCCGCTGGAGGAGTCATCGGGGCCATTTTTTCGAGACCGCCGCTGGTCAAACGACAACAGTGAACGGTGTGCGTTATATGGTCATGTTAACGGATTTTTTTTCTGCCACAATTGGACGAATTAGGACTGGAGGACATGTGGTTCCAACAGAACGGAGCAACGGCACACACTGCGCGAGCCACCACCGACATTCTGAAGGCGGCGTTCCCGGGTCGTCTCATCTCTTGTTTTGGCGATTTGCACTGGCATGCAAGATCGACTTCTTTTGGCCCACCTTGTATAAATCAGGTAATTTCAACGATTCTAAATCCGTCTAACTAGGTGAGCTTCGTAGATTGGTTCGCTATAAAGTAATGGTTGATAACATTTGTTCATACGTTTAGGTATACTCCGCCCTCAAATATGGGAAAATTTCGTTAAAACCAAATGTCTTATAAAGAACTCAAACCCAGCACACCCACCCAGTTTAATATCCAGCGAAATCTGTCTATATGCACAAATATCGTTTTATCAACCGAGAAAAAACTTGCACATTATTTATGGCCAATCTGTCGCTTCCAGTTACAGTTATCTTTTGCTGGGATTGCGCATATTTTATGGCTGCTCCACTTAACAACAACAACACGTCAGGGGGGAAACTGCGTGTTTTCGGCAATAAATCGGCATTTAAATTAATACAATTTGAATTATGCGCTTTGTGCTAAAAGGGTAAAAGAGAACCAGAACCCCCCACAGCGTAATTTTCAATCAAAATCGCACATCCGCGAAATTATCATGAACTCAACTCCTTCAGGAGATTATCAAATTGATTCCAATTAACACTTGCCACGGACACAGTCAACGGACGGGGGCCAATTGGCCAGCGGGCTCTGAGCGCATTCCTGGCGTGTATGCAAACGTTATAAATATTTCACCTCTTCCACGGCAACCAAAAGAGCCATGAGCTACTACAGCCAAAGGGAAATCCAGTTTATGGCCCTCCATGGTGGACGTTTTCTCACCACCAAAAAGCCGAAACAGAAATAAGTTAAGCGCACTTTGTCGTAATTCGTAATTCGAATTGACAAACGTTCCCGGTGCGAGCTTTGCGCCTTTCTCGGTGGTCAAGACTTTGCGCATGGTCATAAGACCGGGACCGGGACCTGGACCTGAAGCTGCAACTGGACCTGGACCTGGGAGTCGTGTGAAATGATAAATATTCCATAATTTTGCTTGGCATTCAATTTCGATTTGTGTGACACATAAATTACGAATTAACGCTTTAAGCTGAGCGCCCCAAATGTAACCGAGGTGAGCCAGGTACGTCGTGTGGGAGGGGGTCCTGAGTGAGAGGAAAAGGGCTGTATGTCTAGGGGTCAGGCGGTGAGCTATTGTATTGAGGAGGAGAGTTGCAAATCAGCAATGAGGAAGCCAAGTTCAAGCACTTTTTCGAAATAAAAAAAACTATCGAAATCAAACGGAACTCCAATCATCTCATGCCAATTCTGCCCAGTTTCCTAGCTTTGCTGCATTTCTCTGGCTCGATCTATCAATGAATATGAACCACATAAAAAGTCAACAGCAACTACATGAGGGTCACACTCAAAGTCAAATTTTAATGAAAAAGTGATTCATCATTTAAGCATCGACCGACATTGTTGGGGCAATTAGACGACTCAGCCCTGGGTGGGAGAAAGGGGGAGGCCAGCAATGAGAAAAGCGGGTCAAATTAGAATAAATAGTTAGACAAACAAGTGAGACCCCTTTTCGGCTGGAATATTGCAACAAATCAAAAAATTAAAAATAAATAAAAATGAATTGAATAATTTAGGTCACCCAAATGGCTGCGAGCTGCGATGTGGGCTTTTGGGTGGTGCCTAATTAATTGCCGCATAATTCATTAATGGGTAAAAGAAAAACTTCTGTTCTCTATTGAAAGATATGAAAATATTTTGAAAATGCACGCCCCGAACGGTTGGCTTATGCTGGTTGACATGTCAACCCATTAGACTCACACGTAACCACAAAATTCGGGATGGAAGAAGAAGAAGTGCTGCGGGTGCAGCTGTGGGTGGAGCGCGGCCTGATGATGACTTGGCCTCATGGCATCATGTCGGGCATGCAATTATGATGCATTCATCAAGATTATGACACGACATGCAAGTTCCTTCTTCTCAAATGAATTTGTACTTTTAGCTGCCTTCCAGTTGTTGTTGTGATAGCACATTTTGCTGGCGCACACGCGATTTAGAAGCGGCGCGTAATTAATCGTCAAATGAGTTTAATTGTTTATGTCTCCTCCATATATAAAAGTATTATGTGGGATAGAATGTGGCGTTTTTCAAGTGGCTGTTTAGATCAAAGATTGAGAAAGGGGAGCGGCTAAGCTAATGGCTCACTAGGCTGGGTGAAATGGACTTGACTTGGATTACCAATCTATTTGGATAAACACTTTCCAAAAGCCAAGACCTCGGGCGCAGGCTAAACTACATTTTTTTGTCACTTTTAAATTGTTACAAAGAATTTACTGCCGTCGATTGCTAGTCTGCTACGGAGTTATGGAAAGCTCTCACAAAGATTTGCCTCTTCGACGATCAATTCCATAAGATTATCATTTGTAAAAAAATATTTGGAGAACTGGAACAGATGAATCGCCAGAAAACGCAATCATGATTATATGTTAGCACTTGAAGCATTCACGGTCTCCTTGGGGTGATTTAAATCGTACATTTATTGTGAAAGCAGATGATGTGGATGGATCTTGGCCGGCGTTCCTTTTGGTTTTGTCTGCCCATTCTTTACGTTATCGATGATTTTAAGGGTTTACCCAAAATATGAACATAGATCCATAGAGCTCTCCATGCCAGCGACGGCAGTCAATTGGCAGTTTTCTGATAACTGAATACCTAAACTAGATAAGAAAAAATGTCAAATTGAGAAATGCTAGTATCAAAATGATACCAAAAAGTTTGACAGTCAAAATATCAAAATGATAATTGTTAATTTCAAATTGATACTAAAAATTGCATACAAAATAGTGTCAGCCTGATACTAGTAAGTATCAATTTGATATTTTCGAAATGTCATTTCAATACTTTTAAAAATATCAACTTGATACTTGGAGTATTTAAGAGAATTTGATACAGTTTCAAATTGATGACTAAATAGTGTTATTTTGGGTGTATAAATCTAGTCCTGATGGACTATTTTTGAAAACAGATTCGTTTTCAGCACGCGAAAATCATCTTGTATCAACACTTTCCTTTCAAAATACTGAAAAAATTCACCTTTTTGTTGACTTGTGTAATTTTGGTAAATATTTTATTCATTAGTATTACCAGTTTATGGACAAAATTACCAATTGCTGCCAGAGTTTTGCTTGGAGTGCTCAGCTCACGACCATAACCGGAAAAATAAAAAAAAAAACGGTCTCGGTCTTCCCTCAACCGCTTGTGTGCTGCAATCGCGCTTTCTGTTAAGCGGCTGTTGTTGTGCACACAGTACTGGACGGTCTAACTGCAACCCAATAACAGGCCCATTTCAGTCAATCGGTCCCAAAGCGTGTGTGTGCTTCGAAGACCAACAACTAAAAATGTTATTATGAAAAGGTTGCGAGAGCAGACTCTAGTGTGAGCAGAGTGTGCCAGTGCGAGCGAGAACCAGAGAACCGCGTACATACAAAATGCTGTACTTAGAGACTGGGTTAGCACCGCTGCATCTATATCAGGGGCCGGCAGCTTGCTATCTGGCGTGCATACGAAAAATCTCACAGCAGCGCTGCTTCCTCACACACGGTATAAACTGTTAAAGCTCCGCTGCCTTACGTGTTCGCGTCGCAGTCGTTGCTACTGGAAAAGAGAGAAATTTTTGCGCTGCTCTCACACCCACCAATGAAAAAAATGTGAATGTATTTCTTGCCTGCCTCTGATCTATATACTGCAGACCAGCACTTCAGCTACATGCAAAAGATTATGAGCATGCAGGAACACAGGCTACCGAAGATCTTGGCAATACATACATGCAAAGAAAGGAAGCAAAGTTTCCAAAAGCGAGAAACCCTAGCAGCTACCCATGATGAAATGCTGAATCTCGAGAACTGCTCGACATGGAGTCTCTGGACGAGAAGAATATTAATAAAAATGGATGCATCCTATAGGACACGCTTTGTCCAATAATCACATAGAAGCGCAGAAAGGAAGATTTATAAAGTTCTGAACTACGATCTTGGAGAAAGAAACTATTTTAGCGAGGCATTCACCACAAGTCAAATCCGATTGATCTTCATGGCACGAGGCGAGTTCCTGGGAATTAATTTCGTGCCGAATATGACGCGAACCGGTACAAACTGCACTCTGTGCAATTGGCAGGAAAAAGAAGATACTATCCACTTCATCGGAATTGTCCAATCTTGCGAGAGCATAGAACAATGCTGTTAGGCAAGGAGTTTTTATCGCCTCATGAGCTATTGAGAATGCTCAATGGCGGAGATTGGCCACAACTGGTGGAATTCTTAAGTCAAGCCCTACTCTACAGGGAAAGATTTGTAGATGGTTTGTTTTAGAAAATGGAAAATCTGTAAAGCCACTGCACTACGACGATGTTTCGTAACCGAAGGATCTATTATCTGGGGAATATCCCGGGAAGCCAGGTGTATTGGGTTGTGACAGCAAACCAGGACCAAAAAAACCAAGAAAAAAATCCAAGAGCAAAAAAAGCAAAAACAAATGTGCCTTTTTCCTCTTACAACCGAATACAATCAGAGAGCGCAGTTAAAGGTTGTCTCCGTCCATCTTCGTCAAACTGCCGCAAGAAAGCCGGGATTTTCTGTCAACTGTAACGAGAGGACCGGTTGTGGCAACCTCTGCTTTTTGTGGACATCGATGATACTAGATTCCTTCCGAAGCTTAGTGAAAAAGTTGACTTCGTGGGCAGTTCAAATAATTTATCAATGGGCCTGAACATTGCATCAGCACAATATGTGAGTACACGTAAGCTGGTTGATTGCATTGGCCGATAACAAGACAAGAATGATTCGATCAACTTTCTACCACTTTTGATAATGATGTGACAATTTAGCTACTGTGAGTAACAACGATATCTTTGTGGTAGTCATTTGCTGCTGTTCGCCAGTTTCTTCTCAAAACCGAACTTGTAATTACCAAAGCATTAGAAAACTTAGTAAGACCAAGTCTGTTTGCTTTCCAAAAGCTTTTTGAGATTTAAAGTCGTAGTGTCGGTGATCGCTCTAGTGTAAGCTCTTTCCATGCTAAGTAATTCGCACTTATTGCCTAAAAAACGAAGGCAGTTCAACGTATTTCAACACCAGAGGAGGTCGTTTAAGTGGAAAAATGCTTGGAAAATTCGCTTACACGCATGCATCGAAAAGCGTGCGCAATGACAAATTGTTGTTCCTTTCAATATAATGCTAGAAATATATAAAAGTCAACCCTCGTTCAAGTATTCAAGAGTTTAACTGTGACCATGGATTATCAGCTCCATTCTCTCGCTTTTATTCCACGCACACACAAACAGACAGACAGACACACAGACAAAGCCCTGACAAAAAGCCTAAGATATTAGTGGGCATTTTTCAATCCTTTGACGATGGTCAAAATAAAATATTATTTTGCGCGTTAATACGCAAAAATAAGCGTCCAGTTGGGTGGCAAAATGCCTACACCAGGCGGGTGGCCTCCCCTTTCTGCTCCGCTCCTTCAATCCGAAGCAAACCGGACCTGGTCTTCGAGGTGTTGTTGGCTGAGAAATTATGTTTGGGCAGTCTGTGGGCAATTGCAATGCGAATTTGTGACTCGTTATTTGAACGCGTGGCAGGGACGGTTTGGGTTTTGGGATGGAGAAGGAGGAGACTTCATACACTCCATGGGTGGGCCACCGCCAAGATGCAAAACGCTTTTGACAATTTGTACTTGTTGTTGGCTCCGGCTGCTGTGCGTTATAAATTATGAATAGAAATAGGAATTCGCGATTTTTTTGCAGCATGAATTATTTGGCATGCGGTGTGAAATATGCGTAATTGGAAAACAAATTCCGATTGTCTAATTTATGACTTCTGAAAATGGGCAGAAATTTATTATAATGGTCTTGGGGTTGGGGGGTTACCTAAGGCTAATTAAATGATGACAAAGGGATGCGCCTCACTTACCCCTTCTTACATATGTCCAAATTCGGCGCGTATTCAATTTCATTTTATGTAAATGCTCGTAATGTGACAAAAAGGGAAACACATTTAAATGACAGATTTGCTGAAGTTGCGTTTCAAAACACACGACTTGGGGATTGGGTTTGGACAAAAGGCGACTATGTTGCTAATGAAATTGGACACCAACGACGCCATCCCAGAGATATACCGAAATTATGCAAATCACAGCCAGGCAGACGGGCAGGCAGACAGACCGCAGGCTTCTCTCTCTGCATATGCAAAATGTTTAACCCTTAATTGGCCCATACGTTGGTGGACATTTTGTGGTTGGTTCACCTATCGCTGACATTGATAGCCATCGCCACAGATTTGAGCCTGGAGCCAAGGCAAGGCAACTTTTTCAATTACTCCGGCTCTCTCGTCGTCGTCGTCATCGTCGTCGTCGTGTGGCGTTGGCGTGAATTATCTGTGCAAACAGCCAGTGACAGGCGTTGAATTGGCCACAGTTCCAGTTGGCGGCTTGTGGTCCTGTCTCCCTGTGACTCTCTGACTGTGTGACAGTGTCCAGTGGCAGTTTGTCGCATAATATGTTAATCAGCGAGCACATGTCCAGTCAGCTTGGAGTGTAAATAAATTGCGGGTGGTTATGCAATTTGAGCCCCAGTTGCGGTATGGGTGGGACATGGTACATATATGGGGGAACCGGATGCTATTGGAGGTGTTGAATGGAGAATATGGAGGGATGGACTTGGGGATCAGGCCCTTAGATAGCTCCATATCGAATGGCAATAAGATGTTTGAATTGAAGTCAAGCCGCAGTACCAGCTGCATCCGGCAAATATTGCTGCTCCCTTGATAAGAAGTGTAACTCCTTTTTTATACCCTGTTTCCATTAAAAATGGGATAAGGAGATCATAAAGTTGTGCAAAAGTATGTAACAGGTAGAAGGAAACATTTCCGACCCTATAATGTATATGTATTTTTGATCAGCATCAACAGCGAGTCGATTAAGCTAAGTCCGTCTGTACGTATAAACGCGTCGACCTCAGCCCAACGCCTCAGCTACTTTCCCAGCGCATGGAAAAAGCCAATATCGTGATGCTCCACAAACCTGGAAGCCCCCAGATGAACTGGACTCGTAAGACCAAAGCTTCTCCCAGCATTTGGCAAGCGGCTAGAAAGATGCTTATTGAGAAAGATTCGGGAGACCCCAGCAGTCAAAAGGAGGATTCTAAAATCCAGTTCGGCTTTCGACTGGGACACGGAACCCCAGAACAGCTACACAGAGTGGTTAATTTCGTCCTGGAACGATTCCACAACAAGGAGTACATTTGGCCGCGTCCGGCATAATGGCTTACTAGCCAAACTAAAGGGAACGCTCAATCCTCAGCTCTTCTTAATGGTCAGATCATTCCTAACTGACAGGACATTAAGAGTTGTCCAGAATGGCCTTGCATCCCAAAAGAATAGGGATTCTAGCAGGAGTACCTCAATGTAGGGCCAACCCTGTACAGCAGATATGCCTACTGCTCTGGACATACCCATAGAGAAGCCGCAGGACCTCCTGATAGCAACCTTTGCCGATGACACGGTAATCATGGCACTTAACAGATGCGTCTATTCGGCAACAGACGCGTTGCAAGAATATCTCAAGAGGTTTGAGAACTGGGTCTGTCGCTGGAATATATCTATCAACTCTGAGACGTGTGTTAGTGTCAGACATTTGCCCCGGAGTCTTTCTACATGGGGAGGTGCTTCCTCACAAAACGGCCCATAAGTATCTGGGAGTAACCCTGGACAAGAGGCTAACCTTCAAGCTGCTTGCCGCCGAAGTAGCAGGCAAGCTTCACAGCAAGGCGAAGAGAATGAGTTGGCTATTTAACGCCAATAATAAACTCTCGCTTAGGAAGAAGGTCCTTATTTACAAGGTCATCCTGGCACCAATATGAAGGTCTGGCGTCCAGGTGTATGGCATCGCCGCGAAGACACACCTGAACAAAATCAGGGTCTTTCAGGCCAAAATACTCAGACGAATCACTGGAGCTGAGTGGTTTATTCGCACTCGAGACATTGAGAAAGAATGTGGCGTCCCAATCGTTGGCGACACCATCAACAGCCAGGCTACGCGGTACCTAGACAAGGTGACCTCTCATTCCAACAACCTTGCCAGACGTCTCCTCAAAAGGCGGAGGTTCTTGGCATGAACTATTGACTTGCCGTCCAGATTCTCCACCTGCCAATAATCCTTTTTATTCTGCATTTGAGAAATTTCCTGGGGAACTTGACGTTGAAGTTCTTGCTAGTTACTTAGGTCTTAGTTTCTCCTAGACCTCCTGTCCCGGCGTGAATTTCACATCACGAGTCTTTCAATTAAAATATCTGGCGCTCGACTCGTGTGCAACGTGAAGGTCCAGCCTGATCTTTTCTCGCAGTATGCTCATTTTGTCTCATGGCGATTGCAACCTCTGCTCATTGTCCTCCAGGGCTTGGAGCTTCCTTGCTAGTTGGTAGTCTGCTCTGGTATATTTATATTGACCAAATAGCGCAATATGTGGTGTTAGTCCAATTGCTTGAAGTACTGAGTTTCGAAGAGCACCTTCAATTTCAGTCAAATGCAGATCCCTGTGTTCCTCCAGGTATGCACGAATAGCGTTCAGAATAGATTGATTAACTCTCTCAGCCGCGTTTGACTGAGGAGAATAGGCCGGCATCTAAATCTGAAGTATTATTTCTTAATTTCAAAATAAACTGTTTAAAAAAAATCTACGATTTTCTTACGCGAAGATATGTAAAATGGCTTGACACAGCCCCAAAGGGGCGCATGCGAAAGAGACCTATACAGTTTAACGCTGAGTCCGAACGGCAGTTTGAAAAGCTTTGAGGGTAATTACTCCAAAGCTGGCGCAAACAGCAGAGAGGGGTGACCGGGTGTAAGGTTTATTCAAAGGGATCGAACCCACGACCTCTTGCACAGCGGTCGCGCACACTGACCTCAAATTACTAAAGATCCAGACGTGATGGACCATTTCCGCAAACGAAACCCATCTGGAACTACCACCATCCCTTCAATATACTGAATAAAGGCTTATTTTGTTGCCTTAAAATCTTTATTTCAAGCTTACAAAGTGAGTCGTCTTATTTTTTCAGAGTCTATTAATTAATTACTGCTGTAACATTGAAATGGACTTTTTTATTAGTTGTTAATCAAATTCTTACATTAGTTTTTCCAGTTCAATTACAAATAATTTGTCAGTTTGTCTCTATCCTTCGAAAGTAAGTTGAGTAGATATCGGAGACTGGCCATAGCGGCTTCTTTTACTATTGGCATTCTTCGTAGAAAAAACATTTCGATTGGCATACGACTCCATCGGGATGACAGTATCGTAGTTAATTTCATAAGCTCCTTTCGATCCAGCAGAACATTTCTCGCACTGAGCCAAACCCAGTTCAACCTTCTTCTGTGAGATGATCAAACCCTGAAGTAAATCATCCAAGGCGCATAGATTAGAGGGTACCAATTTGTTGACTACTCTTGTCAGTGTATCCAGACTTTTGTCCTGAGTGCGACTAACTTGACCAAAATGTTGCTCTAGCAGATTTAGTTTTGCAACGGATTTTTCATTCTGCGATTTTAGCTGGTGAATACTCTGCATGTCGTTTAGAGAATTGTGTTGAGAAGAATTCAGGTTAGAAAGCGAACCTTTGATATAATTTAACTTAGGTAGAACAGCTCGTTTAAGGATTTGAGTCAGCTGAATCAACATTTTATCTATATTCTCTGCACTGTGAAGCACTGTACTCTGATAGGAAACCAGTTTCTTTTCCAAATTTTTGACTTGATCTTTGGTTTGCCTCTGCAAGTTTTGAAGGTTAGCCAAGTTATCGACGGTTCTTTCGGCAATGGCCAGCTGTTTGTAGTTGGTGTTGGTAAATCCATTTTGAAGTTCTTCTTCCTGATATTTGAGATCTATGGAGCTGTTGAGCAAAAGTTTTTGGATGTGGCTTATAGAGGACAAGGTTTTAATTTGTTGGTTTAAGGTTTCCGTAAACTCTCCATTGAGGCTGTTTATGTGCATAAGGAGAGCTTCCGATTTGTTGAGGGCTTTTGTGTTTAAGGACAGCAATTTCAGAAATTGTTCTTCCTGGTTACGATTGAGAACGTTAGAGGTCTGCGTTAGTTTGGAACTTGTGGAGATGGTTGTGTTTTGTAAGGTTTCGGTGGTTGTAGGAACAACTTCTGTTGAGGTTTCCACTGATGAGTTTGTTGAACTTATACTTTGTTCAGTTGAAGTGGAGAATAGGTCTGTTTGACTCTTCTCTGTGGATGTTTGGGCCATTGCAGTTAGGAAACAGCTCAACAAACCAATTGTAAAATAAAGCTGCATTTTCTTATTTAGTTTTAGTTGTTGTTCTTGGAAAGAATCTTGGGACTCAACTGTCTTCTGTTGGCCTTCAGCTTGACTTAAATACGGTTTTCCATTCAACTATGGTTTAGTTGCAGGTGGGTTTGGGGCTGTGGGGCTATCGGTCAGGTTTTTTCTGCTCGTTTATCACTTTTTGTTTGTTTTTGAAAGCGTTTTTGCTGTACGAGTTTTTGTTTGAAGCTGACTTTACTTCAGTTCATTAAAACAAAGAATTATATTTATCTATTTTGACCTAGTGAAGCAGTGCTTCGAAGATTGGGCTATTCTTCATTCTTTCACTTTGGTGACATAGAGAAAACCGCATTTCCTTCCTGATTTATAAACTCACATGCAATCCCTCTCTTGGCCACTTCTGGCAGGAGCATTAAACATGGCAAATATGCCAACTATTTGGTGGCTATCAATTTCCAGACAAGAGCACACCGTGAAGCTGCTAAATGAAATCGATCCACCCAAAGAGAATGGCAGATCACAGAGACTGAATGTGTTTTGTTTGTTTGGGTTGGGGGGGGAACAAAAGTCGAAACAAGCGCAACATGAATGAACCTTTTAACATACTTGTAGTTACTAATTCCAGGTGACAGGCGACACAATGATGCCAGGAGTGGATTTTTCATTTTGTACCATAAACAGAGGAACAGAACAAAGTTGTAACAACAACAACAGCAAATCACAGGCTACCAACAGATGCGAAGGTGTTGCCCATACCCAAGTCCGAATCCGTATCCCGCATATCGGTGGCTATTCAGCCTCTCAGCCTCCTTCAGTCGATCTTTTTGGGCACACGACCGTTTTTGGCGCAAGTCGGGCAATAAATTACCGGGAGTCAGCAGTCGGCGCGGGCGACGGAGTCAAAACAAAAGACCTAAAAACACTCGATGGACTTGAGCACGCACCCAACCAATTGACAAAAACATAAAAGACCAAAACAAAACAAAACTCTGACCGGGAACGCACATAAACACTGACAACATGCTGCGACAAGGAAAGGTTTTGGTTTGGTTTTGGATCTGGTTATCGGGTCCAGTCGGAAGCAGGAGCAGACGCTGCAGCAGCAGCAGCAACAGCAAATGACAACTTCGAGGGCAAAGTCAATGAGCGCCTTCCTGCTCCCTGTTATCCGCTGCCATTCCTGGACGAGGGAGACAAAAGAGCATCCCGGTGTGTTGCAAATCAAAACATGAAAACAACGACAGCAAACAAAACTCGAAACATGCGTTGAAATGCTAAGAAATATTTTGTATCTCTGGGATACACGGTAAATGCATACTACACTTATGTATGAAAATATGTGTGTATGTAGGAGTTTAAGTGATGGGGTAAAAGCTGTGGCTCGTTAGTTAGTTTGATCTATTTCAAATACTTTGATCTGTTATATGATGACCCTGTAGTTTAGCTGATAACGACCTGATGCATCACTGAGCGTCAGTCGCGTCGTAATGCATCACAGCGCTAGTCTAGTACTTGAACTATTGTGTGCACCCATCACCACACTAACGACTGGTAATCAGGTGCGGTGTCGGAGGGTGGTTGGTGGGGTGTCCAGGGGTCGGTGGGTACTAAGGGGAGAAGTGTGGAGTAAACTGTAACGATTTCAATATTGATTTGCAAGTTTTCCCACTGGTAATCTCACATATTCTCAGAAAGTGTGTACCTAAATAAGTAAACGGGAAGAGATAAGTAAGAAATATGAGTACAAACAGTAACATATCTGAAAGTAGTAGGGTAAACAGCGTTTACCAAAAGTAAATGAACAATAGAGGGGGGGGGGCTTGAGGGTGTAGAGGTGAAGGGGGTCTAATAGACGGTGTGACAAGTAAGACCTGGTACAGAGTAGAGAATCCGCATCGATTGTTATGTTAACAAGAAGTCAAAAGTAAAGAACCAATCAATAGGCTTAACAGTTATTTTTTTTGTGTTGTTTTGTGTTTGGTGGGTTCTGTTTTGTTTTTTTGTTTTTATGTTTTTTTTTGTTTTTGTGTTAAATTTGGTTGTGGTTTTGGAACGTAGGGAATTTTGTGTGGTTTTGGTTGGTTGTGGTTCTGTGTTATAATAATTGTATGGGTGGTTTAGGGGGGGGGGGTTGAGGTCGCAAGTAAGCAATGGCTTTATGTCAAAAAGATTTGGGAATGGGAGTCGGACAACAGAATGAGAAAAAAGAAAAAGAAACCGGAACGTAGAGGTGATACGAATTCAGTTTTTGTTTGTGGTTTGTTGTGTATTTTAGTATTACACAGGATACAAATATCTTAGAGGCCGCATGTAGAAAAATGTAAGCGCATAAGTGGTAAAAACCCTGTAAACGTTAGGAATCACTTTTCTTTGTTTTAAATATTTTTTTTTTTTCTGGTCGAGGTCGTTGTGTAACTTAAACAGAGGCACACACCACAACAAAGGAGGCTTCAGCTTTGATCGGACGCGTTTCATGAGGGACCAAATCCTCACTCATCAGCGATCTTGAGCCTGAAATGTCTATCCAAAGAGCAGCCTCTCCATGCCAGCGACGGCAAAACTGTTTGGGAATTCCAATGCCAGCTTGCGCGCAAAACACCAAAAAGACAGCCTAAGACAGCCAATCTCCTTTTGTTTTCGCCGAGTACATTTTTTTAAAAAATGTTCGGTATTGTGAAAATTTTTGGTACTGTCGGAATATTTTCCTTCTGGCCCTTTGTATTCTGCAAACATGTTGGTATCTTTCGAAACCATTTTGAAGTCATATATTTTCCGTTCTCTTAAATTTAAGGTGAAAATGGGAGCATGGCTGTTAAACACAGTCGAAAGGAAACGATTGTGGGCAGATTGTAGACAATATCCCTCTTCAGATTATATTGTAAATAGATTTTAGTTTTGTCCACTATCTATTTTTGCCTTCTGCCCCTGAAAACTAATCCCATCTCATCTTTCAATGTAACTTGAAACCATAATTCTAGCCTCCACCTTTCATATCTCCTTAATTAGACGCAATTAATTCATTGATTATAAATCTTTATACAATTTTTCTTTTCCCGCCATCCCAAAGTAAAATAACTTCCTCGCTTTTGGTCGTCCAATGCCAATGACGAAAGATTTCGACACCCAAGACCAAGCGAGCGCAACCTCAGCCGCAAAAGCCGCAGCTCAACTTCCCATTTACCCTACCCCTCCCTGCATTGATTATGAGGCGGAGTGGATCCTCATGCTCAGGTCTGCTCCTGCTCCATGCTGTGCGCGATTCATGTTTGGTGATTAAAGTAAAGTTCGTAAATTTACAGTTTTCATCAAAGAGGCGACTGTTAGAGTGGACTGGACTCACCTTTTCACTGCTCTGCAACAGCGCAAAGTTCAGCCAGGTGACTGTGACGGTGACTCCAACTTGGTCTGGCTGCAGAAACACACTCACACACAGTCGGGAGTTAGACCATGGCTCCTTTGGCTTTTCTAAACTGATTTCCAGCAATAAGCATTAGTTGAAAATTGCAATTGTTTTTTTTTTCTGAGTTCTCCTAAGAGTATGGCAGAGAGAGGCTACAGGGACGAGGTCACACCGCGGGGGAGTGCCAGTGCAAGCGATTGCACGATTCCTCCACACAGCAAGGAGGAGGCACATCATCAACGTCCACAGCAACGTCGTCGTCATCGACAGGCGAAGAGCGAGGAAAAATCCAATTGTATTTATCGAATTTTGTGTTTTTGTTTCGCGTTGCCTTTGCCCAAAAGGTGCGCGTTGGGTGCCGTGAATCATATGGACACCATTAAATGGAAAGGTTCGATGGCGACGCGAACCAATGGCAATCACCAAACACGCGTCAATGCTCTGTGTGAGATCGCGAATGGCGCACTGAAAACTGAGAAACTATGGACTAGAGATGTGACCGTGTAAAAGGTGCAAAATTCATGCCCAATTTATCACTAAACATAAAAAAATTATGATATTTGCCCCTCAAAGTATGCTATTAATATGAAATTAATAACACTTGGAAACAAGGTGCAGTATATTAAAGGGTTGGTGTTGATTCCAGATGAACTGTTTCCGGAAGAAGTCCATCAAGTCAGCTTATGTAATATAAGCTTAAAGCTGCTTCAATGGCACATTTTTGACATTTTTAGGCTCGTTTAATGGGGAACATTTTCGTCTGTTTTGGCTCATTTTGGTAATATCGTAAAGTGCTATTTCGGAATTAATTAGTTCTCAGCACTGGAACTTAAATACTCTAAGAATGCTAGATTATAGGTAAGTTTCTTGCGCTGAACTGTAAATTGGACATAAAATTGCAGAAAATAGCTAATTTAGCCATTTTCCCAGGACCCAATATGCTGGAAAACAGGTTTATGGCTTAAATTTAAAGTGTGAGTAAGGTATGCGGAATGAACTACGTACATTTTTCTAAAGGCACTCAAAAAGTGTCCAGAAAGACAATCAAAAAATAGTTTTTTGAAATAGTAAAGGCACCATTCACGTATTACACCAAAGATGAGCCTTCTAGATAACGCATAGTAGTTATCATATCATTGATATCACAGAATTGATATTTGGGTCGATTGATAGCTTGAAGACTTTAAGTTTTACAGCCGTGTCTCTGCCGAGTAGCGAATTCTCTCCGTTCTCCATCACGAGAACGTAGCAATCAATCCCAGGAAGTCTCTCCTTGTAATTGGAGCCGCAAAAGCATATTTGCCCATCAACGGCTCCTTCTAAATTTGAAGTAATTTCAGACTACTACGATATCTTATTTATTATTTGAAATAATCATTGAATAATCGTAATTCCAAGTTACAATTTTGAATACTAAAAAATCGTAATCAGGAATTGTTTTTTCAATGTCTGTTGCATACAGACAATACACGGAGAGAAAAAATCAAGTATTCCGTACTTGAACGCTGTTTTTCCGAACTTGATAGTCAACTGAGTCTTAAATTATTACCATCAAGTTTGCCATACTTAAATCTAGTACGTTTAAAAACTTGATTTCAGTATTATCGGACTTAAAAAATGATTTCGAAACATACTTAAAATGAGACCATTTCAACTTGATGCAAGTACGTTTCAAACTTTCATAAAAAAGCAACATGATCGTCCCTTGAATTAAGTACGTGGAAACTTGCTCCAAGTATATTACAACTTCAAGATTTGGGACAAGTACGCGCATAATACTTGATCCAAGTAATATTAAAACTTCAAGACATGCGAATGGGAGAAGTACTTGCATACTTGGCCCAATTACATTTCCATACATTCCTGTGTGTTCTAAAAACACCTAAAACTTGTAAAAATTATTAATTTTAAACTTCACTTTACCTGGGCCTTACTGGGACTCGAACTCGGTACCTTCGGAAAATCTCCAATAGAAAAGTGCGGCGTCTCAACACTCACGGCCATCAGGGCCCACGCGTAAGTCAGAGTAAAGAACGCAGTTAAATGTTAAGAGAGTCAGAGTAAGTCAGAGTAAAGAACGCAGTCAAATGTTAAAAGAACACAGAGCAAATCAAGTTGAATGTTAAGCAGCCACCAAGCGAAGTGGCCTGTGGTGCGATGCGAAGACAGTTGTCTTACAACCGGTGGGGCCGTGGCTCAAGTCCGCTTGAGACCTTTACAAGATTTGGTAACTCTAGCTCGTCTAGACTCTGAGATCTAAGTGTTCATACAGACGCTCGTCATGCTATTCAAGAATAGTTATTCCCTTGAAGATCATGTAAATTCAGGATGCCTACTAAGACTGTTTTTCAAACCTAACTTTTCTATGGCAGCTGTACTATATAAGTACGAAGTCTGATGTCTATGCGTTACAAACATCCGGACAATTTTTATATTCCGTCTTCTAGGGTATAAAAACGTAATTTTCCTAAGCAAAATCTAGGGGGCAGATTAATGTTACAGAATCGGTCCGATAAATTGCGGTTATTACTAGATTTTCTTTGAAGCGATAAGCTTCAACAGTTTACATTACTTATTGTATATAGTTTCTCTCTCTTCCATGTTCAAATCAAACAGAAGATACCAATTTAGGGTTACTAACTTCGCAGGCATTATCCTAAGATACTTTTAAAAATAGGTATAATCAGCATTTCCAATCCGACAGATAGATAAGAATGAACTGACTTTAAAGGGGCGGTTCTCCATGTCGTGGACCTTTTATAAAAAAAATCTCATTTGGAAACGCAGAGTTTTTCCAATTCTGTATTTTATACCCTTGCAGAGGGTATTATAAAATTGTGAGGATGTTTGTAACGCATTGAAGGAAGCATCTCCGACCACATAAAGTATATATATTCTTGATCAGCATGACGAGCTGAGTTCATTTAGCCTTGTCCGTCTGTCTGTTTCTATGCTATATCCTCCGTCAAACTTTGCAAAAAGTCTTTTGGTACAAATACGCTGCACATTTGTCGGAGCCGGCCGGATCAGATGACTATAGCATTTAGCTGTCATAGGAACGATCGGTCGAAAAACTAGTCTTAGTGAGAAAAACTTTTTTCTTTTTAATGGAAACGCCTCCAAAGTACGCTTTTCTTAGTTTACTATCCTTTTCCCTGATTTCCTTTAGTTTGGTTAAAATCGGATGACTATAGCATATAGCTGCCATAGGAACGCTCGGTCGAAAAACTAGTTCGAGTGAGAAAAACTTTTTTGTTTTTAATGAAAACGTCCTTGTCATTGGCATACACTTATTTTATATACTTTTACACAATTCGACAAATTTTGATCGTAATCGGATCACTATAGCATATAGCTCCCATAGGAACGATCGGTCGAAAAATTAGTTCGAGTGAGGAAAACTGTTTTGTTTTTAATGAAAACGTTCTTTTTATTGGCAATTTCTTATTTTATATACTTTAACACATTTCTAAAAAGTTTTATCAAAATCGGTTGACTATAGCATATAGCTGCAGTATGAACGATCGGTCGAAAAAGAAGTTCTAGTAAGGAAAACTTTTTTTTTGCACATGAGGAACCCCCCTTTAAATGTTCATCTATAGAAATGTTATCTGAAATCTTTTTACGGACTACTGAAGGATTTGGGAACTAAGAATTTATCGATATATCGATATTTTGTAAGCTCATATATCGATTTTGAAAATTTGGATCTTTTTTCAGAAGTTATCAGACTTGGTACATATATTTAAAAATATTTACAATTCCAATTTACATACATCATTAACAAAAGTTTTAGTTGTTCACAATTATTAAAAGAAAATTCCGCTGGAACATCAAACAACTAAAAACTCTTTCCCATCTCTAACTCTAAGGACCAGAACCACACAGAAATCAGCTCGCATTTTTAGCTGGAACTGGCTTGCCGCTGCGTGAAAATGACCCTCAGCCGCATCTCCGATTCCATTTTCATCTGCCATTCTGCGAGTCGGTGTCAGAGTGCTTATCAAAAGCTCCGACCGCAACCATTAATAAAACCTAATAACAACATAAATGCCAATATCTCTCTTAACAAAAGCTGAACCCGAAAACAAATCAGATTTCGATAAGTGAACTAAATAATACGAGTAAATGTAATTTGAATGTGTAGCCGTTGCCGTTGTTGCCGTTGCCCGCCAATGTGACTTAATTGCATGGCCGGGTATATCGATCGTCACGGATTATCATCGAGCGAGTGCAGCGAGCTCCCAATTATGCGAAGGGTTGCACAGGTGTTGATTGCCCAAAGGATGGGGGGACTGGGATGGTGAATTTATTGCATCTGTCGGTGCTATTAGAATACACAGGCAGGTTGATGATGATGTAGATGCAGATGCAGATGATGCACCGGCAGGGCGAACGTGTTGCAAATTATTGCAAGTCGTACGTGATGAGATGCCAAGGAGAAGGGAAGCTGAGCTGGGCAAAATGGCCCAACATTCTAATTCATTAATTTAATCATTTTGGTGGCTGTTTTAAAATCGCCTCCCCACTTCTCCAAAATCCAAGCATCTCATTATCCCACTCCCATATATTTGGATTTGGTATTCTTGGCTCAATTACAAACTCCCTGACAGATGGGTTCAAGTTCGTGATTCTGCAGATTTATGTTGCAGCAGCAGACGATATTCAAATGCTGTCAACAGTGTTCGATTATTCCACAGGCAGAGCCTAACTACCGTTCCGGGAATAAGCCCTCAATCCCCACCTACACCCGATGACACCTCTTCCACTCGGCTGTCCACCCACTTCCCACTCAAGTGGCCCGATAAATTTCACAAATCTCTCAAATCGTCGCGAGTCTTCAAAGAGTCGCCAAAGCCAAACAACAAATGTTGGATTCTGGTGAAAAACAGTTCCTTTCTTCTGCTGCTCCGCGAGCCCAAGGAAGATGGGAAGCCCGGCTTCGGGCAGCGGTTTTCGACTCTCGTATTTATGGCATTTGCATATATTTTGCATAACGCAATCGATGGCATCGAGACATGGAAAATATGTTTGCTACTCTCTGGCATTCTTCGCCAAAGCTTAATTCGGTGGATACAAGATTGCATTTGCATAGCCGGCGAGTGGGAGATGATGATGATGATGATGCTCATAGAGATTTGCTGGGAAATGATTGTGTTGGGGGAAAGTTGGCCAAAGCAAAACTTGGCCAAACACCGCCGCCCTCCAAGCCCGGGCCTGGCCTAATGTTTAATGTATTTTTATGTATTGGGCTTAAAAAAATGATAATTAAGTCTACTTGTTGTCTATCTAAAAAATAAAATCTAAACAAGATATTTTTCATGTCCGAAGCACAAGATTTCTGGTACAACCAAAACGTGCGCCTGACAAAAACTTTCTGTGGAGAGAGGGCGGCGCCCCCAAATGCTGCAGAGATAGAAATATTTAAAATGCAGTAGCAAACTTTTGGCACGTTATTGTTTGAATAAGAAGAGAAGCCAAATGCAAAATGCAAAAACAAAAACAAACAATTTTTCTCTTGTGATTTTTATCACAAGCATTTTTTAGTGCTCGACTTCGAGATACAAATTTTTGCGGTCGCGGCCCTCAAAATGAAGTTTTTTTGGTTAAATTCAGTAGCCAGCAGTTAGCTGACCCGCAAAGTGAACTCAATTTTGAGTTGTTGTTGTTTAAGCAATTTGCATTGTGAGTTCAACTAGTCATTGATTGTCTTGGCAATAATCAACCAAATAACAAACAACAAATAAAACAAAGTCATGTTGCCAAAAAGTTTGTCCAATTTGTTAGTCAAACAAAAGTGGACATTTATTGAACCCGGAATTGATGGCACAATAAATCAAGTATACCCAGAAAAAAGTAGAACGAATAATTTAAGAACGAACGCTCTTGAAAAAAAATGTATTCATTCTTGAATTTTAAAGAATTTTGCACTTGAAATCGAGCTAAATTCGTTCTGATTGGGGATTTTAGGCGAGGGGAGTGAGGAAAAGAAACTAAGAGAGGAGAGCAAGCACATTTGAGAGAATAGCGTTGAGCCCGCCTCACAGTTTGGTTTTTTTTTGGGGGAGAGGGGTGTGTGGGGAAACTATCGAGGCAAATGTTAACCCTCCGCCGAAACCCTCTTCCCTTCTAAATCCCACCAAATTCCTACTAGTCCCCCTCCCCATCCTTTTTCACACAAAAATTTTTATTATTGATGTGAGAATGTTTCATACTTGGATCAAGTTTTGAAACTTTTGGATCAAGAAAAAAGGGATCAAAAATTCATACTGTTTTTGACTGTTGTGGTCAAAGTTTTGGTCACTGTTTTGGACACTGTTTTGGTCACTGTTTTGGTCACTGTTTGGTCGCTGTTTTGGTCACTGTTTTAATCATTGTTTTGGTCACTGTTTTAATCAATGTTTTGTTCACTGTTTGGTCACTGTATTGATCACTGTTGTGGTCACTGGTTTGGTCACTGTTTTGGGCACGGTTTTGGTCACTGTTTGGTCGCTGGTTTGGTTACTGTATTAGTCACTGTTTTGATCATATTTGGTCTTTTTTGAGTCCAACTGATTTGGTCACTCGTTTTCTGATCATAAACGATACTATTGTCTGGATGGTTCGATTCTCTTAAAGTGTTTTAGCCCGTTTTTGATAGTCGCTATTTGAATCATTTTCGAGCCTTTTTGGAGTCATAATTCAATAAACACATTTTAAGATATTCATGGTCTTCGAGGCTTCTTAATCGTTATTTATTACTCTTTTAAGCTCGGGCTCGAGACTTAAGGGGTGTTTGTTGGTTGGTTTTAACGTAGTGGTGTGTCGAAAGTTTTGTCGGTTAGAGTGTGGGTGTGTGTGGTGTTGTGTGGTGTGTTGGGTGGTGTGTGTAGTGTTTGGGGATGTTTTGGTAGTGTTTGGTCACCGCCTGGGATTTTTTTCGATCACTGTTTTGGTGACTGTTTTGATCACTGCTTGGTCACTGTTTTGGTCACTGTTCTAGTCACTGTTTTCATCAAAGTTTGGTCACTGTTCTGGTCACTTTTTGCTTACAGTTTGGATCACTGATTGGTCACGGTTTTATTCACTGTTTTATTAACTGTTTGGTTACTGCTTTGATCATTGCTGTGGTCACTGTTTTGGTCACTGTGTTAGTCACAGTTTTAATCACTGCTTGGACACTGTGTTGGTCACTGTTTTGATCAGTGTTCTAGTCACTGTTTTCATCACAGTTTGGTCACTGTTTTGGTCACTGTTTGGCCACAGTTTTGGTCACTGCTTGGTCACTGTTTTAGTCACTATTTTATTCACTGTTTGGTTACTGTTTTGATCACTGCTGTGTTCACTGTTGTGGTCTCTGGTGTGGTCACTGTTGTGGTCACTGTTTTGGACACTGTTTTGGTAACTGTTTGGTCACTGCTTTGGTAACTGTGTTAGTCACAGTTTTGATGACTGTTTGGTCACTGTGTTGGTCACTGTTTTGATCAGTGTTTAGTCAATGTATTGGTTACTGTATTGATCAGTGTTCTAGTCACTGTTTCATCACAGTTTGGTCACTGTTTTGGTCACTGTAAAGGAAGCCGGTTCGGTTCACCAACTGGAAAATCGGTTCGGTTCGGTTTGGTTCAGAATCGGCTTACATCCCTGGTTATTCAACCATTTTACTATAATTTGAGCATCATTTGATATCTTGATGTAAATCTACATAAATAAATAAAATATAAACCAATGGTTTATATTTCTTACTAAACGTCTCGTTCTCCTCAGAGTTTCATCATCCATTGGCCAGAATTTTGCTTATCATCTCGAAATGCAAATATCTTCATTCCCCCCACAAATTTCCATTTTTATGCCTCATCAGTTTTCTTTAAGCAAAAATTGTTGTGGAAAACATCTTGACAACATTTTTTTGGGTGCCCAAAAGCGGTGGCCTTATCTCTGTTGTGGTTGTTGTTGTTGTTGTTGTTGTGGGCTACCTTCTCAGCATATTGGTCATCTTATAGGTACAACTTATTGATGCTGACGATCAGATAAACGTCACAGTTGCCGGCTGCTTCGACGATCCTGTTTGGTCAGCTGTTGTTGTTGCTGTTGCTGTTGCCCCTGCTGGAGAGATGCATCTTGGCCTGGCTCGCGACAACGACAACCAACGATGACGTTGCATGTGTGACACTTTTGGCACTTTTTGCTTCCTCATCTTCGGAATTCCTTGAAGTTTTTTATGTGTCTCTTGCTGATTTGAAGATGTGTTGAGTTGGAATTAAGGCCGATAAGCGATTAAGCCACCCGCTGGTTGGCGACTGGTTAACAATGTTGCCAAAAGATGTTGATTAACAAAAAAAAAGGAAAAGAAATGCGTTTTGCATACTCGTAATGTTGGGCAGCTGATTGGACCGAAAACCCACAAATTACACAAAATCCGTTTATCTTCCCTCACACAAAACGCACAGAATCCACCCTCATAACAGCATCTTAAGTAGCCCACAACTTCTGCAAATGTCACACGCCCTTCCAGTCGCTTGTTTGGGTCATTGTTTAGCCTTGGTTACTTTACCTAACAAATTGATTCAGCAAAACTGGACAGCAAGGCATATGGCCGGACCATAGTTCCATGCCCATGATCTTGCCTCATAGATTAGCCCTGAAGCCTACAGCCTGCACATTTCTTTCGCTGCATTGTCCTGGTCATTGTCATGGAAATGCGTCTGGTAGCAGCCTGCAGACATATTATGCAACTGCCACTGGTCACGCATGGCCCAGTTGGCATTGTCCCCGATCAGAATTGTTGTTGTTGTTGTTCTTCTTTGGCAGAAATTTGTATCGCCTTTTCCAAATCTACTTAGCACACAATGGCGTTGAAATAGTCTTATTGCTTTTTGAGTGCTATTTCTTGGCCGGAAGATTTATGGTTTGATTTTGCCAGAATTATAGCATAAATATTTCAAGAAAAACAATTTTTGTAAGTGGTATAGAAAGTTGGATTCAAGATAGGACTATAAATATGAACGGACAAGTATTAAAAATGTTGAGAAAAGAAACAGAAGCAACTAGCGACAAAGAAAGAATTTTGAATTGGGTTAATCGAAGTACTAGGATTTTATCGACGGCCTTTTAGATTTGTCCATGGCACAATTGGTTCTTCCGGAGGGCCCTCTCCATCAAACATTGGTCATTACCTTACCTTCTCGGGTGTGTTCTACTTCTAAAATGTTAATGTTGGTGTTCCACTTGATTGTCCTCACTGTTCCTATAGTCAGCATTGGTTCTCAATGGAACTAAACAACTTGAAGAATAAGAAGTCGAGGAATTTTTAAAAGTATAAGAAATTTCATTGAGCTTTCATAATGATTATCTTAGCTGTTGCAGGCCTTAGTTCTCGCCAAATCCTTAGCAAGTCTTTTACTTTGCCTTCTTCTGTGCTATGTGGAAATGAGAAGGCCAACACTGATCAACCTACTAGATTTCTAGGTACTGTGAGAATCGACCAACCATAAGCTTATCAGTTGAATGAGTCTAATTGCATTTTTGCCCTGCGATCACTGAAAGCTCGCTCCTTTGCGATTTTGGCTTTGAAAAACCTGTGTATGTACCTAATTGCAGTGGTTTTAACAAATTTTCCTTTAATCGATACTTTCTCAGTACAACATTAACGGCCGATTTCTCATCTCCTACATAGATCTATATGCCAAATTAACTTACACCCAGAAAAAAGCAGTACGAATAATTTAGTTCTTAAATTTTCAAGAATTTCGAGCTAAATTCGTTTTCAGTTTAGTGCTTTTAGGTGAGGGGAGTGAAGTAAAGACTCTGAGAGAGCAAGCACATTTTATGTGTGGGGAAACGCCTTCGATTTTTGCACTCATGTTGCTTTGGAACTCCACGAGTAGCTATGGCATTGCTGGCATGAATAGAAAGCTGTTGGTCAGACAGTTGACAGGCAAAGACTGCTGCCGCTTTGTCGTGTTTTGTTTCTCGAGCCGGCTAAAACTTGCTACATAGTTTAACAATTGAATTTCAATGAAAAAAACCACATATATAAAAAAAAGGAAAAACGGCTGATATTAAATTTTTGTTTGATTCGAATATTGGATATTTCACTTGAACCTCATGAGCTCTTGATACAAGAAAGCACATTCTTGGCTTAGGCTTAAGAATTACGAAGTCTAGGATTTGAGTATGTTTAGCACTTGATTCAAGATTTTTGCTACTTGATTTTAAAATGTTTCTTAATTGGTTTAAGGACTAATCCTCTTGGATCAAGAAAAACGGGATCAAAAATCATTCTTATCGAACTTTTGAAATCAAACATTCTTGATCCAAGAATGAAATTCTCTATTTTGTATCTACAAAAAGTCTACAAATTGCAGAGTTCAAATAAGTTTTCAAACTCTGCAAAAGGGAAAAAATCTTTCGGCCGTAATTGGCAATGATATTAATATTTACAGCAGAAAATAAACATTATGAAACACTATGGCGTTTGATTTCAGCATTGCTTCTTTCAGCGTTTTTTGGTTGCAAAGCATTGGTCGTTTCCAAAATTTTAATTTGGCAACTCCCTCAGCCGCCGAGCAGCTAACAAATGTAGCGTTGCGTTCCAAAATTGCTGATTCTTTTTGTTATACCCCGAGCTCTTATGTTTACAATATTTTTAAAAGGGGCTAAGCCAAGGAGCCTATGATTAATCTTTGACAATGCAAAATCCAAAAATGACAGATATATTTAGCCAAAATGCATCTCGGTTATAGCAATTGTCTTAGAAATCACAATAGAAGTGCCATTTTTGGTGCAGAATGCTAAAACTTTTCAACGCAATTTTCAAATCATGTTCAGTTTGAAGAAGTCTACTAACTGGGAATATATTAAATGTTAGTGATTACACGCTCAAAAAAAAATCAGTTTGTTTGGATTTAAAGGAATCCCAAGACATGAGCAAAGCTCCAATCAACTCAACCACCGCACAAATTGATTTCAGCTGCTTCTACAAATGGGTGCAATGGCACAGTGAGCTTACATGTCGCAGTCGCACTGTTGAGACTTTTCTCTAACACGTTGCAAAAACTATATCTTTTGAACTAAGTATTTGAGGTATGCACTTAATTTTTTCTTAATAATCTGAAAGCTCTAAAGATTTTTTTGACATAAAGTTCCGTAAGTTTTCGTACATTACTAAATCAGCGCGTAATTAAGACGTGAATCTAAAACTTTTGATTTTTTGAATAAATTTGATGATTTTTATAAGAAACTTTAAAATTGAAATCAAAAGGTTAAAATGTATTTTTTAAATTCTCATTCTGATCGTATTTAGCATAAATAGAATCCAAAACAGCAACTGAAAGTGTACTGACGAAGGCTTTGCCATGGCGTCAGCCGAAACAGCCGTCTACACAGCCACAGCTACTGTTCACGTTCATACATATGTATTCTCTGTTGAATTTTCTGGTTGATTATTGAACTATAATCAAACCTCGACCTTGAGCCTGCTAACATTTACTTTGACTAAAATCAAAACGGGTCGTTAAACGCATATTCTATTACATTTATTATTAATTACGACATTTGATAATTGAGTTAGATATTCATTTTAATTCCGATTAGCATTCTTGATTGCCAAAATGTTGTGCAAAAAGCTTTCTTATCGATTCTTATCGTAACGCTAGATATAAATTGATAAAGTTGAAGATATCATCAGCAGAAAACTACAGAATTGGTGACGAAATGGGATTTAAGTTAAGAACTTTGCAAACAAAGGGGGCTCACATTTTCGCACCGAGAATACGAGGCTTTTGGAATCCGTTTACTGTCTAAAAGACTCATTTTACTAGAAAGTTTAAGTTTGGAATGCTGAACTCTAAAATCGATAAAATGTTTTTTAAATAATAGATTTCTAAAATTTTTTTTTTGATTGGCACACTTTATTAATTCCATATCTCAATTTGCGCACGTCAAGGTTTATTTCGAAAATTGATATCAAAAAATGGAGACTCCTCAATGCAGTCCGTTTAGAAAAGATTGACCCATATGTGTCTTTAAGATGACCTTAAAATTTAAAGTCGATTTGACCGGGACTTCTTAGAATTCTACGTAGATATCGTCGCTTTGTGCGACAAAATAACATACTGATCTTTTAACAGTGCCACAATTTACTACCCTTTATTGGCATTATTTCTTTTCTGATTTTGAGATTCAATGGACAATTTCTGGATGTTCTGTCTCTTAATCGGCTATTTACACTCCGAGCCGAGCCAAGCGCATGCCGAAATCGGGCACATGAGCGTAAGCAGAGCTCTCTTTGCCTTCAGTCGCTGCCCAGCCGTCGTTGAGGGCAGTTCAAAGCTGGGCTATGTCGCTTTAATATCGCACACCTATACACTCTCACTTTTTGGCCTCGCTCTTCTTGAATATCGCTGCTCTAGATAATTTGATTTCAGAACATCCTACCAAGCAAAGAGTTGTAAAATTAAGGAAGCTTCAAAAATGTATGAGAACGACGTAAACTATTGCAACGAAAGCGAGTTGAAATAAGAAATAATTTTGTTGCACGAGAGCTACGAGAACTCAGGGTTAAAAAAAGCCCAGACTGGACTTGACGCACTAAGATCATAAAATCAAAACCTGTCTTCCTGCTGTAAAAGCAGCTCCTACTGATCTTCAAAGATTAAGATTTCATTTGACCCAAGGAAACTTACTCAGCAGTGGCACACCAAAAACAGTATAAAATCATTTTAATCGCGTTTTGGGTTTAACTATAAAACTCCCCTAAAGAATTTCGTGAAAAATAATGCAAATTTCCAACCTAAAACTCGCATTGTTTGCTCTGGGAAAACACTTAGCAGGTGAACTCTTCATACGAGTCCCGTTTTGTATAACTTAAAAATTGATCATAATAATAACATAATTAAAATTTTCCCCAGTCCCACAACAATTAATTCATTTCTGGGAGTTCTTCAATCAAACTTGATACATTTGCAAATGCCTCAGCAAGTATTTTCCACGATTCCTTCAATTAAACCTAATAGAACAATTAATGGGGCGCAACCGTATATAGAGAAAATGCACCCACAGAAACTTAGAAAGCAAATGATTAAAGTCTCCGCATGCGGAACTCTTTGTACAAAAAGTGACAAGAGTTTTGTTGTTGTTGTCTTGGGCAATTAGGCGAGAGGAATAAATAAATGAATGAATGAGTCAAGAAATGAATGCATGCAACTCTAATTCCCAAGAACACAAGAGAGCGGTGCTTTGTGGGCGCGACAGGCAAAGTGCACAAACAAATGCTGAAACATGCAATTTAACACTGGCTGATGAACTTAGAAGACAAGACAAGAAAACAATTTCAATTATGAATTATGAAAAATTTTAAGATCCCCGCTCTGTCTAATTAGCTAAAGTGCGAGCAAACGCGAGCCACGCAGTTGAGGATGAAACCCATTTTTAGCTTCATGCATTTTTAATTCCCTTAATAGCTTTTGTCTCCAGCTCAGACATTGATGGACCAACCAACCAACCGCAACAAAATTTGGGAAGCAGCAGCAGCAGCTGCCCAGCGCCAAACACAGATTAATCCGGGGGTACGAAAAAGTTTTGCTGCGTGTAAAAAGTTGTCCTCACCTGGGTACCAAACTAAGCGCAATGTGTCGTCCATCAAAATTAATTACAAAAAGACGACGACGAGGACGCCACCGAAGGCCAATTGTCAGTTTTTTGGTGGGACCAAAAGTTAAAAGGGGGCGATAAGCTAGCGCCCAACCCCCTAACTCCTGCTCATCAGTCAACACCCTTGGACTTGGTGCTTAACAAGTTGCAACCGACCAAAATGATAAATTGCCACCCCGCGTCTGTTTTGTTGTTGGTTTGGTGAGTTTTTTACTTGTGGCTTGTCAACAAATTTTGTGGCCGACTCAGTGGGAAATTGTAGGAAAGTGTAGCATACTTAGAGGCGAGTCTTGGTAATGTCCACAGCCAATTGAAGGTAACTAATTTGATTGAATGCGATTTGTTTGGCATTTGTTAAGGTGATTACAAGATACAAGTATGGAAAGTTTAAGCCTCATTGGTGGACTGGACTTGGACTTGGAGATAAAACTGATTTGGATAACTATTTTCTCAATGATTTTGAAAAGTAAGTCGATTTGTTGAACACATCACTCAACATTTCACACAAATTCCCTTTAAACATTTGGAGATTCAGGAATTTCTCAACGCTATAAATTTAACTGACAAACAATGGCACAATTGTCGGCCATTCAAAGGATAATGCCAATGCAATTGTATGCAACTCGGTTGACGCTGGGGGTGGATGGGGGTAGGCCGTGATTTATTGGCTAATGCGCATTTCATGCCCTGGCCAAAAGTCGGGGCCAAATTAATTAACAACAAGGCGTGTCTGGTGGTTGGCTTGTTGTTGGTTTTTAATTAAGGTCTTGAATGAAACCAAAATTTAAGTGATTTACGCTGCCGATAACAGACAACGCGTGGGTTTTTAATTATAAACAAATAAGTGGCATGCAGATATAAAGCCTCAGATAGAAGAATCAAATAATTAAAAGTAGACAACAAGTCAAATACAACCAAAAGTTCGAAGCGGGTCGATTTTTATTCAAACATTTTGGGTAAACATTTGCCTAACAACAACAACAACCACAACGAGGATGTCAACTCAACTAATAACAGCAGCAAGTCCTTGACGGCGCTGTGTTTACCCAAAAGCCTTCACGGTTTGGTGGTGTCAACCGAGGTCCTTTGTTAATATCCCTGATATCCTGTCATAGATAATGTCACACATGCTTGCACCCTTGCGGGTGTGTGAATTTCTAATTAAAAATGTAAAACATTTGCATACTGACATCTAAATTGGATATACGCTGTCTCATTTCAATTAAGTATGTGTTAAAAAAAAGTATTATATTAAAAAAATATATCAAATTGCCTCCTGTGAGGATTGAACTCACGACCCCTGGTTTACAAGACCAGTGCTCTACCACTGAGCTAAAGAGGCGCACGCTGAAGATGTGGAAAGAAGTAAACTTAAACTGGAATAGTGACTAACCAATTGTCGTTATCGTACATCGAACAGTAGAAGAAAATGGGTATCTAAAACAGCATACACAGATAGCAAAAACTATGTTTTTAGCTGATTGTACAAGTAAAGTTTAAAAAGTTTGTACTAATTAGAGGTAAATTTTGTTCTAAGCATCAGTACTGAAATTTTCTGCTCTGAGTTCAGGAGTGAGCGCTGTCGTTGCTGTGCCGCCCTTTCAGCATCAGCCTGTCTCCAAGGTTCTGCTTTAGCAGTGGGCCTACTCAGCAGCTCTTTGGGATGCGATGTACATAGCAAATTGCCGTTTTTGAGTCGATTGCTCGTCTGCTCCTGCGTTTCGGCAGATTTAACTTGGCGTGTTAGATACTCTCTCAAGTTTCGCCGCCCTCCGATACGCCTGACGGCTTGCCTGTTGCATTTCCTACTCTGGTGAAGGTCTCTGGACTTATTCGTGTCTCTTCCTTTTGGGATTCGCGACAAATTAGATTTTTGTTTTCTGGACTATTAAATAGCTGTTTAGCATACGCATTGCCAACCTATGTACCTACTACTCAATAGTACATTGGGTCGTAAAGCATCTGCATTACAACAGCGCATACGATTTAAAAATTGTATGTCGTTTAGTGGCCGTCCCATCCACACCGTTGATTACAATTCTTACATCAGTATGTGCAGTTGTAATGGAGCTCTGAAAAGCTTTCGGCTATCGGCCGATGGGAAAGTAATAAACGTACTAACTGGTACTAAATCAACTCAATGTTGTCCAATTTGCGGTGTCACCCCAACAAAAGTACTGGAAACCAAAGATTTTAGTTCAAAAACCTTTACCCCCAAGCTTGAAGCTTTAAAATTTGGGGTAAGTCCTCTACATGCTTGGATCAGGTTTCTAGAATTTGTCCAAATTTACAGAATGGATATACAAAATGGCATATAAAAAGGTGATGACAAGATTAAAACGAGTGAACGCAAAAAATATATTCAGGAAAAGATTTGGAATGACATGGGTCTTCGAATAAGCATGCCGAAGCAGAATGGCAGCGGCAACAGCAATGACGATAATTCAGCAAGAAGAGCTTTTGCAAAATGTAAACAACTATCATCCATAACTTGCTTTGACGAAAACCCTTTTAAATAATCTTCCTGTAACCACTATATAAACTCTACAAATTTTCGGACTTTTTGTGAGAAAACATTTTACTTATATATGCACAAACACCCGTGGTACCCAATGTCACCAACAATTCACAAAGTATTAGTCCACGGTTTTCAAATAAATAATTCGACGTTGGTTCCACAAGGATCCTTAGGCGAAAATGCTTCAGAAGCACGGAATAAGATCTACAAAAAACTCTCACATGCAAGGAAAAATAGTCGAATCAATACTATGACTGCCCTTTTCCACAGGGCGATTGATTCCTCGGATCCATTACTATCTAGTGTCTGTTTAACAGCAAAGAGAAAGAAAAAACACAAAAAAACCTCTTCCCAAAGAAGTATTAAGTCTTTTGGAGTTAACGTCTACCGAAAGTAAAAACCCAAGTGAAAAAGAATTGGACGTGCCATCTGATTCTGATTCTGATAAGGACCAAAATGAAGTATGCTCTATAGTACTAGAAGAAGAAGAAGATGATGTTTAAAACAAAAACAATTTATTAATGAATATATATTCCATATACGTAAGATATTTAAAACATTCCTAAAAAAATGTAACTAACTTGTCTGAAATCAAGTTTACTCAATTAATAAAAAAAAAAAAATCGAACTCCAATTTATCTGTGCTGTTAATCAAAAAGACCTCGCCTTTTTGCAACACTAGTCAATTCTAAACGCGCGTGCAAATTCAAAAAAATCAAACTTTCTCCGACATGTACATATATATATATTGCTATTCATATATATACGTAAGTATTAGGTCCGCAATAGTAACAGAACTTTTTTGGATCATTTCTGCATCGAATTTGACGGCTTTCTGCACGCATTTTCAATTTTCAAAATAACAAACACTACCTCAGACACAGAATAAATTTGACAGCACATAGTAGGCCCTTAAAAATAACAGTTTGAATGCTAACAACTATGCCTCCTTGATGATGCAAAATCATCATTGAAGACTTATGGAGTTTTTGTACTGCGTCAAGAGATCACTTTCAGGGGGCAGTGTCAAATTCATATGGAGCTGTACTGTGACACTGAAATGTGAACTCTGTGACGCATATAAGCCAGCATAAGACTCTTTCAGCGTATCTGGCGAGGAAAATTCTCAAAGCAGCGCTGCTCAAACACACATAGTATAATCTGTATAAGCGCCGCTGCGTTGCTTGCTTTCCTACGCCGCGACGCAGTCGTTGCTACTGAAATTGAGAGCAATTTTTGAGCTGCTCTCACACACACCAATGCATTGCAATGCAAAAATGTAAATGTATTTTTTGCCTCCCTCTGCAGTAGACGCAGGCAAAGCTTCAATGAAGTTTTTCGATAGTTTCCCTTTGCCTCGTTCCGATAGATTCAATGCAGGGCTGAGTTTTTAGTTCATCGATAACACAAGTTGACCGCTGAAGTGCGGCAATTTTTGAATTGTCTCACAGCAGCTTATTTTATTTAAAACCATTGGCAGCTGCGACTTAAATAGCCCGTTTCGTCACTTAAATTGCAGCTATTAATAATTTTACTTTACTCTAACTGATTTTTGCTATTATTTAATAACAGAAAATAAACAACGGTGGTGATTGCTCCCAATCGATAGCTTGGTTACATTGCGATAGTAATCGGAATGTAAGAACAAAACGAAAAACTTCATGAAGCGCACACGTTGTGTAAATGCGAGCACAGTTTTGAAGATGGTTCAAAAGGAAATCAAAGAGAGCTTCATGAAGCAAACTGCACCGTGTAAACACGGATTAAGTCGTTATTTGCATGAACTTCATGCAAATATTGCTGCTTGGCAAAAAATTTTTTTCGATTTTTTTTTTTTTTTGCATATTTTTATAGCTTGAATATTTGAAAATATCGTCCTAAAAGGATTTTTTGAAATTCGAAATACTTTGGAAGATATAGCCCTTTTAATGACGCAAAGTGACCCGATTTGCCTAGCAACTGCAAACTTTAAGCGCGTTTATGTCGAAACCACGATTTTCGAGCTGGCGGCACTGATTGCGCCCGTAGTTCTGAACCGATTTTGAAGAAATAAAATACAATCGACGCAGAATTGTCACCATTATGGCCCCTATTTCAGTTATAGTTTTAAAAAATTTTTTACTATTTTTTTTTTACACTAAACTAAAAAAAAAATTGCCCAAAATCGATTTTTCATTTTTCAATGGCCGCCATTTTGTAAAAAAAAAATCGCAAAATTATGATTGAAATAGGGGCCCGAATTACATCTGTACTGAATCTAACGCCGTTTACTTTTTCCATTTCCGATGATCCAAAGTGGAGTTATCCGTGCCGCCAGCAGCATACCTTTTTTTCGACGTCCAACTTTGAAGGCCGACAACTTTTTGAACAGCCCTCGTACAAAGGAAAAACAAAATTTTTTTATTTAATTCAATGTTCTCAATACAATTAAAAAAAAACAGAATTTAAATAACTATTTCCGTTTTCATATAAGATTTTTTTTTAAAGAGGTTAAAAAACAGTTTTCCAATCAGCAATACCCCCTTAAGTGTCAATAACTGCTTTATTCTTCAACGGATTTAAGTGAAATACGTTGCATTCGAATTGTTATGAATTTTCCAATGACACTCAGCAGAAAAATTCATTTTCGAGAATTTCATTAATGGAAAAAATCGCGTTTGATTGCACACAGAATAAGAGAGTAGAAATATCATACTAAAACAAGTATTTACCAACTTTACCCACTCTCAAGTGATTGCATTCTCATTTTTAGCTCCCCCATTTTAAAGTTCACGCAAAAGGGAGTGCTGCAAAAATCGCACAGGTTTTGTTTTCGTCGTCCTTAATCCTTCCAGACGAATGCGTTGAAATTATTTATTATGACGCAAAACTTTTTTTTGGTTCCCGGTCGCGACATTTCACGAATGCGTTGGCGTCGTTATCATCTCCAGGCCGCAAAAAAGCCAAAGGGCTCAAACGGAATCCGGCAGAAAAATAACAAAAATAGAAAGTGGTCGAGTTAAGCCCACCAAAGAGCTTTAAAAGTAAGGGGAGAGTTTATGTGAGCTTAAATTTGTGTTAAGTCAATTTAAGGCAGAGTATTAAAATTAATTTTTTAACGTTTTCCAACACTGTTTGAGCTAATGTCATCGGAGCAACTCTTGATAAAATAAATTATTGAGCATTGCTCAGTCTGGATTGTCATTGCGTACAACTTGGAGAGAAAAAATATACAAAAAAACTAGCTCACAAAATGCCTCTCGAACACGTGGTGATTTCCTTTATACGCGCCTCCAACTGGATAAATGTCTGGATGCTCAAATCGATGGACATGTTTCCAGCCATGGTCCTTCCTTCGGTTCAAAAACGAATCGAAGTTAACCCCACTGGATTTCGCTGGATTGAGGACACCATCGAGCAACGCATCATACTGAGCGAGTACTTGGAGCTCAGCAGCAACCCGGATGACCTCTCGTTGCAGACGGCTGCGGAGGAATATCGGAATGAGTTGACCTTTGGACTCTGCCTGAAGTGGATGAATAACCGCAAGCTGGATCAGGCCACAGTTGATGTAAGAATTAATGAGCTGCGTTCGTGCCTGAAAGAGGTGACAGAATGCTCGATTAACTGCAGTCACTGCGCCTACGAGCTGGTGGGGATGCACCGCTACGGCAGGGTCAGGCCTATCCCAGTCGTTACCATGGAACCCCAATCGTTTTTCTGTCCCGCAAACAGGGCGCCCATTTATCCACGAGACGATGAGCTGTTCTATGGTCTTAACCATATAGTGATTTCTCCAAGACTTCTTCACGGACGAGTCAAGCTAGCACCCAGAACTCTTTATTTGCACTGCGGACGTTGCCAGCAAGTGGTTGGTGATGTCTTGGGCGAGAATGTGGCGATGAAACTCCATGCAGATGCTTTACGAGTGTCTCTTCTACCTACCGATGAAAATCCTCCGGAGCTTCGAGAGATTTTTGGTCATGTCACAGCCACTCAACTGATGCTTCGTCTGCTGCACGATGCTGTGCCCATTAGCCTGAACAAAACGCGTCTCTTCCTCAAGACTGTACGCCCCGATGGACAACTGCAGTACCTTCTGCTGTTGGTATATACGCGTCAGGTGCATCTGCTACGTTCGAAGCTTTCCCTTACAGAGGATATTTACGGCACTGGCTCGGATCAGGAAGCTAGCGACACCAGCAGCGAAAGTAGCATGGAACTCAATACCAAGAGCCCCAGCACCACCACCACCAGCCCTGCCAACTCCAGCTCCAGCAGCAGCAGCAGCAGCAGTGATAAAACCAGTGGAAGCAGTGATTTGGACACTTTTGTCGATCCTGTCGATCCTGAGAGTCTGGTTGAGGGAGCTCAAGCCCAACGAAAACGTAGGCGCCAGCCGAAGCTCGTTAATCAGGTGGAGATGCGTGGCTATCGTGGCTGCCGCCTCAAGTATATGTATTTTAGCTCGGATGAAGAACTCTCGGCCAATGATGATATGATACAACAATGGCGCAGTCAAGGTACACGTATGCTACGCATATCCTATGGCATGATGATGGAACTGGTGATGGAGATGAATGGCAATGCAGGAATGGTGGCTTCATTGGAGAAGCTAAAGATTACGCCTGGTGATCCTCGTATCAGTTACGTCATCTATGAAAAGGATGAAGACTTCTATGCCAAGCAAAAGATGACCTAGGCGACGTTCATAAATCACACAGACATTGAGCTCAGACACACATTATTTTCATATCTTTTTGGATTTTATTGTAATTAAAGCCAATCTCTTATTTTTCATCGCGTATCTTTGTATTGACCAGAATTGGGGCTAGCTGTGGTGCAGTGGGTAGTGTGTGCGATTGCGGAAACATCTATAGAAAGTCCCTTGCCAAGCAACACGGCTACAAGACTCGCACATTTTCTGTTCTCTTGGGGAATCCTGCTTTATATCGTTGAAGATGCTTTCTTCAAACACAATTTAGTCTGAAAACCTTTGGTAAAGAGTATGAAAACTACCCAACCGGTCACCTTGACCAGCTATTGGAGCCAGCTTAATGGTAAGTAGGCCAAGTGGCGTTTTTGTGTTCATCAGTTTAAAATTGGAAACGGTGAAACGACGTGTCGCGACGTGAACGAGAGCAATCACAAAGTTTTCTGAGTGAACCTCCGTGATCCGTGCATGTTTCATGAGTGAATAAGGATCAACCATCTCGAAATTTCATTAATTGGATTACTAAGTATTAGCACTAGAAAAAGTACATTGTGTTTTATGTTATTTAGCTGACAAAATGGTTCTGGCACACTCAGATAAAATGAAAAAAGACTTACCGGTAATTTGCACGCATTCCAAGAACCTGGAATATGTTGCATTTGCCAATATCAGGAGCTGGGCTTCATATCTTAGTTATGTGCGACAGAAAAAGACGAATTAAAAAGAAACCTTTTGAAAGGAAATGAAAGTTATAAATAGTTCAATACACAAAACAAAAAGAGTGATATGAGGAAAAATTATCGGTTTCGGAAATTGATGACAAAGCCCATACAAAGAAGTGTTGGCATGCTGGTGGGTCGTTGCGACTCCAAAAAGAACCAAGAGAAATCAGACTTACACAAACGAATTTTAAAACAAGGAAGAAAGCCGGTCAAGCCCGACTATATTATACTCTGTAGGCCGATATTGCTCCCGATTATATTATATACCTTATATCCAGGTATCCAGGTATCAGTAAGGGGGGAAAGCAATGGGGTCGATATATGAATAAAGACCTACGAGTCGACTTGAGTTGCTTAAATACTTATCATTTAAGGTGCAGTTACATACTTTTGCGCAAACTTATTATACTCTATGTACCTTTGGTACAGTGTATAATTAGGAGAGAGAGGGAGAGAGAGAGGATTGACACGCGCCGCAGACAAAAAATAAACTTTGCATTTGCCAGAGCTAGAGATGGGCGTACATCGAAAACTACGCGGGACTTTGGAGTGACCAGAATGACTTAACATCTTTGTGATTGCTTGATCTTATGTTAGAATTGAAGAACTAGACTATTTTTATATTATTTGCCGTTTAAACAATCCTCGTCTTAGTAGTCAGATGGGTATCGGGCGATATATTTGCCCGCGACCATCCTAATTTCTCTTCAATATTGTGTATGTGGGAAAGGGAAGGGGGAAAATGAGAGCGTCCCAGTTAGCTGCAAGAATCCAATTGGATCTAATGAGCTAGCCATAGCTGTTAGGTTTTGTATAGGATTTCGTTGTTGGAATTACTCAGACAATATATTTGCAGGTTTAGGTTTAATTCATTTAAAAGGTGGAATTTTTGACGGGGCGAGGTCATCACACCACACGATCCAATAGAATCGTTAAATAAAAATTTGTCCTAAAATATTGTTGGCTATCACTTTGCTGTGTAGTCGTTGCTCATATATACATACATCTACTTACATATGTATGTGTTTTGCTGTGCAGGAGCAGCCCAGATATATTGAATTTCCGTTTGCTCATATCTTTACTACCGTTCATCCGATCCTTACTTTGGCGGATCGATAAATAATCCTGATTACTAAATATGTCCAGAAGGAACGAACCTTCTATCTTTAAAACTGTGGGAGATATTACGTTTTTTCCAATTTGCGGGGGGGGAGGGCGTGGCAAAATTGAAAATAAACTTGATGCCAAGTATAAGAAGCATAAGTCCCATACATGTCAAACCTCTATCTCTTACCATCTCTGAGATCTGTGCGTTCATACGGACAGACAGACGGACATGTCTATATCGACTCGGCTGTTGATGTTGATCAAGAATATATATACTTTATGGCGTCGGAGATGCTTCCTTCTGGCTGTTACATACTTTTGCACAAACTTTTTATACTCTATGTACCTTTGGTAAGGAGTATAAAAATGTTATTTAAATAAATCTATAATTCAGCTTCATTTTCTTCATAACTAAGAATAGGAATGACTCATAGTACATACTCTTATACAAGTTGTAACATAAATTCTCAATTAATGTTTCCTTGAATATTTTTTAACCCTTTCATGGCTTATTAAATTTCCATTTCAGCTGTCTTGTATTTCCCCAATTTCCTTCTTAAAACTTTTAAGCATATTTTCTTAATTGTCTTTCTGTTGGTAATTAGTGTAGATTTAATTGCCAAAAAACCTTAAAAAAATTATTATACTCACCCAAGGGGTGGCAACTGATGCGATTTATGGACCTGCCCCCACATAGCATCATGCCACAAAAAGGGGAGAAGATTGACCACATCATTAATCGTTGGCTTGTTAACGAAAAACAATTTGTCCAAATAACAATTAAGGCTACCAACAAACTCGCACCCTCAGAATGGGAGAGGACAGTGAAGGACTAGGACTCGCCCCCGCTGAGTAGCTTGCTAACCCGGGGGAAGGAAAGTGCCAATAAATGTGTTGATGAAAAGTTAAATTTGATTAATGATTTGTCAATTTTAAATTTGAATGCATTAAATTGTGGGTAAAAGTTTTTGTTTGGTCAGCCGTGCTCTTGTTTCATTTATGTGGGTTTAGTCATCCATTAGATCCACCATTTTCCTTCTTTCATTCCATATGCACATTGCATGTTTTATGGTCCTTTCATGGGCTTGGTTTGTTTTCTGTTTTTTTTTTTTTTACATTTTGGACAACAATGACTTATAGAGATTTTGTATAATGGACTGGCTAATGGTTCTTCATTGTGGCTGCATTTTCAAAAACCAATTCGTCTGCCAGGCTCAAGCTTAGAGCGCAGACTTTTGGAGCGTACGAGCAAAAACATTTCAATTAAATGGCTTGGCATTAATATTCATTAATTTATTTACACTTCCACAACATTAAATCACTTAAAGTGTCAACGGGACCCTTGGCCGTTTCTGCACAATGTCCAGTTCAGCAAGTGCACTCCAGATGGCATTCATTATCATAATCTGCAACATCATAAAGCAATTTGGATAGATGCTGCCAGCTCCTCACGACACTGACAACGACTTGTTTTGCCTGGCTCATAGCGGGCTTTTATGGATGTGTGACTACTGTGGGGGAATCTTAATTACTTGCCCAGCGAATGCTTGACCTCGCCCAGGAGCAGTGCGAGGAGTGCTGCGGCTGAAGAGTGCCCATAATGGGGGTTAATTGGTCTGTGTGCGCGACACGCATACATCTTGGTAATTAACCAAAGATGGGAGAGAGAGGACAGCCATATGGACTTGGACTTTCTAGTTAGGCCAACGCACACTTTCACTCCGCTGGCAGGCAACTGGTCACTGCAATTGTTAGAGATAAGCAATCGAGTCCCCCAGCATATGCACATTTCAAATTAATTTATGAGGCGTTACATTAATTTCTGCGCTTTCTCTGGAATTTATTATTGTGGTTCTTGGGACCCCCAATGATAATATTTGCAATTCTTTCTCCCTTTTCTTTTCTTTTTTGTGTGTTGGAGTGCCCCACCCCAATCATTAAGGCCCTGCCTGTGTCATTGGACTTTCTTCTGTGCAATTTATGGTTCCATTATGTTAATAATTGACAATTGTCTCACTGGACAAGTTACAACTGCAAAATTATTTTCTATTTTGAGACTGAGCAGATAACCTTTGTGCACTTTCTTAATTTACTATATGAAGATGGATAGTTGAAGGGACATGCATTTCTTTGAGGGTGCAAAACTTAGAGTTTTGTTCGGGGGTGTTCCAGAAATCTTTAGAGATTTTTGTTGATTGTCCCTATAGAAAGGGACAAATATATACGGTTACTAGATCAGGTTTAAGATAGCTCTAAATTGTATGATAAGTTGAAAAAGATTACTCCATTCAACGAAAGAAAAAAGGACGGCAAGTTGTAGTATCCAAAGATTTTCTTCGTACTTAAATAAATGTTACTAATCGGGAGTGACATGGAAATGATAAGATATTTATCACCTCCGTCACCTGACGGCTTGCTTTCGGCAGCACCTAGCAAAGAAAAAACTACTGAGTACTGAATCTGTGGTTTATCTACCCTGCGTGCATACCAAATCTTGCAACAAATCTATTATAAAAACATACGAATCCACTTGTAGAACTAGCCCATCAGCATAGAAAGCACAAATTGGTCGTTTAATATTCTTCACTGTGCGTTTAGTGTCAATTAAATTTGACTACGAACTCTACGCCCATGTGCTTAATGTCCGGACATAAGGCCCAGAAAATTTCTGAGTTATATTTCAAAGTAATTATTGAAATTTTTCATATGGGCCTTATGTCCGTGGGCGTTTTGTCATGTCACCGACAGCTATACCATACAGATGTCTTTCAGCGCGACGCAAAATCTTGATGCAAATCGAATCCCAATTGTTTTGCGAGCTAAGTAGAATATCCATCAAGTCAACAACTGTGAATGGTCTCCCAATATCTATACTTAGCTCTTCCCGTTCTGCAGAATCTCGGACAGACAAGCTCTGTGTGTTCTTCTTTTAACTGAGCACAGTGTGTGTCAAACGGATCGGCCTCTTCCTTAAACCTATAAAGATATGATTTAATGCATCCATGTCCAGATTGTAATTGGGTCAAATAGAAGTCGATTTGTCTGTAGGCCATTTTTCGAATTCGAAGTAGTTTTTCGTGTAAACTATTTAAATTTCGTCTTCTTCTTCTTATTTGGCCCGATATTTCTATCACAACCGTTTGACGGTCTCGGCCGCCACTCGCCTCTGTCTTGTGCGAGCTGGCCCGAGGCATTTTTTTAGTTTTTATTGGCGGATGAATTAGACGCTAATCGGGTGCCAAGCCCGAAGTAACGCCCCCTATTTGTCCCAAGAAAAGGATCGCCGCTCACGTTCGCCAGCAGCTTTGCAGATGCATCGCTCTGTTACCAGGGGTTACCACGGGATGGTGTGAGTCGACTTGAGACGCAGTAAGCCAGGGTCGTGCTGGGTTTACCATGTTAAGGGGTCTTCATCAACCTTCAAAAATTCTTATTGAAAACGCAAAGAATAATTGAAAACTTTTTTTATTTATGTATTACAAAAGGTCAAAGTAATAAAAATTTTGCCCTGTTTAAGTGGTGAAAAAAGGGCGTACGGGGACGTGGTCGAGCGTCGATTGAAAAAACGGGTTATAAAGTAAGATGTAATTCTCGGCGACCTAAACTAATTTTGTGATTTTTTGACAAAATGGCGGCCATTTTTTTGTGTTTAGTGAAAAAAATAGTAAAAATTTTTTAAAATTAGGTCGAGGTCAGCCGAGAATGTACTGCGTCGATTCACTTTGTTTCAGAAAACGGTTCGTGAACGGAGATATCGCCCAGTCAAAGGGTCGAGATAAACGCGTTAAGTTGAGTAATTTTAATTCAAAAAGTAAAAGTTTTAAAGAGCTGACACGGAATATTATAAAACGTGGTGCGGAGAAAACCGTGGTTTAAAAAGTTTAGAAGGTAAAGATTCATTGGGGGATATTTGATACAAGTAAAAAAAAAATAAAAAAGTAAGAGATAGCCGGTCAGCAACTTTACCTCACAACGCCCCCATAACCACAGGAGAGTTCCTGCCTTCCAAAGAAGCCCAAATTTCGTATTCTATTTGTAGAAATTTATCTATAAGTGACATGCAAATCTATGGTTACCAGATCAGGACTTCCTTTTCTGTTGAATTGAATTCACTGGGAACAACTCTGAGTTTTCTTATAGTTGATCTAGTAACCTTCTATACAAAGATACTAACGTCGGTTGCAAAATAGTAACGCTTACTCGAAATTCGCAGCAAAACCGTTTGATCCACTCACTGCTTCACTCTAAAAATATATATTTTTGTCACTTTATTGACACAATTGTGTACAAAAATATAAATCCCCATTCCAGAGTCAAAAAGCGAAAAAAAAACTTCAGTTCACTGAACGTCTGATTGCATATCTCGCTCACTCGCTCTACTTCGTGTTTGGTGGTCTGACTGCGAGTGTGAATTGCCATTGAAATGATTTTGATTGGAAAAAATTTAATTTCCTATACGCCTCACAAGTGCTTATCGCGAAAATGGGCAATTTTTTGTTTGCGACAACCACCTTCAATTGTGTTTTTAAATTTTAGCCAGAACGGATATCTAAACTTTTTGTGCCATGCCAGGCAAATATGCGAGATACTCGTTTACACGTATATTGTGCACACGAAAACCCCAAACCACAATTAATTAAAAGCAAAGCCTCTTCACCACAATGAAACCAAATGCAAAACATCATCGACAGTTTGCTTTTTTTTCAATTTTTTCTAGTTTAACAATGCCAGCGAGTAGCTTCAATTACAATTTCGAGGATTCCCAACTGGCAATAGAAAAAAATTTGTTCATTAAACGCTTTTCCTTCCAATTTTGCATTCATCCATATTCCGAGTTCGAGTCTTTTGTCCTCCCATTCACACAGAGCAGCCGCAGCAGCAGAAAAAAACCGCAAAAAGCGTCGAGTGAAATTCATTTTTTCCATTAAATCGAACCGTTGATTGTGCATGAAGCGAGAAGGCACAAATGTCAGGGCTTTTTGGTTAGATGGGGCGGCACGATAGGTTGGCACCATTTGCTCCACCTTCTCAACGATGGTCATGGGTGGCCTGATGTGGGTTGGAGTGACAAAAAGTGCGTGACATGAGAGACTCTCAGGGGAGTCGATTCGGTTGCTGAAATACTCTGCCTGTTCTATAATAATGGCTTGCAAATCTGACGATTTTTAAAGAACACTTGATGATTATATCGGTTAGTTGAACAAAATAATTTGGCGGCTTATTTCAATGGAGCGATACCTCTGGAGGCGATGATCAAACCAAAAAACTCCCGAAATTCCACATCTGGCATGTCTGCCACTCCACCGCCACCCGCTTGCCAAGCTCTGCCCTAAAGATGACTCGCTTCACTGAGGTGTGTATGACTTGTGCCTCCTCCGGTATGGCCTGCAGCACTTTCAGCATGATCCAGAGCTGCACATCTTCACTGACTTTTGGTATACGCTGCTGCTGGAACGTATTGATCACCTCAATGGCACACGGCCAATGCTCCTGCAGCATGTGCACTATATAAGCTCCCAGTGCAATGCATAGACGATGCAGCACAATATTGGCTCCTTCCGCAAACTGTACAATGGTCTCGAGTGTTCGTGCTCTGCATCTCATCCAAATCGGTTGGGAGAGACCTTTCCTCCGAGTCTATTATGGAGCTGCAAGAAGGCCCCCCAGTTGATTCCTCAAACCTGGCCGCATGAAACTCCTTACAAGTAGCCAATCTGGGACAACCAGAGACAACCAAGCCGCCACCATAGAAAAGAAAAAACATAATAAACGGTACTTTAAATCAAATTTCTTGCAGAAGAATCTCGCGATCAATGCAAAATGTATATTTTTTGCAAAAATCGGGCGTTATGTCACAGTTGAAAGTGACATAATGCCCGCGGGTGTTATGACGCATTGAAAGCGGGCGTTATGACACTTTTAAAAGTGTCTTTTCTTTAGTAGATTTTGATTTATCAATGACGTTTTCAATACTCACGCCTTAACTATCGAAAATTTCTGTGCAGGGACGTTTTCGGCAAGCCATGCCAAAAAAAAGAGTGCGTTTGCAAGCCGACAAGGTGCCTGAAAAGTATTCTGTTGTTAGCAGATGCAGGTTGCTGCAGCCAAATATAACCATTTCACAAAGATAACGAATCATATAAACAAAAACAAAAAGAATTAGACCGAATACAGCCGGATTAAAAAACTTGCAGTCCACGAAAGTCTTAAAACAGTTGTTGAAAAGAGATAAATACGACTGCAAGATGCTACCACGATTTACCATTACAACAGATGCGCACATTTTTCTCGTAAATACATAACTTCAACTTGATTAAAGCCAAATATAACAGCTGGAAAAATAAACTTTGACAATTTCTAAGCCAAATCTGTGCGCTTTAGAAAAAGGGGGCAAATAGTTTGCTGCAGCTGCTCCAACATATGTTATGTTTGATAGCTCACAGTTGAACGAATAAAAACCACAAAAATAAATGAAAAGTATCGATAGGCTTAATAGTCTATTGGTAAACGTTTGCAAATCAAAAATTGGCGGGTTTTGAAATCAACAAGCTTTGAGCGCTGAGTTTACCTGTATCGCATTTCAAGCAAGGGTGAGCGAGTGTACTCGTGACGGCTCGTTGCAGTTCCCTGGTAAGTACCATAATCCAGGGTTCCAGGGTTGCAAACCGGTTAAGATATAGACCAAAAACTAACAAAATTTAAGTAATTTATGTTTGACATATTATTTTCCATGATTTCTGATTTCCATTTCAGCCACTGGGCGATTCTAATATGAAATAAAAGTCCCCTATCTTTGCCTAACAATTTAAAGAAATTAAGGGTCTTCTCGTCAACTTGGTTATCAAGTAAGCTGTTTCAAAGCTCGCAGAATATCAAATCTTGGTTTCGGGGGCTCCATAGTTATCACTTGATAGCAAAGGTTACTAATCTCATAAACATCGGCATTGTTTGGGCCTGATTCAAGTTCAATATAAAATATATTAGGACTAGGCATATCTCCCACACCAGAAGGATTATATACATTACGGACCACATGACCACGAGCAGTAAGATCTGCCTTAATGTCAGCTATATCAGTAGAGAAGTGAAGGCCTTTTTCAACAACTCTAAAAGAGCGATATTCCTTCAGTTGATATGAGCTAAAAGGTACAGCTTTCATCAATCATGTAAGTGTCCTCGTCCTTCACGGAAATCACTTGTAAGCGACTTAATTAGATCAATCAATTTCCGAAAACTAGTGACACCCTTAATAAGGAAAGGCGGTGGACGCGGTTCAGATATCTTCGGAGATGTTCCGTTGGCCCTAGGGGAAGCGGTAGGGCAAGGAGTTGAGTCAGTGCCAAGATTAGGAGTAGATGGATTTACGAAAGTTGGAGACATCATGTCAACTGCCGCTGCAGTGGGCAAATCATCGTCCATGTCCATTTGATCATTCGAAAGCATAGCAAAACTATTACCCTGACCAGAGTAACCATCCAGAGAAGTCCTGGTAACATTAATGTTAGGAAGGGCCTGTGTGTAGGTAACGCCTAAATTATTATTTTTCCGAAGACGCTGAACCATTATAAAGCGCTCATTGTCAGCGGCACTATTACTTATCCAGCTTGGATCAGTGGGAACAGTCATGCCAGGGAATCAATTTTTCAAATGCTAATACAAAATTGTTCTTAAATCCAAGTAAAAGTATTATTCGACAATATCAAAAAAGGCTTTTGGGTTTTGTATATTTTTGTCAAACTTTATGAACCACTAAGCCTAACTTATTCTTAATCTCGAACGAATTGCAACCTTGTTGTTTTGTAATAATTTGGTCATCGCAAATTAAATAACTCCCTTCTGAAAAAAGATTTTTAAAGCTTGCCAAAATTCCCTTTCTTGATTCAGCAGATTCTATTAAAATCGAATAAATCGATCTAGGTTTTTAAACACTCCACCGGATTTTCAGGATTGTTACTCCAAAATAATGATTAATATTGAGTTACACCAATCATAATCTTTTTTAAGCAACAAAATAAAACTTATATAATGTTATTTGCTAAATAAACTCAAATTGTTATTAAAAACCAAAATCAAACAGCAATAAATTTAAATTTGTATTGACGTTTGGGTGATGGTTGGAAAGAACGCTATAGAAACAAGCCTAAAGTGGTGAGCACTGGTGAGAACTGAATTTGGTTGTACTCTAATGGGATCTCGTTGTCCGTATCCTTTTCTCGTGTCTCGTATTGTGTGTCCGGATTTTTTTACTTTTCTTGAAGAAAGATTTCTTGTGCAAATTTGTAAAATTCGGAATTATGTCTGCATCTCAGATATGTGAACGAGTTAGGAAGAAAAGGCTGAAGTTCCGAAAAAAATTTTTTACGTGACTTGTGCGTGGTGGATGCTGGTGATCTTGTGCACTCAAATGCCTTTTTCTGTATTAAATTCAGACACTTCAAAATTCTTACATTGCAAATTTTTAATGGCCTGCAAATGCGTGGTGACGTCAAAAATTTAATGAGCTGGTGCAAGTATGATAAAATAAATTGAGAAACGTTGTTTCATTAACTGACGAAGCTATACCTAAATGGACAGCACTAGACTAAATAGTGGAATCTTAGGCGGAAGGTTTCCAAGTAGAAGAACCCAATTTGCAAGATGTTCATGATTTTAGATTGTCTGAAGACGTGTTATAGAAGATTGAGGTCAAAATGATTATACGACATCAGCCTCACTAGATTGAATATAACGCTCTCTTAAGAACTAAGAACCGCGGCGGTATCCTATTTTATAATAAATATTAAATATTCTTCACAACTATTTTTTTCAAGAATTTTTTCCAAAAATGGATGTTAACGGTTGGTCTTGGGCTACTGATTAGAATATAAAAAGTTCACTTACTCTAAGAAAGGGGCGAGTTAGAATATTTTAAAAAATATTTATGTTCACTTAATTCATAATTAAAGTGAAGCCAAAATACAGCAGGTTTAATTTTATTCCCGATAATGTAAAATGGCTTGACACAGTCCCAAGGGATAAAGCTGAGCATCTTCAATTTATGTTCTTAATTCTATTGGAGCGCCTAGCGGTTTAATTTTCGCACAAGAGAAAGGGACCTACAGTTTAACGCCGAATCCGAACGGCAGTTTGAGAAGCTTTTCTTACTTATTACTACAAAGCTGGCGCCAACAGCAGAGTGGGGTGACCGTGTATAAAGTTTATTCAAAGAAAAAAACCTTTCATTAGATGTTCCGAGGCGGGATCGAACCCACGACCTCTTGCACAGCGGTCGCGCACACTAGTCGCTGAGCCACCCGGCCACATTTTCCGTTGTATTCTGTTTTTCCTGTCCTGTAGAGTGTTAGCCCTTCGTTGCAACCACAAAAATTGGGTAAAATTTTTTTTACTGAAACTCGATACTCTTTCGAAATGGCTTTTTTGACAAACAATGACATGGTCTACTCACCTACGTTTGTTTCCACATTTTCTTCCATTTGCATTCACTCTCTGCCTCTCACTGGTTGACGCCAATCGCATTTGCAAATGAATTGCTTATTGACAGTTTGATAGAATGATGTTGCCTCTGCTGACAGTTGTCATTTTGGCGCTCGAATCGTACGATTTCGATTTGAGAAGACTTTTGTTATTCTTTAATTATTCGAGCGCACATAAATAACGCAAACAATAAACGCGAAATGAGAATTTTTTACTATTGTCTTTCACAAATTGCGGACAAGAATTGAAATTTAGGTATTTAAAAATTGATTTGCAGTAACGACTTTTCCATTAAAAATCAACAAGAAGCAGGCTCCTTCAATGCATTTTGAAGTATTCTTTTGGTCACATTTCCCTTATCATTTTAACCGTCAGAGCCATCAATAAGTCGCCAGCTTCGCAATTAACAAACTTCATGTATGCAAAATCCATTAAATCTCTTCAGAGATGAGAGCAGAGCCAGAACATTTGAAACCACTTCATAGGCAAGTGACACATAATACGACTACAAAATAAAAAAAAAAAAAAAACAGGACACACAGGACAGCCTGATGTCGATGATAATGTAACAACACTCAACCTCTTGGAAAAGAGGCTGAAGGGGGAGTTTTTGAACAGCAAAAGGGTTGCCCCAGACGAATGAGGCTGAAAATGAAATTGTCACAGTCGCAAATTTAATTACATCAAATGGAGACTTATTCATGCTGAACAACTCAGCAAACTCAACTCGATTGCCATTAATGCAAATTTTAGTTACACTTTAATTTCAGTTTCGATGAGGCTTATCTTTCTTCCCCTTCCACCCGAAGCGTGTTCGTGTTCATCAGCAAACCTGTCAGAATTGAAATTTAAAAATGTCAAAAATCATGACACTTCCTCCAAAAATTCGGTTATTTGTATAGATTCATATGTGAAATCATGTCATGCATGAAAAACTGATAAGAAATTGTTGTAGTTGACAAAGAGTTGACTGGAAATTACAAAAAAGGTGCTGCAAATGAACCAAAAATAAAAAGTGGGGACAAAGCTGTGAAATGTGTTTGGAAAACCTCCAAAAACTAAAAAGCCATTTGTTGGTGTCTGTGCCATCTCTTTATATTGTTTTCAAATGTTTCAAGTTTGATTTTTAAAAAACTTTGGTCAAATTTGAGGCAAACATTTCAAGTTGATATGTGTTATAGTTTTTGAAAATATAATACGTTTCCCTATGCCTAAAAGTATGCACTTGGACAATGTACATTTTTGTAGCTCTACTCTTCCACATTTATTTTCTATCCAAGATCACCCCCACATAACCAGCTTCGAGTGAACATGCGCTTATCGGATGACATCAAAAGTCAGCGAGGCTTACCCATTCAACTTTACTTACCAATACACGGCGCTAACCCTCCTCCTCCAGCTTGTCCCACAAGGCTGGGCACAGCACACACAGCGAGAGAGAGTGAGATGGAGAGAAAAAGCAAGGAATCAAAATCAAATGCCATAGCAAAGTGGATTTTCCACCCTTTTTATTAGCAATTCACTCACCGCCAACGCTCTTTGGTGGTTGTGGTCCGGGTTCGTTCGGTAATCCCACAATGAGCTGCCATAATAGATGGCAAGCAAATTGAAGAGCTTTGTGGCCTGGTTGCGGCTGTCACCGTTCCTAGTTCGGTTTTGGTGGGGTGGTTGGGTTTTGGGAATTGACTTGTGTGTTACGCTTAACATTTGCGGTTTCGCACTTTTGCAACAATTCCGCCTGCTCGAAAAGGGGGAGGGAGGGGGAAGGGTCTTGACTCAACCTCGCATTGATTGTGCGTACGCAACAGGGTGGAAAGTTGAAGTGCATCCGGAATGGTCAGCGGGAATTAAGGAACGACGTCACTGTTGTTTGTTGATTCCTCTGGCTAAATTACAGAAATGAGACTATTCGGTTGATGTTGCTGCCGCTGCTGCTGTCATTATGCGAATTATGAGGTGGATAAAAGGTATTAAAAAGGTAGACCAGCTTTTTGGACTAACGGGAGGTTTTAGGCTAATTGAAAAGTCCCGTCTGTGGACAGTAGAGGACACAGGTGTGTGTGGTGTGGTGGGTTGCTGGCAATTTGTAAATGAAGGCTGTTTTTTTGGCCAATGTTGGACATTTTAGAAGATGACGACACTGTTTTGGTGGTGGAATGATGATGGGGTTTAGAATGAAGAGCCAAAATTCATAATAATGATCCAAGCCAGTTTCAACTAATCAGCTAAGCCATCTCCAAATGAAATCTTTTCTTAATTCAGATTTAAATTAAATCACATTCTAACCAAAACCATTAACTAATTATTGAAGAAATTCTGAATTAAATCAATCAAGCTACCAAATAAAAAAAGCGAATAAACATGATGCAATTATTTAGCCGCTTGTAAAGTATTTTAGCTAGGTCTAGATTTGGTTTGTCTGAGTACATATACTCACCGTTAAGTTTTGAAGATTGTAAAACAGCAATAAAAGACAACTAAAACATCCCCCGCTTTAACTTTTATAATTTTTAAATCACATAAAAGGTGATTTGACTAGAGTTGGTCTCTCTACAACTATTTAATTAAAATGCCTTTTCTACTTTTCCTTGACATTTTTACCGTCAACTTTCATGTTGTATCAATTAAGTTTTCAACAAAGCTTCATACGAATGCTTACTTAAATTTTAGACAAAGATAATTACCAACTTACATTTAGCCACAAAGCAAAGTCAAATAATAATCCTACTGCTTCAATTGACCAATAATACATCTGTACTCCTCCTGAATGCCAAAAAAAGGGCGACGAACAAAAGAAACGGCATCCAGCTGAGCGACTTTTGTGCAGGTTTTTACAGGATTACACTCGATTACAGGATACATTACAGAAGTACAACGGGTGGGCCTCAGCCTGATGGCCAAATCCCAGCTCCCGCTGGGAATGATCAATCAATTCAAAATCAAATTTCATTCCTTGCAGTTGACTGAGCACTAGTCCGCGTCCAGTTCCTATTAGGATGATTGCGATATGGAAGCCATGTTAATTATGAAATTGCGATTTGGTTTATTTTTACTTTTGTGGGCATTGAAATAAAGCTAAACAAACAAATCATTTTGCCGGGCGCAATGTTAATGAAAACCGGAAACTTCACTTGTGTCTGACCAAAAAAAAAAAAATAAAGAAGAATAAAATCATTTGCTGCGTATTATTACATCTGTCTGGGACGAGCTGTGTTTGCTCTTGTACTTTGTTTTTAGCGATTAATTAATGCAATTAATCTGCTGAGCCCTGAATTCGTATTCGTGACTTTGGGATGGCTGATGGAGTTGTTGTGCGCATTTGGATTCCCCTCGTCCGGAGTTGGGGATGTAAATAAATGGTCAAGATTAAGTTGAGATTATTACGTAGTAATAAGGAAATTAATTAAGATCTCTTTGTGGGTATGTGAAGTTTGTTTGTAATTAAAGAATCAAGACAAATGAGCACCTGTTAAGTGTGTGTCCCAATTTGTTTCCTCTATATAGAAATTACTTTCATTATATTAAGACTCAAGTCTGTAAGATACTGAAAGTCTGAAGAAGGATTGGTTCGAAGGACTTTGGAATAGTCCATTAAGCTGGCATTCTTTTGCACATATTTCCTTATAATCCAATCCAGATTTATTCCATTAAATTTTTCCATAATTTCAGTCTCTCTCGCCACTCTAAATATTTATCAACCTCTGAACAAATTACCATATTAATTGCTACTAATTAAAAATTCATTAAAATGGCAGTGCAAAAGCCAGGACCAGGAGCCATCGTGTTGAGTGCCATTTATTATGCTTTGTCATCTCGCATTCACTCCCTCTTTCACTCTCTCTCTCTGTGGCAACTCTGTGCCAAATGATAATAATAAACATTTTCATTTTCATAATTTCAACTATTTTATCGGCCGTCGGTATCAATGAGTTCATAACGGAGCCACTCTCAGTGTGTACTTTCAATTAAATGCCAACTTTGGGCCATTATTCAAAAAACTATATTGCCTGGCTGTGGTGAAAGTTTCAATCGCATCGATTTGTGTGTGTCCGCCCGAAATGTTCTCCTGTATCCTGTGCTAGGCCAGTAATTATGCTGGAAGCTTCACCCCATCCCGGCTCCATCCACCTGTAACATCTGTGTAGTTGCTATGTGTACTCTGTCTCCGTCTACTATTCATGCCATAAATTCCCGGCTGTGTGGCACATTAATTAATTTGGTTTTTGCGGCATTTCAAAAGGATTATTTACATCTCTTTCTCTGTGTGTGGGTTTGTGTTTGAGTGCGGGGTGGCAAAATGTGCAAACATACCTTCCAATTTTACAAAAGAGCAAAGTTACTTCAAAGTCAAAGACGAACATTTACTTTGATACTAAAGTATATAATCAAAAATTTAATTTTTTCAATTTTATTCAAGAGTTTCTATTAATGTTTCGGAATTCGTCAACAGACTTAGACTTAGTTAATCCATTTTCTTAATCTGGCGTTTTTGGTTAGAGTGACTAGAAAAGTTCATTCTGGCCCATAAGAGGAAGGGGTAATTTAGAGCAGGGGTGCCCACGGATTAAGAACGCGGATAACATTTGCATTTGTGATGATCATAGTCTTACACATAAACACAGTACCCAGGAAAAAAGTGTGCAAAATACCAAATACTATTTCGGTTGTTTTTTTAATCTCTCTCTCTCTCTCTTATGCATGCTTAAAAGTAGAAGCAACTACAAGTTTGCATTAGTGGTGTGCGAATGTGATATTTAATTTGGATATCCCTCGAAATAAGGCTGTGAATTGGGTCGTGAAAATTCTACTTAGTGTGCCTGGGTATAGCAGAATCCTTGCGATCTAACCCCCTGGCGGCCCTGGTTATAATTCTGATCCTGGAACCAATAGACACTTTCCTGAAGTATGAAGCAGCGAGAAGCGCAGTAAGACTCTGGCAACTGAAACTTCTTAAAGTATCTACTTCAGGCCACAGCAGTTTACTACAGAAAGTACACCCAGAAAAAACAAAACGAATAATTTAAGTACAAACGCCCTTGAGAAAAAAATCTATTCGTTCTTGAATTTTTAAGAACTTTGCTCTTAAAATCGAGCATAATTCGTTCTCAGCTTAGTTTTTTTAGGCAAGAGGAGTGAGGAAAAGAAACAACGTTGTGTCTTTTTTGGTTTTTTGGTGTTATGCAAATCGTTAAAAAAGGTGAGGAAAATTTTTTTTTTAGAGGGAATCAATAAAATTTGCCGGTTTTTTTAAAACGAAAAAAGAAGGCAACACAAAGCACATTAGGTATATTCTGATAAGCGATGACGAGCTTAGTTGATTTAGCCTCTCCGTTATCCGTCCGTCAGTTTCTATCCTATCTCCTCTGTCAGTCTTAAAGCTATCCTCACCAAACTTTGCACGAAGTCTTTTGGTACAAATACGCTGCACATTTGGCGGAACCAGCCGGATCGGATGACTATAGCATATAGCTGTCATAGGAACGATCGGTCGAAAAACTAGTCTTAGTGAGAAAAACTTTTTTGTTTTTAATGGAAACCCCCCCAAAGTACGTTTTTTCTTAGTTTACTTTCCTTACCCATGATTTCAGTAAGTTTGGTCGAAATCGGGTGAATATAGCATATAGCGGCCATAGGAACGATCGGTCGAAAAACTAGTTCGAGTGAGGAAAACTTTTTTGTTTTTAATGAAAACGTCCTTATCATTGGCATACACTTATTTTACATATTTTTACAAATTTCTACAAAGTTTTATCAAAATCGGATGACTATAGCATATAGCTGCAGTATGAATGATCAGTCGAAAAAAAGTTCTAGTGAATGAAAACCCTTTTCCGACTTCTCAATCCTCACCGCAGCGCCTTATGTTATGCAATACTTTTCGCTTTTAATTGATCTATCCCCTTGCTGCCTGGCGCACTCGTGGTCTCATCTGGCTCTGGTGACATTATAAAATCTAATGAACAAAAATTAATTTACAATAATAACTCAACTAACACGAAACGACTAAACAAGCTGCCGCTGCTGCTTCTGCTCCCCAAGAAAGAGTTGGGTTTTGCCAAGAATCTATAGCCTGGGCACCCAAGGGAGTTAAGCTCTCTCTCTCCCTGGGTTTATGATTGCAACAGACGCCGCGGTGTAACCGTTGAAAGTGTTTCCGTTTCCAATTTGCATAAAATTCGTTAAAGTGTCCAATGGCGTTAATAAGCGTGGCCAGGATGATGGAGGCGAGGGCTTACCTGTTGCCAGTCGAGTGGAGGCTAAAGTGAAAATGGATCGCCTTGTGAAATGTGGTAATTGTGTGTAATTAAATCTAGCCTGGTTTGTTTGGCAAATTCCCATCCCCGACGAAACAAATGACAACACTTTGAGGTGTGGAGGTGGGAGTGAAACAGGGATGGCTCTGTGGTTACTTTGAGGTTGCCTGCGGTTACACGATGCCTTTCTTAAACCCATTAATGGTGCTTTTTCCCTGCGCATATTGTCTTAATTATGTAGCGTGAATAATTTTTCCTTAATTAATTGGTAAAAGTTTTGCCTGAATTTAAAAGTTAAAGGAAATTCAAATTCTCACTATAAATGACTTAGTTCTAGCATTTATTTTTGGCGCCTGCTGCAACATTTCATTCGGTGGCCACCGCAAAAACCACAAAATGCGAAACTCTTTTGCTATTTCCTATGATTTTATTTCTATTTCAAATTTACTTTACTTTGGACTCTTTCTTCTAACTCTTTGTTTGTTTGTTTGTTGTTGATTTCTCTGAATGAATGTGTCGCCACAATTTGCGGTGCCAGCAATTTACAGCAAATGCAGAAAAAGTATCCCCCGGCGCTGGGTTGGAGGCTGCAGAAGAAGGCGGCTGTTATTGGCCCGCAGTTGATTGAAACCACAGTTCGTGGCGTTGTTGGTTCGCGTGGGTGTTGCAACTGATTGTGTACAAGTGGAAAGTTGCTAAAATTTGCATTTAATTTGATTGAAGCCGCTGCTCTTGGCTGCTAAAATGTTTACAAATCAAAAACGGTGCTAATGAGTGAACAACTCTCAACTGTGTGGGATTTGGTGGTGGATTTATATGTACGATTTGGTATGTGGCAAACTGAACTTGCACAATTGTAGTTGCTTACCATGACTTGAATTAGAATATTGATTTTGGTTTTTCTGATTTATTTCTGCGTAAATTTTGAGTTGGTGCAAAATCATTAACTTCACATTAAATCCAACATAGCAAAACATAACTGGTAAATTAGAAATCCCAAGAAACCGCTAGTTAGGTCAACATTTTTATATCCAAAGAAATGAAGAACGAATCGGTAATAACGAATTCTTTTGGTTTTAGTATTTTTTTTTCTTGATTTTTAAGAAGAAATCTTCTCGAATTCAGAGACTGTGGGAGGGAGTGCGGGGAGCCACTCGGGGCGCTGCCATGAGAAGAATTCTCTCACTCGCTGTCCTTGGCTGGCCTGGCTCCGTCCTTATATATTTTGCGCGCGGTGACTCGGTGTGGTGCCGTTGGCTGGCGGCGTGTCGTGAGTGCAGGCTTTGGGGTTTCGGTCCGTGGGTAGTAAAAATTGTTGAAAAAAAATTTTCGCTAATCCAACAGGAGGGGGTGGGGGAGTGTGGGGATTGTTCTGACACCAAGAAAATCTATTCTTAGAATCGAGACTTTTTTGCTTGCAACCAAGAACATTTTGTTCTTGATATCCGAAAGACTAATTCTAAAACCAAGAATACTCCTCTCGAAAATCCATTCCTGCTTTCAGTATTTTTATACCCGTTACTCGTGGAGTAAGGTATACTAAAGTCGGGCAAATGTATGTAACAGGCAGAAGGGAGCATCTCCGACCCCATAAAGTATATATATTCTTGATCAGCATCAACAGACTAGTCGAAAGCCATGTCCGTCTGTCCGTCTTTCTGTAGCATCTAGATCTCGGAGACTAGAGGAGCTTATAGACTCCTATTTTCTGTCTATTGTCAGGGTATTTCAAATTTTAGCCGCGCCCCCTCCCGCTAAAGCTCATATTTTGCAGAGTATGTGACCAATATCTACAATCTCTGAAATTTTCTGAAGATCAAATAATAAATGACAGAGTTATAAAAGTTATTTTTGCCGCTGCTCTGTTCGCTTACTAATGTTTAAATGTTCCTTAGTTAATGCTCTGTTAATTAACTAACGGAAGGCTATTAGGCTTAATTCCCTAAGTAATGGATATATCGAAGTCGTGACCCGACGTTAACTTACGCTTTTCGCTTTTCTAAATATTAAGGTATGCCGGGAGAGCTAGTCACTGTTCGTTCTTTAGTTCTTCAAAATCAAGTTTAATTATCATAAAATATTTGAATTCAAAAAATTGCAGTTTCGTAGATCGGTGGTGGTCGGTTTATCGATCAGTTACCTGACCTGACCCCAAGTATAACTGCTTCGCATGGCGACCGTGACACAAGATAAATGTAGCAGATAATCTCAATCTTAAACGGCCGATCTTAATGTTGGTCATCTCGGCTCTACAGATTGCACAGTTTTTGTCTCGGCCGTTAATTTCCCTTAAATACACCGCGGCATGGAACTATTTAAAGTAAAACTGCAATGTTGTTTCATCAAAAGAAGTATTGCGGCGTTGGACCACAGATCACTATCTCAAACCTGTCTTAGAAAGGAGCTAAGTTTCTGCAACTAAAAATAGTCCATTTTACATCAATTCATTCCCCGATTCATAAGCACCTGAGTGCTTATCTAAATGAACGCACGGTTTAGTACACAAACACCTTTACTTTTCCCATTCTCACTTCATCGTTGCTGGCTTGAGGGGGGACCAGAAGAGCCAACGAAATAATTCAAGCCACCAGCTTATCGCCGGGATAAGTCCCTAAACAACTGCAAAACTTTAGACACTTTCCGCTTTCACCCAAAACAAACATTGGGGCGAGAGTCCTTAAAAGTCGTAACTAACCTTTATTTGTTTTGTGGCTAGGATATCCGCGCTGCTGATAAGCAGCGCCAAAAAGCCATTAAAAATCCCTTTTGTTTTTCGAGTGACTGGGAACGGGGCGAGAGAAGGGATACGTATACATGATGTTGAACAAATGTTATGAATGTGGCCCGAAGAAATTAAGCGTGTCGACGGCGAAATGCCAAAAAGTTGTTGTCGTTTGAATGAAAAGAGCGTGTAATAAAGTGGAGAAAGCCGCAAATTATAATTTTTAACCTTTCGACGCCGAAGGGCGGGGCACGTGTGTGTGCGCGATAAGCGGTAGCTCCGTGCCTCCTCCTCCTTCTACAACTAATAGAATTAAAATTCACGCGGAAATGCTCCAAGCAAAGGTCGTGCTGGGCTTTTAATGGCAGGACCTCCCGCAGGACTCGTGCCATATGAGTGAAAATAATAATAACTGTAATTGGAATGCTCAACTGAGAGGCGTAAAGGTTGAAAATTCATATGCAAATGATTTGGCCACATTGCCGTTCCCCGGGCTCGGAACACAACCCTTTCTAATTGTGCCGAGAGTGCGGCCATTAAATTGAAAATAAACCATTTTGCTGTCTTACTATGGCAAATAATAATTCAGGATTAGTCGCAACTTGTTTACCACGCTCCACCACTTGCCGCCCCATCCACCACCACAGACTCTGAGGTTAATTACGACATTTGGTCAGGTCGGCATGGATGGTCGCTCGTTTTCCAACAGATAACGTAATCGGTTCTGAAACAATATTTGCATTAAATGGGAGCAACAAAAAATGCTTAAAGTTGGTTGGGCATAAGTCATGGTAATTGGGGGGAAAAGTAACTCAATTTGCAGGTGAAATAAATTAAAGAATGAAAAATATAAAACACATTTCCAAAATAATCAAAATATATTTAGGAAAACCCAGCCAATTACTTATATGCCAGGAGAATTCCGTAACATAGATATTTAATTCTTGAACTTTGAGAAAACTCTAGCGTTGACTTTAGACGTTATTCTTGATTGATAATACGTAGACTGAGCCTTCCTCTCTGCCGAGTCTTTTTTGTAATTTCGAATGACTCTTGTAATTTCTTGGCTTATGTCGTTCTGCCCGTCCAACGCTTCTTGGGCTGCCATTTTCTGTTCTGTCTCCTTTCCTATTTTAATTGATTTTCCCTTTACCTCCGATCCATTGGAAGTGTTTTATTTGCTATTGAAATAGCTGGACTACGCTTCGATCTGCAACCAGGCTTTTGGTCAAGAAAATCGAGAAACAATTGATGGTTTCCTTGGGAGTATTGGTTGTAATCAGCCTTTTTTGTACGTATTGAAGCTTAATTCTCAGCTTCGTACGGACTCTCACCGTTGTTGTGATCACCAAAGTATTTGGTGATCCGTGTTGACGTCCAGCTGGAGGGTTTCAAGTGTCGCCCAATGGACAGCTTGAAATAATGTCTCCAACCATATCTTGCAGACCCCCACAATAATAGTGGTGCTGCGTCGTTGCCTTGGTTGGCAACGTCAGAGTGAGTGTTCGTGTTGAAATCTTTTAATGTCGCACAGTTGGCAACTTCTTAAGGACTTTCAACGGTATCAGGGTCACCAAAATCACGTCGGGGTCACCAAAATGTTTGTGTAGATTACTACAGATACTACATAAACTATCTGTTATTAAGTTTTTTGTGTGTTTATAAGCTGGGATGCATACAGTACATAAACTGTCTGCAAGGAGCCGTCGCAAATAGCACTTGAACCAGTTGGACTGCGGAAAGGGTATCCTTCGTTGCGCACATTGAGGGTTTGAAGACACAGCGACAGATTCTCTGCTGGTCGCATTGCTGGAGCAAATGATTAACATATCGTGGTTGTACTGAGACTGACTTTATACAATAAACTAAGGGCTATTTATATGATAACAATGGTTCGTGTTGGTTATAGGGAAAGTGTTTATCTAGCGGAAAGTGTAGAGAAATTGGGTGATTGCAATGGTCAGCAACTGCATTGGGTGCTTAACCTCTGTGTATGAATTGCATCATTGGCAGAACTTGGATTTACTGTTGAGTTGGCTTATTGATTGAAGTCGCTAAGTGTTTATGACCTGCCTTAATGTTCTGTATATTTTGTGTACTTATAAGTAAATGAATAAAAATGCATTTATTATAACTAAACATAGACTGAAACTTAACACCTTGTTTTGATATATTAAGAATGTTTCGAATTATTTTTCAAAACTTTTTATCTGAAGTGTCCTATAATCTTTCTCTAAACATTCTTGAATGAAAATAAAAGTACGAATAATAAGAGCTAAATGTTCATGGGGTAAAAGTAAATAATCTTTACTAGTAAAGTAAAGTAAAATGGCTTGTCTAGTTGACACAGTCAAAAGGCTTGTCACGTTGACACAGCCCCAAAGGGCTAAAGCCGAGCTTCTCTCAATCTCTTGGCTTGTGCGCTTCTAATTTTTCGCACAAGAGAAAGGGACCTACAGTTTAACGCCGAATCCGAACGGCTGCTTGAGAAGCTTTTCATGGCTAATTACTACAAAGCTGGGGCCAACAGCAGAGAGTCGTGACCGGGTGTAAAGTTTATTCAAAGAAAAAACTTTTCATTAGATGTTCCGAGGCGGGATAGAACCCACGACCTCTTGCACAGCGGTCGCGCACACTAGCCGCTGAGCCACCCGCCTCATTACTATTAAGTAAGCTAAATATTTTTTATCTGGCAACACCATTTGTTCTCTCTGTCATATTAAGAGTTCACCTCTCTATTTGGTTTTAAGTTCTTATGTATCCTCATCCTTATTCAGTTCTCTGTCACTCTTACACCAATTAACTTTGCGTTATTAAATAATATTATAACGAACAGGTTATGGGCCCAGAGCATAGTGGCTGGTGATACTAAAAACTAAATATAAAACTAGGAAACATCTGCGAGAACTCAAAATGAGGGTGTCAATTCAAATTGAAAAACTTGACGATGGAAATTATGATTTGTGGAGTTTGTCAATGCGAATGGTTTTAATTACGTCGGACTTATGGAACGTCGTGTTCCTAAAGAAGGCGTTTTACGGACTCAAACAATGTGAACGAGTTTGAATAAGCACACTAGATGAAGTTTTGAAGAGTCTGAACTTCAAAAGATGTAAAAGCGAGCCATGTCTTTATGTCAAAAACAATCATCACTATATTGGAGTTTAGGTGGAGGTTGACGAAATCAAGAGAACAATCGCAGTCAAATTCGAGATTTATGATAGTTGCCCACTAAAATATTTCCTGGCTATGGAAATAGAGCGAGTTGGCGAAATAGGTTCTCTTATGTACTTAGCAGTCTTGAGCCGGCCTGATATACTGCTTGCCCCATGCAAATTGTCACAAACGACACATATCGTATAAGTGGAACGCCAGTCCAGGATTTCGTAGACTCAGATTGGGCCAATGACCATGCAGATAGGAAATCGTCATCAGGATACGCTTTCTTCCTGGGAGTCAGCGACTTTTTTTGGTAATCTTACAAAACAACGCGTAGTAGCACAACGCAGCACGGAATCGGAGTGCATCGCCCTGTCAACTGCAGCCAAAGAAGCCGTATAGGTACTTCCGCAGCCTGCTCAAAGAAATTGGTTGGGTTTATCAAGACAATTTCTTTTGGACAACAAGTGCGCAGCAGATCGCTTAAATTCCGATCCATCACAAGCGTACCAAACATATAGATATAAAGTTTCACTTCGTAAGAGAAAAAGTTGATTGTAAAAAAATTGAATCTCAGTATGTATCAACTCATAAGAATGTTTCCAATATATTTACGAAATATGTAGTTAGAAAAACACTTTATAAACATATGTGAAAGTTTGTGAGAGTTCTGAGGAAAAAAAGTCTTCTATCTGTTTCACGCAGTCGTATTTGCGCGCATGATGCCTTGGAATTCTCAAACAGAGACTATTGTTTGAGCCATTCAGATCAGACAATGATCGCTGATGATTGAGTGAGGTTACTCATGAAACAGCTGTGCAATCTACCAGCCTCATTTAAGTGTTGTGTGTCTCTGTTTAATGTTCGATGTTTCTCATAGCCCCAGGCGAGCGCAATCGGCTATTTACACGTACACAGAGACGAGCGCATGCCGAAGTCGGGCAAAAGCACTGCAGACTTTATCCCAGACGTCGAGCAGGGGTCAAACGCTGTGCCGCTTTATATCTAATACACTTCCGCTGTTTATTCGAACGATCTACAGCATGTCTCTTGGCTTTGCATTATTCTCTTTCTTACTTAATGTAAGAAATATTTCACTATATTAGAGATTTTTTAGGTAAATTATTATTAAAATACTTCAGTTAATAGTTCAAAAAATTTTACCAAAGGCAATTGATGACATTTTTCTAAGATTGAGTCTGATATTCATCTGTTTTTGTAAATTTCCATATCTTTCTACCCAGATGAACCCAACTTCATCCACAGTGCTCCACCTACCCACCTGAAATTACTTCCGCACTCCATTTGGACAATCTCCATATCTGGCCACACCCATTTTCCCCTCTTAAAATAACAAATTGTCAACACATAAGATGGCATTTAATCTTCAACAAATTGCAAGACACTTGTACAGACAGCTTAAATAAATAGTAAGCGCCTTCGTCACTCCCCCCAGAGCTCACTCAGCCCACCACTCCACCACTCGACTCCACTCCAACCTGCTTCAGTTGGCAATCTATCAAAGCGAAAAGGAACTGAAATACGCATCGTGTTATGCGGAAATTTGTGAAATCTTTTCTTTTTTTTTTTGCTTTTCTTATGAAATTTGCATTTTAACTCAATAAATTCACTTTGCATACGGCAGAGCACGTCGTGGAACTGGAAGCCATCGTGTTGCTCTATAAATCTGTTAGAGTCTAACGACTACAAGCAGCTCCTGACTAGCTGCTTGTGGTCGGAGGGGGAGGCAGGGTAGTTGGGTAAACCCCGCGGCAGCTCAGTCATTTCCCAGGCAGCTTCGCTGGCTACTGATTTGCGTCTTGCCGAGGCATATCCATCGCCAGAACCAGGGCTTATAGGAGGATTACGCCAAGTGTGAGTGGATAAATAACTCACACTTTGCCTCTTGCCTTTTGTCGCTTTAACCAAATGCTTAAGGCGATATTTGCGTTATTTACGATTATTTACAATTTAAAATTTACATGTGCCCGGGATCTAAGTGTGTTCCTTGTCCGCTGTCGCGTGTACCTCCTCCCCCCCTATCTGGCGCATCGTCAGGAACATCTTTTTGTATGTTGTGTATCTTGATATGTTGATTTTTTATTTATATCACAATTACTTTGGCCTTAACCAGGGAATTTGTAGAATTAAGCTGAATGTAAACTGCTTGTCAAGTGTGCAAAGTGTGAAAAGGCGGTAAAAGTGAGGAAAATGTTGGTTTCCTTCGATTGATGCTTTTCATAAAGACATCTATTTTTGATAAGCTTGTCTTTACTGATACCTATTTTAGATTGTTGGACGGTACGACTTATAGAAATCAAAGAGAAGAGCTTATAACCAGCCGACATCCTTTAACAGTTGCAAGATAACGATTAGACATTATGACTCCATTGCTTTTCCTCTGTAACTAGATTAATGATTTGTCAGAAGTAAGCCACACGAACTACAATTGGCCCATTTTCCCACTCCACCAAACTTAAAAAAAAAATCCCCACCAGTTTACACATTTTCTTTTTTGCCGGCTGCTGCGGAAATTTATGCACTTGGTGCGATTTTTGGCCCGGCGGCATTTCGATTATTGAACCCGTTGCATCGCACAAAAAAACTTCCTTCTGTGCCTCGGCAACCAACCACTCACCACGCCACAGCCTCACAGTCCTCACAGTTTGGCATCTTTTTGAGGCAACTAATTGAATTATTAGCGGACGCAGACGGAGTTTGGGTCTGTTCCTGTGCACACTGAAATTATTGTTGGTGGTTGACAAGGATCAGTGCCGACGCCTTATTTGTGTTCTTGCTCATTGCACTGGACCTGCCCTCGTTGCCGGCTTGCCTTTGCCTCGTTCCCCTGTCCATGACCCGTCTGCCCTTGGGCAGTGGGTGGCCACGCTCTAACTCTAACAAGCGGGCTTGGATTTGGGCTTGGGCTGGGCATTTGGTTGGTCTCTGCCCGCCGGCTGGCGACATGTGCACACGTATTGTTCTTGTAAATCATTGATTAATTTTTACTTTTGCATATGATTAGAGAAAGTTGTTGTGTTGAGGATGTGACTGTTGGCTGTTGGCTTGGCTTGGCAAAAGATTTTCAATTTGCATTTTTGGGACTGTTGGGGTGGGTTTTGTTGCTCAAATGATAGTTACGGTCATGTCTGGTAATTATTTTTATGGTAGGTGAGAAACCTCTAACGAGATTTGTGTACAGAGGTTAGTAAGGGGCATACAATGCGGGTAATGGAAGGCAGACGGTTAGAATTTATAAAAAAACTTAAAAAAAGAGCTTACCTTCATGACAACTTACATGCTTGGCGCGCCACAAAAATTCCAATGTAAATGGTACTTCCAGGCCAAGAGTAATTCCCTAGGTAAGTTTGCTATACGGCAGCGATGTTCCTCCATAGCCCACAGGGGCCGAGCTCAATCGGCTATTTACACGCACACGAGCCGAGCACATGCGCTCTCTTAGCTTGCATTCCATGCCCAGACGTCGAGCAGGGCAGTTCAAAGCTGGGCTGTGTCGCTTTGATGTCGCACACCAATACACTCTCACTTTTTGGCCTCGCTCTTCTTGAACATCGCTGCTATAAAGGCAGTAAGTATGTTATAATAGACTAGCAGTTATCTTACGATGCGTTGCTAAGACCCCTCTTAGCACTTTTAATTTAAAACAAGGAGTCAAAGCTTATTTCGAAATTATTCATTACAATCTGAAGTTTGATCTTTACCACCCTTACCATCCAACGTCTTAATAATAATTTGAGCTCATAGGAAAATTTAACATTACCCATCCAAAGTTGTCATCAATCTTATAAATCAATCAATAAATATATCAATAAATCTTTATCTTAATCAAAACTTATATGAAAATTTTTCCAAATACAGCTATTTTTTTACAGTTCGGTACTTCTATTAAAGCTGCTACAATTGCCATTGATAAAGTCTTCATAATAATCTAAGCTCATGTGGCAAATTGCGGATAGTTTAAAACAGGGATGCAAACCACTCGAAAATAACTATTGGTTCGGTTCAGTGGTTCACGCAGTTTCTAAGCCGCCGGTTCGGTTCAATACATGGTTTTTGGAGCTAACTGAACCGCGGTTTTGGTTCGGTTCAGTGGTTCATAGAGGCACATTATGAAATATTATGATTTCTGACTTAAGGTGACTTTGAATTCTTATAAACCATTTGAATTCTGACCCCATATACATGCAAAAGCACCAGTCACGGTGAAATGATTGTTCTAAAAAACTGAACGGTTTCTCTATAAAAACATACAAAAAATACCTTGGTATTTATAAAGAGCAAAGAAAACCCCTTTAAAATGTATTCAAGAGAAATGCTTGGCCAGTTATCTTGTCTGTTGCGTTGTCCACAGAAAATTGCCATTAAAAACAACAAATACACAACATTTACGACATTTGGACACATCCTCCAGCACCATTGCAATAACTTCGGAGGAAGCTGTAGCTATTAATAGACGCATGTGAACGTAAACAATAAAAATACTTATGATTCCCAAGTCTTTATTTGGCTCAGAGTGTCTTTAAATAGGTAATTGCTAATGGCTGTTGGTGTGGAAAGCGATTAAAATCTCACTGACGAGTCCAGGTTGGTTCCGGACGAAATCGTGTCTGTCTGAGTATCGACAATGTGCTTTGTGTCCATATGTTCATATCATTGTTGTTGATTTCAGATTGATTATAGAATTAAAATCAATCCTCGACCTTAAGACGGCTAACAATTACTTTGACTATTTGAATATCTTTGAAATCCTAAGAGAATGTCTAAAATTTGTGATGTTGGATCAGCAGGACTCGTCTATAAGTTCCTAGAGGAATGCCTTTCGAAAACAGAGAATGTCGGCTAGAAAAGAATACGTACCATGCATCTTACACACCCTTTTAATCGTATGAGAAAAACTCTCCACACTAAGATTAAATTAAGATGAAGAAGTACTATAAAAAATTGATAATATTGTCCAGTGGAGGACGAAAATTCAAGAAAAGAAAGCAGATTCATGACAGATATATTAAGAGATCGGCGGGCAATGCAGAGACATGTTACATGTTCTAAAATTTGTGTCGTCATCCATAAAGGTTATATCAAGCCTGCATCTACCTTGTAGAAGGTCAAACGAAATGTTGTATAAAAATTGTCTTAGGGAAACGATTTAAATTCCCAAATTATTAAGTATCATTGGCTAAAGGAAAGCGAATCACGTCTTAAAACTCGTCAGAGAACTGAACCGATCCGAACCGTTTTTCTTTGTGGTTTTCGGTTCGGTTCAGCCTTTCTGAAAGGAAGCCGGTTGGATAAGCGGTTTGGTTCGGTTCAAAACCGGTTGGAAGGGGAATAGGTGAGAAAAAAAGTTCGGTTCTTAAAACCAGTTCGGCTCAAAACCGGTTTTGCATCCCTAGATAAAAAAACACCTCAAAAATAGAAATTTAAAAAAAATTATAAGGATATAGAATAAAAATAGAGAGTTTTTGAGTAACAGACTTCAGCAACAGTCTGTCTCCGAGGTTCGGCTTTCACAGTTGTCTCAGCAGCTCTCTGGTATTCGATGTGTTCGGCAAATTGCAGTTGTCGATTGCTAATCTGCTCCGGTATTTCTGCAAATCTTAACCTCGCGTGCCCCTCAAGTGATTTTCGCGCCGCCATTTAGGTTGTTGCGCAGTCTCAAAAGCCCTCTGGGTTGCAATGTGCATAGCAAATTGCTGGCGTCGATTGCTCGCCTGATCCAGCGCAGTTTTTACTGGCTTGAGGTCTTGTTAAGCAAAGGACAAAGGAGGCTTCAGGTTGATCGGCCGCGTTTCATGAGGGACCAAATCCCCACTCAACAGCGATTTTGAGCCTGAAATGCCTATCCAAAGAGTAGCCTCTCCATGCCAGCGAAGGCACAACTGTTTGGGAATTCCAAAGGTGCGCAAAACACCAAAAAGACAGCCTAGGACATCCATTCCCCTTTGTAAGTGTGTGGACTCCAATGGACTTTGCACTCAGTGAGCAGCCAACGGCCGCCACGTCTGAAGCAGAAGACCAAAAATGTTTCATGAGTTGAAACAATGACAGAGCTTTTCAGCTTGAAAAGTTCCTTTAACTTTCTATAGCTTTCATATATTTCTAGTTGCGATTTTTAGCAATAACTTTGGCTCATTATTTAAGTTCCTAGTTGGTAAAGTTTCGGAACTATTTTATAATGGGGAACTTGAGGTTCATTCAATAAAAACTTAGATCGAGATAACCGCAATTTCCCCAATTTTGTTAATATTTTAAATATCAAATTGAAATTACCGCAAATTACCGAAGCAAGTTTGGTCGAAAAACCGGTTTCAAATTTCAAAACTTTTGCGAAAATGGGAGCATGGCTATAGCTCAAAATTAACAGACGAAACCAAAATTTTAAAATTATTGACAAAATAAGGGGCTAGTAAGTTCCATTTTATGGACAGGCAACTCCAATTTATCTTACAAAATTATCTACGAAATCAAACTGACCGATGAAAGTTTCGCGCAGTTGGTTTGCTTCTTTTTGGCTCAGAACCGATTTAAGTCCCTGCCCAAATTAATCTAAATTTGTGCAATCCAGTAAGGTAGCAAATGTTAAATCTTCCATAAACATCCTCAGTGGACTTAGCTGACTTCTAAAAAAGCTACGTTTTTTAATTGGTACACTAAAATCTATTTCTTTCCATAGTGCTGACACATCCCTTTGAAAAGACATTTCCCCTCTTTTCCTTGACATAATGCAACCCCTTTTGTTATGCCACAATCAACATACAAGTTTGTGTTTTGGATCAGTGCCACACACTTCTCTGACACTCTGACATTTGGACTTCTCAGCCAGACAAATGTCACGCATGTCACCAGCTCTAACAATGACCAGATATCACTTCTGACCATGTTTAATATCTGATGACAACACCCCGGCACTTTCATACAAAAATGAAAACTTTGAAATGAAAACTTTGTATCTTTGGACGACCGAAAAGTTTACTTACTTGGGCCAAAGTTTTTGGCTCGAGAACAATGCAAGTGGAGAGTAAGTATTTTCATAAACTTTGACACGTTGGAACAATGTTTTTTTTTTTTGGTAAAAAAAAAGTAGAGCAAGCTTCCGCACAATTAGTTAACCACCCAGTCCATGGCTTTCCATTTTGTGTTGGCAATTTGCAAGGTGCGAGCGTCTGGAAGTGCAGACAAAAACAAATCACTTAGCCCTAATGGCTTATGGAGGCAGCCAGCGTCGTTGTCAGTGCATTTAACCGAAAAAACCTCAAGCAGTTAAATGTGTTGAACAAGTGAGTGAGTGAATGAGGAGGAGTCGGGATCCGGAGGAGAAGAAAGCTGTCAAACGATTGTCTTTTCTTGTCAGCCCACACACCCAAGAAATGAAACTGGAACGTTGCACGACGATGAGACGCTGAGACTCAGTGCTCAGTCCTGTCTCCTTTCAGCATAATGAGCGACCCAATTAGGCAAAGTGAGTGTTGATGCAAAATGCATATGAACCATAAAACAATTGAACAAAGCGGGGGGAGCAATTAACCAACAAACGGGTATAAAATGTTTTGCTGAGCTGTTTTACTTCCTTATAAAAAGAATAGGAAGTATGCAGTAAGATGCTAAGCGGAAGATGATTTTTAAGGCTGAAAGGATGTCAACTTTTTTGCTTACTATCATGAACTTTTCCCACCTAGTGCTGGTTCTTTACCCAATGCTTCTAAGCCCCGACTATAAAAAAACTAGTCTACATGCGGCTTTTATCCATTATCCACTTAGACTGAAATTGTTTCATGTACATTGAACATGATTTATTATGACACATAAACAACAGCTTAACTTCCGGATAAGTTAGCCAAACTCTCTCTCACTCGATGACAAAAAAAAAATGAAGAAAAATTGCACAAATGCCTGAGATATTGACTAAAAGCCCGACCACAACAACGACAACGGGGCACTTACCTTTTCCGCTTAAACACCCCCAAGCTTGGACCCATTCAATGCAATTGAAACAGGTTGGGCTACGGTTCGTCCTTTTTTCAATTTCTCCTGTTTTTTTTTATTAGCCCTCCAAGTTGTTCCTTAACGAAAACGCAACGGTTTTTTTATGCCATCATGTTCAACCGTGCGTCCAATGTGGTCATCATTTTTCTTGCCCTGCCCTCCTCCACACTATGCTCCCAAGGATGCTAGAGTGCCATGACAAAAAAGGGAAATTTATTGTTTCAGGTGCACTGGTTGTGGTCAGCAGGGGTGGCAAGGGGGTGTCACTTTTGACATTTAAGATGCCACCACAATGGCCACTCTGGGCGCTGGATGGGAGAGTCCAACTCTAATTTATACGCATCGCCTGCAAGTGACACCAACAAGTTGGCAGGCATTTGTCGTGGCCAAAAGTTGTGGCTTGTGTGTGTGTGTGTGAGGCAAATCTATTTGCAATTCCGATGATTTTTATGGTTCCGCCTGACAAAGAAACACACGGCAGCAAAAAAACTGTTGCACGGACACAAAACTAATAAACAAATGACAGACAACTGTTAGCAATTTACGGACAATGGACCAAATGCTAGACATATGTGACAAAGCTTGGGTTAATTTTGCTGAAATTTAGATGGGACACCTTAAGAAGGTTGTCTTAGAGATGAGTGATCTACGAGGGCTGACCTATTGGTCGGCTTGGGAAATACCTTTCAATTTGTTCGTTTTAGTTTTCCCTGACACATTTGTCAAAACTCACTCAAGTTTCAGCAACTAATTTGATTATTCTTGAGAACTAAAACCCGTTTCGAGTATCAGTACCGGAATAGATATTGCAAATTAAGACGGTGGAAAACAACAACGTATCAAAACTAACATATTGTGGTTCACCAAATTTCAAGTGGGTATAGTTAAGTCAAATTCTCAAAAAAAAGTGAAAATTAAGTTTCGAGGGTAGGCTTGCTCGTAAAATTGACAAAGTCACAGAACCCTGGGCGGTAAAAGGACATAAGGCAAACCTTTGAACGTAAAATCGTCAGTGCGTTTATCATGTACATTGAAACTGAAACTGCTAAGAGCGGGATAAAAAGACGAGAAAATTTCAAGGTCCCAAAGTCTGCTCCAATTAAGCGATGAACACATCGAAAAGAATTTTTTTAAATTTGAAGAACTAAAAAAAGAAAAAGAATTGAAAAGAAATGGGCTGTGGTAAAATTTGAATGTTCGGTTGTGGTGTGCGAGTTGGTTGTGTTATTGAGGAAGAGTAGTTGAAAAACGAGGCAGAAAGCGTTTTGTAGATTTTCGTAGCTGAACGTAAATTGTTAAGAAATGTCAAGTCAAGTTCAACCAAAACAAGTAAACCAAGATTGTATAAAAGGGTCGGGTGTTCACGTGCGGAAATGTTCATCAAGACAGATTTTGAGCAGGTGATTGTCTAAAGGGGGTGGGTTTTTTTGGGGTTCGGCAACGAATATATATATTTCCCGAAAATATAGACTAAAAAAAAGAGACTAAAGGAAAATTTTGGTGGTCTATTCATTTAAGGCTTGTGAAATCTGACGTTCAGAAAAGTACTCAGTTAATCGAGCCAGGGGTATTTTAACGACTAGCGGCCAAATTATTTTTAGAAATTAATTTAAGCTAAGAAAGACTTCGATATTTAAAACAAAGTTTGTTAAGGTGTGTGAGTGCGCCCATATCTAACCAAAAATCGAAATAAATTCATTTGTGTTTTGAGCAGAAGACCATTTTTGAGCGGAAAAGTGTTTTGAGGCCTGGTTAAGACAAACCAAAAAGTAGATTAAAATTCCAAACGGTTTTTGAGATATCGACCTGACTTTTTCAAATAGTCCATTTTCCTATGAAAACTTTAGAGTCAAACCACCTGTACTACCAAAAAGGCTAGTTTCGCTGAAATCTCCCAAATTGCTAAGACGGAAATCAAAGTTGGGACAGAAAAAGCGATATTATTTAAATATAGAAAATAATATTTGCTCTTGTTTTGGTTTCCGCATTATCTTAAATACCAACAACAAATTGCAGGAATTTACCTCCATATGAGCAGAGATTACGTCTAGGGCACCTCTCTCATATCCCATAGAATTTCTCATGCCCTTATTGTTGATCTTAAGATTTTGGCTGATTAGACAAGCTCCATTGCTCTACTGGAAATCTCAAGAGATTTTGTCTTTGGTTAGCATTAAGGAAATCCTTGAAACAAAGAATTGAAGTTGGAATTCCTTATATGATTAAACCAGACTTAGCACTCACGTTTTCTATTTCAAAACTTACAAAATTTCTTACATTTAGGTAAACATTTGTATACTCTGTACCAAAGCAGCAGCTGGCTGCTTTCTGCGGCAACAAAATTCATCCTGAGCATAGACTTTCGTAAGTAAAGAGTACATTACAGTCGGGCTTGACCCCGACTTTCTTTCTTGCTAAACTTAGAACTTCATTTTACGAAGGTTATCTTAAAAAAGCATAATATATTCACCGGCAACTGCCCACTTTGGCATTAACATTTCTAAATGCAAATATAAAAAGTCACTTAAAAAATTATGCCGCCCACATTTCACACAGAGGGCCCACGGGGACAATCCAACCAAGCAAAAAAAAAAGTGAGTCGAAATGTGTTAATGTACGCCCGAAACGCTTTTGCGAATTCATGTCACTTTCATGAGGTAACAAATTCACCGCGTGTGTCACTTACAGTGATTCCTGCTCCAACAGGACCCCAGAGAGTGTGAGAGCCACAAATGACAGTTACGTGTTCTGGCGTTTTTTTTTTTTGTTTATTGTTGGTGGTGGAATTTCATCGGTTGTAAATAATAAAAAGAAATTGTCTGAAATATTTACTCAAGTTGCATACCGACAGCTGCTTTCGTGTTTATTGACATTTGGCGGGTTTCAAGTTCAAGGTTTCTCAAAGAAGATATAAATATGACGATGTACTCACTTAATCATACAGTACAACGGCTACTGCATTCGAAAAATGTTAAAAGGTTTTTATTTGGTTTTATACTTGCTGATTTTGGAGTTTGCGAACATTACTCCCTACACCTATTTCAAACCTTTGGAGGATAATAACCAAAAGGAATTAATCAATCAACATAATACCTTTTATCAGGTCCAGGAGAAATCTAAAAAGGATCCTACAGAAATTCCAGATAAGGACAATTTCCCCGTTAACTGGTTAATGCGAATTATTCAGATAAAAAGTATACTTCAGCACAAAATCGATGCTACTTCTGAAGTTAGCATGTTTGAAAGTCTGCGCCAAGTACTGGGACTGGGTGTGAAAAGAAACATTTTAAGATCCAATATCACGCCGGAGAACCCTAAGATGGTAATTATTTTGGGACGGAAACCTGACACCATAATGCCAGAGGAACACCATGTAAAGAAGAAAGAGCTCTTTGGGAATAATTATAATTACAATTAAAAGCGATTGCTATTCACACGAACATATCATTAACCAATCATCGTTTCTCTTTGTTCTCATCTTAAGATAATTTGCAAACTTATCTGCTACACTTTCTTTTAAATATGTATAAATATATATAAAAGTGTTTGTCCTGACTCATTGATTCATTCATTCATTCTCTGGTGACCGCTGTACAGGCCAAACCATAAGAGATTTTGGAACATTCAGTCGCGAAATGAGGAAAATTCGCAGAAAACCTTTGTATGCAATTTTTTTGTTTTTCATCAGATCGGGCTTAAGCTCATTTTTAAAGATCTATATGAAAATTAAACAATGACTGCTTAAGTCGAAAATTTTTAGAAACAAATAAGTAGGCAGAGAATATTTAAAAAAAAAAAAAAAAAAAAAAAAAAGAAAAAAAACCCGGCCCGGCGGATAACCTGCAGCTTCCATTAAACAAAAGTTTTTCTAACTAAGACAACTTTTTGGACCTATACTATATAGATGTCTGATTTCGACCAAACTTGGTGAAAATGGAAAAGCATGTATTACGAAATTTGGAGGCGATCCCACTTAAAACAAAAAGTTTTTGTAGTATTGTGTAAAAGAAAAAAAGGTAGAATGAAAGGAGTTTTATTAAAAACAAAAAGTTTTCCTCACTAGAACTAGTTTTTCGACCGATCCCCCCTATGGGAGCTATATGCTATAGTCATCCGATTTCGACCAAACTTTGTAGAATTGTGTAAAAGTATACAAAATAAGTGTATGCCAATGATAAGGACGTTTTTCATTAAAAACAAAAAAGTTTTTTCCACTAGAACTAGTTTTTCGACCGATCGTTCTATGGGAGCTATATGCTATAGTCATCCGATTTCGACCAAACTTTGTAGAATTGTGTAAAAGTATATAAAATAAGTGTATGCCAATGATAAGGGCCGTTTTCATTAAAAACAAAAAAGTTTTTCTCACTAAGACTAGTTTTTCGACCGATCGTTCCTATGGGAGCTATATGCTATAGTCATCCGATTTCGACCAAACTTAATGAAATCATGGGAAAGAATAGTAAACTAAGAAATACGTACTTTGGAGGCGTTTCCATTAAAAACAAAAAAGTTTTTCTCACTAAGACTAGTTTTTCGACCGATCGTTCCTATGCCAGCTATATGCTATAGTCATCCGATCAGGCCGGTTCCGACAAATGTGCAGCATATTTGTAACAAAAGACTTCGTGCAAACGGACAGACGGACAAGGCTAAATGAACTCAGCTCGTCATGCTGATCAAGAATATATATACTTTATGTGGTCGGAGATGCTTCCTTCAATACGTTACAAACATCCGCACAATTTTATAACACCCTCTGCAAGGGTATAAAAATTACTTAAAGAAATTTTTCCTTGCCTGATTTTGTTGTTTAAAACTCAAAAACAAAGCAATACACAAAAGTATTTTGAAAATTGTCACCAGAGCTCGGCTGTTGTGGGTGGTGTGCATTCTGCGGTCGAAGCTTATGCTTTTGGGCAGGGATGCAAACCGATCGGAAACAAGGACTGGTTCGGTTCAGTGGCTCATACATTTTTTGAACCACCAGTTCGGTTTATTACATGGTTTTTTAAGCCAACTGAACCGCGGTTTTGGTTTGGTTCAGTGGTTCAGGTTTTATATATTATAAATTTAGTGAAGGCCAGTTTCGGACTTTTGAAGTTGCGTCAAACCAAAAATGTCAAAGACTTCTTTTTGTTCAAGGATCGTCGCTTACTCCACCGAATCTTAACCCATTCTGATGTCTAACAATCAGAAATGTCCTAAGATCTGTTCAGAAAGTGTTTTTCTGGTCTTTTGAAGCTGCTGAAGTTTGAAAAACTAAAAAGCCTTGGGTTCAAACACATTAAAAAGTATATGTTATGGTTCTTAGAGGTATTACACACTGGGTTTTTGCTTGAACCAACTCTTTTTGGTCTAGCTAATCCTTATAATATGAATAGTTTTCTCAAAGAAAGCTATTCCATACCGAAAAATTTGTTTTAATGTTAAGGCTCACCTATAGGGTCTTTTCCCCGAACTTTTGCTTCAATATTTAAGATATAATGATTTCTAAAGTGAACATGTGAAGCGCTGGCTACTTTCATAATGATAACACTTTAAAAGCTGCACTCCTGTCTAAAGTTGGATTAAGGCAAAGAAGATCGACAGACTTATAAGACTATCGTTCCGTAAAGTTAATGAGATACGGAAATAAATCGATTAGCAACTTTCAAAGATGGAATTTTGATTTTTTACAGGCATATTAAAATATTGGTGGACAATCGCTGGAGGTGTACGGGATCACATGTTTCATAGAAACGGCGTCGTTAAGGACTTATCGTAGCAATTTGATTAAAATTTACAAAATTTTTTCGTCTTGAGCCTCGCCAGTGAACTGAACCGAACCTAATCCTTTTTATTTGTGGTTTTCGGTTCGGTTCAGCATTTTCGAAGGGATGCCGGTTCGGATTGCGGTTCGGTTTATCAACTGTAATTAGCGGTTCGGTTCCGGTTTGGTTCGGTTCGGTTCAGAACCGGTTTGCATCCCTGCTTTTGGGCCTCCATCACGGGAAAAATGCAATATCTAGTAAATTTCTTGATGGAAAATTCGATCGTTCTCAGTACTCACCTTTAAAGAACTTTATAAGCCATAATTTTTTGGTTGTTGCATAAACTCATTTGATTGAACTAAATTCTTTAAACTAATCTACATGAAGAAAAGTTAAATAAAATTGTGGTTCGTTGTTTTTATTAATTTTCAAGTACATTTGTTATTATTTAACTACCTCACATGCTTTACACCCCCATAATTAAAATGCCATACATCAAATCACATTTCCTAGTTTTCAAAGATCTATTACCCCTAATTAGACAAAACTTTGCATAAACACATGTTGCCAAAAGCAATAAATTAAAGTCAAAGGATTAAAAACTCCAACGCAAGCTAAGCGAGTCGCATTCAAGACATATCTAGCCCATAAATAATGGTTGCTCACATGTGAATTGTGTAAAGAAAGCCTTCACCTTCAATATGAGAGCACAAAAACCCACCACAAAAATAAGTTAAGAACATAAAAAATTATATTATATGCATGACCCTAAATTAATCTAGCGAAACCCTGCCCGAACGAGCTCAACCCCAGCAAATGGGGCGGAGGCTGAGGCTAAGGTTGAGGCACATCAAAGCCAGTGAAGTATGACAAACGAAATTATTTGAATATGCACGTAAAATGTCAGATGCGAACAAATTAAATTTGAGCTTATGACCAGATCAGCTTTTATGAAAGGATATGTTTTTTTTATGGGGTTTTTAAAATACATATTTTGTGGTCATGAAAATGCAATTTGCAACAAAACACTTAAAAAAAAAATATATAAAATTTTAAATTATGTAAATTTGTGGTCAAGCTGAGGCATTAGATAAGAAAGTCTTGCTTGGTCCATATGTTCCATCTGACTACTTCATCAGGTGGGTGACTCTACTTGGAATTGGAACAGACTTAAAAGTATATTGGGATATACTTCTTTAGGCAGAAGTCTTGTCGAAATGATTTGTATTGAGTCGAAATTTAATTTATTCCTCTTTGGCTTGTGAATTAAATATGAACATTGTTTTCGAAACTTTTGCGCTGTCATTTTTATTGTTTATTCAAATTTTGATAGAAGTTTTTGCATTTTCCTTAAATGTTCAACACCTTGGAACGAAAAACAAAAAAAAAAGTTTCACTTCTTGCAACTGATTCGCGCTAAAAATTTTAGCGCAAAAACTTCTTTGGGCACAATATGTTGCCTTGCAGCGAATTGAAATTATGCAAAACAAAAGTAAGAAATAGAATTCCATTTGCAATTCCGCAATGTTTGCTCAGGCGGTGCCAGAAACTCATTCGCATGCAGTTGTCGTGCCATAAAGTGGATATTGATATTTTGTCCTTAAATTTTGTTATTTATGTGGACACACTCCACCCGAAAGGACAAGAGTTGTGCAAATTTAAGGCAACATTGTTGGAAGACTCGATTTGGGGGGGTGCGTTCGGTGTCCTTGTTCGCATTTGGCATGCAAGTCATGTGTCAGAGAGACGAGGCCGTCGCTTGACTTTTCTTCTAAGCCACTTGAAGTTTTCAAATTTTTTTCAATTGTCACAAATTTATTTTAATACGGCATGAAATTTATTGGGTGACAAATTGAATTTGTTAAGCAAATTCTGTAATATTTTTTTTATTAAACAAAATTTTAAGATAACTTTAGGATTTCTCCACTCAAATCAAGCCACGCCTCAGCAATGAAAATGATTAATGATTGACATAGTTCGGCCCTCTGTGATTTGCTATGGTTTGTTTTTCGGATATCCTCGGGCTATTCCCAGGATATTCAATCTTAAGTATGTGCGCATGTTTTGTATTGTTTCAAATGGGCCAAACACTAAACACTCCATAAATAAAACCATTAGATTGTGCCATTAATGTGAAGTAACCAACAACCAAAGAAAAAAGAAATACAGAAAAAACTAAAGCATTTTTTGTTATCATTTTTATGGGCGTCTTGAGTGTGTGGGCGTGTGTGTGTGTGCCAGTGTGTGCTTGGCATGAGCAATCAAATAAATCTTAATGTTTATAAATCAAAATGTGATTTTTTTTTTGTGCCCCAGGGGTACGTACTACTTATTAAGGGAAAATGGTCAGAAAGTTAGAATTTGGATAAGTTATGAAATGCGCTGAAAAATCCCAATTTATTTGAAAAAAAAATGACTTACCTTATAAAATAATACATTCTAAAGCAGTGATGCCCAACCCTATGCTTTTGTCTACGTTTTGTTTTTGTAATTGCACCGAAGATAGGAAGTCAATGAGCGTATACATGCAGAGCGAGAGGTAGAGAAAACGACACACATGCAAACGATTTTGTCTGTGTGCGTCGAGTAGAACAAAAACCGGATTTATTCTTTTTCTTTGATTGGCGCAAGCAAACTGAACAAAAAAAATTTTGTGGTTTTTTTTTTTTGGCCACCCAAATTAAAAAGGGCTTTTCTGTGTGTGTAGTGGTGAGTGCTCTGCCCTATGCTTGTTTTGGGCATGCCTGTTCTAAAGAAAATCCTCTCCTATTCCAAGTCAAAATCAAATGACAATCTGAGATTGGAAGGTCTTGTGTTTTCACATCCCAATTCGACTCCGATAGTATTCGACCAGTGCGATGAAAAAAGCAGCTTTGCGATTGGCTCCAGGATGCTTCATTCATTTTAATCCAATTTAGTCAGCTGTAAACAGTACACATCCAAATTGATGTTGGCATTTCGTGAAAGCAGTTCAATTCTTCAAAATTCTACCAAACAGATAATATGGTCAGAGCTGGCTCATCTCTCTTAACGCTTTCGCTCCACGAAATTGTAAACCACCCATTTTGTATCCTCAGATATGAATCGCTTGAAAAGCAAATCCTTTTCGTCACGATTAAGTAATGAATTCCAGTTATTCTTGTTTAAGGATCACGGTTTCTTATGTGCTTACCTACTGTTTTACGTAACAACGTTAAGCTGTTGTTCTGTTGTTTTAAATAACGGCGGTTCTTCTTATTTATTTGCTTGTTCTAAGCCTCCAATGGTCGGCCAGTGCTTGGTAAGTTTTTATTAGGTCATTATTAGGCCAAAGCCGAGCTCCTTTCAATCTCTTGGCTTGTGTGCTTCTAATTTTCTCACCAGAGAAAGGGGAACGACCTACTGTTTAACGCCGAATCCGATTGGCAGTTTGAGGAACTTTTTTATGGCTAGTTACTTCAAAGCTGGCGCCAACAGCTGGTGAAGGTGACCGGGTGTGTAAGTTTTAGATGTCCCGAGGCGGGATCGAACCCACGACCTCTTGCACAGCGGGCGCACACACTAGACGCTGAGGCACACCCTGGCCGCTAACCGGATCTTAATCTTATCGAACAAAAAGTAACGTCGAGCCTTGACTCTAAGCGTGTTAGATCTATGACAAATTTAGGACGATGAAGTCAAGCAATGCATTCATTTGGTTCGGTTTCCATCGGTCGAAAATAAGCACCACTGGTTTCACTCAGGGTTTGAAAATGCTATGCTATTTCGTAGTTTTGATATTTTGATCCAGCTCTAAATGTGATAGGAGCAGAGCAGTAGCCTGAGCATAAAATAAATTGCGATTTTCTTGGACATTTCGATCTTTATCTCCGTCTATTTAGCCGTCTTTTAACAGGTCTTTTTGACCGTTTGGTTAATACTTCCTATTTACCCATCCACAATTGATGTCTATCAATATAACAACAAGGCTTAAGTGAAAAATTATCCAATTTCGCAAAATTTTTGGACCGTTTAATCTACATCTTCCATTTACTAAGTCCTGCTTAGTAATCTAATAATTAGGCGTTTTCATAAAAACTCAAACGATTATTTCTCCAAAAAATTCGCGGAAACCTTCTCGGTATCTTAGAAAGCTTTCGCGGGCAAGCGTCTAACAATTCCCAAAAGTTTCACAACCAAATCGAATGCCAACGGCAATAGAATACCAACCCAAATTTCGCGCGTTTTTGTGTAGGACCATTTACCGCCCATTTCAATTCATCTTGGACAACTGGCAAGCGTCCAACCATTGCCCAAGGAGGTCAAGGCCGGACTACGTGCCCAGCACGTCCTGGACCGCTAGCGAGGCGGCAGCAAAAATTGGCATTTGTTCAGGCGGATGCCTAAAAATTCTCGGTGCCCATTCCACCCCAAGCAACGTATGCAGACGTTGCGAAAAAGGTGAGGCTTACAGTAGGACCTGAGGAATACCCTAAGGTCAACCTGAGTCATGAGAAGCTAACTGCACTCGAGGAAGATATCCTGTAGGCATTTTTGGATACGCCCATCAGCTTTGCAGGAATATCCATATCCGGTCGAGTCATCTGATCATCGACTGCAACCAAGGTTGACAGAATGGAATGGAGTACCGCTTCTTGGGAAAATGGTAGGGAGTATCCTCTAGCAACATTATATCACCATCTTCCTCCCAAAGCGTGCTGCGAAATCGAAGGAATGGGTCCTCACAATGCTGAGGAACCAAAACAGTAATGTCACGAAAGGACAAGTGGCCTTATGGCTATTGGCGTCGACGAAGGCTCGATGCAGGCCAAAGTCTCAAACTTCAGGTTCGGGAAGATCCCCGTACATGGCCTAAAGAAGACCGCGAAAAGAGCTGGTCAGACCCATCAACAGGAGACTGTGCCTATTTAGGAATCTATTTGACACAACTACAGAAGCAGCTATATGTTGCACCATTGGAGTACTATGCTTGCTTTGCTATGCTATGCTCCAATAGTATTTTGATAGTGCTTTTTTTTTGTATGCTATTTTTATAGTGCTGAAAAAATTTACAGCACGGAGGAAAGCTATAGTGCTCCAGAATCTGAAGTCCAGATAGAATTTTGTGCTCAGGCTACTGATCTGCTGTTTACATATTCAGAGCAGGAGCTGGCATGTCCAAGCAGCTCTCTTGGAGCTTATATTGTTGCTTGGGGTAATTTTGCTGAAGAAAGATTTGCCGAGCTTCTGCTTTTTTACAAGTCATAATTACGAAAATGATATAAGATCTGGAGTGACTTGGTACTTTTCTGAGCTTTTTTTTTGAGGTGATGTTTGAGTGGGGAGGGGTTGAGTGTTAGGAAAATATAAATCTAAATAGTTTGTTCGTCAGATTGTAAATTAAAGACTTAAATTTTGTTTTTTCAATGGGGTTTTCCTCAAGAATTTCCATATTCTTAAAGTCACCTTCATCATTCTTAACAATTTTCCCTATTCGCACAAAAGGAATCACAAGTTTTTCCCTATGACATTTTGTGCCATTTTTAATATGCAAATAATTTGCTGGCCAAATGGCAAGCCAACTGTGACCCAGGCCAAATGACACAGCCAACGCCCTCTGCAAGAAAATAGAAAGCAAAAAAAAAAACAGATAAGAAAAAGAAATCTGAACCACAGAAATCTATTCAAAAGTCAAGTTGACAACAATACGGACTAGGCCTACTTGCACTTGGCAGAGGAAATGGTCACATTTGAATATGACACACAGATGACAGCTGTGCTCTGGGTTACAGGATACGGGGGTGACTCCGTCTCCGTTTCTCTGATGATGCGTGCCCATTGTGCCCATTTGACGTTTTGGTTTATTAATCAGTTTGGCCTGCGGCCAAGAACCCAGCACCAGAGTCACAAATTGTCCACAAATGAATAATTTCGGGGGGAGGACGAAAATAAAAATACAAAAAAAGAAATCAGGCAACCCACAAAGGACCTCGCATTTTAATTTCTGCACACAACAAAAAAAAAGTCAAACAAATGTCAGTCGCGTGTTAATCAAGTGTAAATAAATGGCGCAAAGATTAGAGAGTACAAAAAGTTGTGAAAAGCCCCAGAAAATAAATAAAAAACCACATTTGGGGTGTGACGCGCCGGCAATGGCTAAAAAAAGGCAAATATTTAATGGTTTTTTAAATGTTTTTTAAATGTGCGTGAAGAATCTGTCAGAAGTTTGCTTTAAAGTTTACTGTCATTTCCGTGCGATGCAAATTAGCCGAAGCCCCACCAAAAATGCAAATCCCGAAGCCATTGGGCCACACCCAAACAACGCCTTAGACCTGGTCCTTTTCCTTGGGGTGTTGATGATGATGTTGATACTATTATCTTAAATCGCGACCCAGGACCAAGCAGCGGACGGCTACCACTTCAAATTGTCCTTTTCTAAGCACAATTTTACAAATTCATAGATAGAAAAAATCGTTTTATTGGCTTTGAGGGCCTTTTCTGTCGCCTCCACCAACCTCAATGACAACATGAATAAGAGGCACAGGGACATAAACCGCAAATAAGTTTAACATTTTGTACAACATTTACCGGGGTCCAAAAGAATCGGATTCAGTTTTCAAAGAGACAGATTCCGCCGCCCGAGGGTTCCTTTTGTTATTGTATTTGCTGTGATTTGTGTGGCTTTGCGGTTGGGCAAGCGTTGGCGGATTTTACAATTTTTCGATTGTTTTGGGCACAGTGGGGTAAAAGCGGTTTGAACTTTTGTGGGAATTGGCTTTTTGTGCCTATTGTTTGATTATATTGACCAGTTTAGCACACATCCAAATGGATATGCTTATTTCTTTAATTTCAATGAATCAGCTATTCCAAAACAGTTCGAGAAATGTTTTATTGAGATTATTGAGATTTAGAATTAGGAAATAGTTAGCATAGAACGCTATGCTGTTAAGAGAAAGCACTTAATGCTATGGCAAAATTTAAGAGTGAAAATCTAAGAATGAATATTAATTGAAGATTATTTCAGACTAGCTAAGCCCTCTACGCCAGGGGTGCCCGCGCTATATGCGCATGAGGCGCATGTATTGTTGGTTTGCGCGAAGGCTTATGGCATGCGCATAGGGCTAGCGCAAAACGAAATTGTAGCAACAACTTCTCTCCTATGCTCTTGAAAAACTGAAGGCAACAACCATACGTGTAGTCGAGCCACAAGCACACACACTCACAACCGGCTTTCTCTTTTGTTTTCTTATGTTTGTTGTTTTTTTCTGATTTTGGATTTTTTATCTGTGTGTGTAAAAACGCATGCATAAGAGGTATTTGGACATCTGTGGTCTAGTCTAATTTTGTTGCCTTGTGTATTTTATCTTTGAAATAGCCAACATAATGAAATTTGAAAAAGAACAGAAAGAACATAACCTCAGCTGCCAAATGGAATGATCGCCAACAGCACCGCATGATAAACTGTAATGAAATTTAACTTAAAAATCGAAATGTCCGCCTACAGCGCCACTTGTTGAGAATTTTCCAACTTTTCTTTTTTCCTAAAGCTTTGAGTAGCTATGCTGAACATGCCCGCAGAAAGAAGTACCCAATTTGTTTCCGTCGCTTACTACCCTGTTGTTCAGCTGGTGTCAAGGCACTACCAGGCCTAACGACCTGATGCATCACTGAGCGTCAGTCGCGTCGTTAACGACAAGTAATTCATCACAGCGCTAGTCTAGTACTTAAACTTTAGGGGTTCGTTAGTGCCGCACCGTTCCAGCCGAACTACAGGGTAGTTTTAAGCATCCAAACATTCTTCGATGATTATATTGAAACATGAGCTTGATTATTATCGGCTACTAGCTTTAACCCGACCTCCCTCTGGTCCTTACTACTGTGTTTCTCTGAAAAAATTAAGAACCAAAGAGAAATAGTTTCTAATTATGTTTGATCCGGCTAGAAATTGATTTCCAAATTTGAACTGGTACACATTTTTTCTAAGCCAGTTTTAAAACGAGATAATCAGGCATGTTCTCAATTCAACTTCCACTGCAACTTTAGGGAAAACGGAATTGATTCAGATTCTCGCAACACTAAAAAGAAAAAGAAGTTATCCTTTTTCGCTGGTGCAATGAAAAGTAATTGGCAAATTACGCACTCGTACAGTTGGCGAAAGTACCTTAAGTTAACTTTTCTTAATTCTCTGATCAGTTTCGAACATATTTAAGCAATTTGATTTGCATTCAAGTCTTTGGCATTGCCAGCAAAAACGAAAAGTAAAACGTAAAAGTCCTCGTCTCTCATATCCAACTATTCCAATTCCAGCAAAACCAAACCGAAACGGAATTGTGTTTGGTTTACTTTTCAAAACGTAGCGGAGCTGGCTTTATATCTAACTACATATGAACTAGACTGAAGATATGAAATATATTTGAATGGTTTCTAACCTTTTGGGAAACTAGAGACAGAAAATAGAGAACGGCGTGTTGACAAATTTATAAACGGTCAAAATATTCTTATACACAGAAAAAAAGGTCAAAAAAAGATCCATTTGGAATGGATATGTCTTCAATAGCCTTTTAATCATCAGGATATTATAGACATATGCATTCCAAATGATACGAAAAACATCAAACTGATATTTTTTAATATCCTTTTTTTGTCTGTGTAGAATGTTGGAATCTATAACATACCTTTTCCTTATCATTCAAAAATATTTATTTTATTATATTCAAACAAGCTTAAAGATACAAACTAAGGATGGCTGCTGAGGAAAAAGATTTATAGCTTAACTAACTAGCTAGTATATTATAGTCGGGCTTGACCGACTTTCTTTCTTGTTTTTAGCAGGACTTTTTCAACATTACGCCACAGTGGCGACGATTTCGATCAAGCTTTAATCTTATCAGCACTCGTTAAACGTGGAAAGACGGAAAGTTATAGAAGAGGGGCTGTATTTGCCGGTGGATATAATCTGCCAAAGAGTAAATGATAGTCGAACCACATCGTTTGGATGATCAAGGGAGACTAATTTATTAATGAGCTTAACACAGAGCTAACAGCAACGTACAAAGTTGCCACACAGGCTAATCATGTTCTGTTGCTTACACTTAAGTGTTGCAGTATCAAGAGGGACACCCTAATGAAATTTTCTTAGTCAAAATATAATTTGGTCAGAGCGATCTATAAAAATTACCTTAAACATGTTCATATCATTAAAAGTGTAAAAGCTTGTCAAAGTGCAATTTGCGGCAGTATTTTAAAAGTTTGGCCTATGGGTGCCACATTACCGTACATCGTTTATCAAAAAGGTAGTTCATAAAATTCGTACCGTTTAAAACACTAGTCACACATACTCCCTGAAATTAAAACAGCTCTCATTATTTAGATTGAAAAGCATTTCAAAACTGTTGATTCAATCTGATGCTGATCTAAACGAAAAGTATGTCCAAAAAAACGAATTCGCTTATATATCATATGGAAGGAAACCTGGCTTTAAAGGAATTGAAACCCTCTCAATTCGATTAAGTTTATTCCACTGATTTAGCTACCGACCATATTTTTGTTACTACACATTAAGAATAAAAGTTTTAGTTTCAAATTCAAGCGATTATGCAAAAATCTTAAAAAAAATGTAAAAGTTGTACCTCCGTTGATTTTTATTCCAACATAAATAGTCAATCAACATTTTGTATCCCTCACCCACTGTGCCAGTTGGCTCCACTTGAACAGAAAAGGGGTGCAAATGGTGCAATTTGTTACTTGTTGTTTCTTTTTTTAGCCCACCCTCCCCTCTGGCAGCAATTCACAGTTGCTTCCAAGACACAATGCTATCTTATCTTATTAGGTATTATTTTTGCATTAAACTTGCATTTCAGCACTTTCTGCCATTGTCACTGCCCTCCCCTCAACCAAAAACACACAAAGAATTACAACAAATTGTCTTCAACAAGACGAGCCTTTAAAGCCTCCCTTTCCCCTTAAGAAATTTTAATGATATTTACAGGAAGTGGCAGAAACGCATCAATCATTTGTCAGCCATAAAAATTCGTCACACACGAGTATTAAATTTATAAAAAAAAAATCCGGCAAATTCTTAATGGTCCTGGGCAATGAAATGACCTTGTAAGTTATGAGAGCACCAAACGCAGTCCAATGTCGTGCGCCCTTTTTGAGCCCCAAGGTTCAACAATGGTCACTTCAGTGGATTGGCCTGGGATCGAACATACTCCGGCTCCTGCTACTCCGTGTGTGTGTGTTTGCATCAGAGCTGCGCCCCGTGCTCGCTCATATGTGAACATTTATTGGAAAACATTATTATTTATGACTTTTTCAATGACATCGCTTGAACCTTTCCAGCCGTAAAGTCAAGCCACAATGGCATTTCATTCTACCGGAAATTCTTGCGAATAATTTTACAAAAATAAATGAATTTATAGAAAATTGTATAGGGAATTATTAAGTTTTTGATTTATGAACATTTTCATTAGTTTTTGCAGGGCAAAGAGCGAATCACAAGTGGTTAAAATTCCTTTTGATATGTTATAAATTATGCTTATAGTAAGTTTATAGCAAATTACAATTTAGGCACCAAATTATGCTCTAAGAAATTAAAAAATATAAGATTCTTATAATTTTGCTCAAACAAACTTTTTAATTTAGAAGAAAAACACTTTTTCTTTCACCTAGGGAGACTTTTTATATTCCTAGACGAGCTCTTTCTACGTTTAGGCGGCTAAAGGTATTTTATTAGAGACAAAAAGTCATCTTGCTTTATTTGTAGCCCTACACAGAACACTTTTAGGCACTGTGGAGAGAGTGTTTTGCCACCCCAATTGGCCAAGTTAAAGCCAACCAAATGAAATTAACACGGCGCGCAAATAATATAACAAGTCTTCTTTATTTGAGTTCTCATGTGCAATTGACTCGCCTGCTCTTTACAAAAGTTCTAATGCGACCAAAGAGTCGCTGGCGACTGCGCTGCTGCGAGTGAGCTAGAGAGAGCGACTGCGCAGCTGCATTGAGCAATCGGTTTAAGTTGTTTGAACAATTCCGACTTTTCTTATATTCCGACCCTCCATTAAATTTGTAAATTTTCAATTAGAAAAGCCACAACCGTATTTTATAAATACTCATAACGAGTGACTAAAACTAAAAATCTGCAAAAACTTTGAGAGAGCGCGCCGTTAGCTGAGCTTTACTTTCTCACATTTCTTTCTCTTTGTTCTACTGTCAACACGTTTTCATGCCCCCTGACAAAAATTATGACAAGTAGTCGCCATAATGCCGTCCGAGCAAGAACGTTTTCATGATCGCGTTATATAATTCTACAAAATGCACGCTGACAAAGGTAAAGTATTTACAGTTAACCATTTTACCCAAAAGGGCAAGTCCAAACGCACTATTTATAGTATTTTGCAAAGAAAAATAATAAAAAGAGAAGTTGAAAGTGGTCGGAAAGCAAACATTATGACCGGCCAAGCGGTCAGAAAGCTAACCCAACTTTTTGACAACAATGACAACATAAGTCAACGAGACGTAGCCAGAAAATTCAATTGCAGCCAACAACACATCAGTAAAGTGCTAAAAAAGAATAACATTGTTGCCAGACGTAAGCAAAGAGCGCCAAGTTACACACCTGAACACATACAAACTGTCAAATCTCAAAGTCAAATGGCAAACTCTTTGTTGTAGACGATGAAAGTTACTTTGGTCTGAGTCGCAGCCATGTACCGGGAAATAGCGTTTTTTACACCTCCGATGTATCGTCAACACCTGCTGATGTGAAATATAAGTTCAAGCAAAAGTTTGAGCCCAAAGTTATGCTTTACATTGCGATCTCTGAGAGGGGCATATCGAATTCGTGGTTCAAGCCAAGTGGCATTGCAGTCAACAAGGAAGTGTATATACACGAGTGTTTAAAGAAGGTTTTGATTCCTTTTTTAAGGGAAAATCATGACAAAGCTTCCTGAGGAGCAAAGACATCCCTTTTGTACCAAAGGAACTTTTTCCTGCTGGACTTTCAAAGAAAAAGACTTGAGATGGCAACCTCTTCGCACCTCAATTGGTTGATCATACGCAACAACAACGCCTCTTGTTGAAGAGACGTGATGTTAAGAGACCCTTTAGCACAGAGCCCAACAACTTGACCAATGTCAGCTCCTACCGTTACAGCGGTGTTGTGCACAAGAAGACCGTTTCCATCGTCCCAGCTGGCGATAAGAAGGGTTTCAGCGCCGTGTTGAAGAAGGGCAAATATGGACAGCGTCCTGCCAAAAACACCGTGCGTGTTGACTTCAAGTCTGGTCCCAGACGCTCCCTAAAAAAGCTGAAGCACTTGTTGATCGGTTCCAAGTACCGCAAGGATTGGATACAGGCTGCTCTCCGCCGCGCCTCTGCCGTTCTGCGTTCCCAGAAGCCTTTGCCCGTCAAGGCCAAGAAGCCTGAATAAAATGGTATCCATTGGGGATAATGAGCTGGAGCTGTTTTTTACTCGAGAATAAAGAAGAAAAAATCTGTTAATAATAACTCAACAAACTTGCCGCAGCGTCGTCCAATTGAACATTTTTTTTGAAGTCTCAGTGCTGCAGTTTACAAAAACAACTGGAAGGCTAAAAATATCAAAGAACTGACCAACAGTATTCGCTTAGGTAACTTTCGTAAACAACAAGCCGACCTCAAGGTCGTAAGACAAGGAAGCTACGTCGAGTGGCTGATACCGGTCCTTTCGACCAAATCCATTGATGCAATTCTTTTGTATATTTATTCATAAATAAACTGTAAAATGTTCATAAAGATCCGTTGAGAATTGTGGGTATGGAGTCATTTTAAAGTTTGTGCAGATTCTTAGTTTTTGGACCATCTTCCGCACATTTCTTCAACTGATAAGTCTTCGCAGGCAAGCGTCCAAACATACTACAAAGTTTGATCGCAATGGAATGACCGGTATAATTTGGAAAATTTCGCGGTTTTGGGACCATTTCATAACTTTGGAACAGGGTACAAAAATAGTCACTATTGCTTAATGCTATTAGATTTGCTAAACTAATATTTCTTGGGTAACATTATTCGGAGAATGCTAATCATGGTCCAGAAATTGTGCAACATATACTTTAATTTACTTTTTAGGTAAGTATTTGATAAGAAAAATTGGCCGCCAAACAAATCATATTATAGTTTTAGGGGCATTCATGTGTAAGCACACACAAAAAAAATACTGGATTGTCGATGTGTACTCAGAAAAACGGGCATAGCTTCGTCAAACGGTAACCAAATTCATTGCACCAACATTTTTTCAACGGATAATTAAATGGGCTTTTATAATAAAACTCAAAAAAATAACCGCATAGAATAAAATAGTAAAACCAGTGGGGGTTAAAGTAGAAATTTCGGGAAAAAGGAGAAAATGCCGGATCTGTACCCCGCATTTCTTAGCCATCGAGCTAAATCTGTTAACACATTGATTACAATACTTTAGATTCCTCTCGTCGCTATCGGAACTTCCAATGCTATTAACAATCAGACAGTCCAAGCGCGAGTTATTTCAATTTAAATGGGTAACAAATGCAAAAAGCGGTTTTTGGGCCACAACTTCAGATTTTGGGGGTGTTAGGAAGAAACCGAGTATGAGGAAATGCTATACTCGACCTGCCCGACAATCTGTACTACAATCTGTACTAGGTTTGTAATACTGTGTTATTTGTTAAAGTCGTTCAATTGTCCAAAAATCCTCGACGTGGTCGGCTGTCAAAATCTGTATTCCCTTAACATATGCTTAAGTTGATTTATGAAGCCTTATAACTCAATGATTTTTTAGATTGAGCTGGCGCAAACTTTAAAAATGATTTACTAATATATTAAAAGAAAACAAATTGCTGTATCAATGTAAGTATTTTCAGGCAACAACAAGCTAACTAACAAAATCTAAAATGAAAATCTTTTACACTTTATCCCAGCAATCAATGTTCGTGCAGAGAAACCCTCTAAAAGTAGTCAGTCAACACTTAAAGGGTTCATTGCCGCAGCCTGCCAAAGTCACACACAGACAATCAGGCTGGGCATGTTGTGAAGGATGTAAAGGATGCTCAAAGATTTGATCAAATTACTTAAAGAAAAGGGATTATTTTAAGTAATTGCTGGAGCAATGTTAGCTTAGACGATAAATGTTTGGAATTTAAAGTAAAATATTTGTGTTTATTTACTTAAACGATGACCATGCAGACATATCGCACACACATGGAGGTTATTTACTGCCCCCTTTATATACAAATATATATGGCTTATATATATATTTAAGTTAGATACACGCTTCAGGCGCATGACCCATTCCTGCCCTAGCAGTCGAAGGATGCACGAACTCTCGCACCGACTAAACTACATAATGCCATCCTTGTCATCCGCTCGGCCTCTGTGTGTGTGTAGGGTGCAGGAGAGTCAAAGTGTAGATAGCAAAGCTGCCATAGGACGACGACAACGACGATGTTGAATACATATAAAAAGTCTAAGGTGGAGCAGAAGCCATGACTGCGGCCATGACAGCGATAATGTATACCAAAGATGGGTATGCAGCGGGTGGGGTGCCAAGTTGTAGGGTTGCCACCAAGAAAGCAGAGTGTAGGTAGAGCTGCCTCACACCAATCGGGGGAGCACCACCTTCTTGTTCTTTTTTTTGCCGCTCACTTTGTGGGTATTAAGTTCGTTTTAATGCTAAAGATAAACGTCTCTTTGGCTTGCACTTTTTGAGCTCATGGAACTGAAATCTTTTAAGGTGAGTTCTTTTTTTGTGCTGTGTGCTTTGAAGAGACAAAGGGCGTTTAGGGGAGTTCATTTCAAGAACATGTACTGTTTAATTTAAGTGGAGAGTAAGTTGAACCATTAAAAAGAGTGTGGGGTTTCTTTAAGCTTTACTGATTAAGAACTAAAGGCCTTCTTCTGGTCTAGTGGGCTAAAATTTTACATGTAGTTTAAAAATTCGTGGAAAGAAATCGGGAAGAGTTGTGAGTTTTGGCAGCAGGTCATAAGGTTTAGTACCTTTTTTTTCACTTCAGTACTCGTCAGCTTTCTCCACTTATATTTCCTCAACCCTCACAACAAGTCATTTTTTATGACGCACTTAGTTAAACGATGTGGTCCAGGGGCCATGTGACAGCCCTTATCCCTCCCTCCACTGAAAGAATATTCTTTGGGGAGTTTTTGTTTTTTTCTGTTTCACCGTTGGACCGTTGTCTGCTGCTGATTTTGTTCCATCGACAACGATACATCAGGGGCCATCAATATGATTAACTTGCTGCGAATGTGCCAAAGTGCCGAAAATCAAATTAAATTGGCTTTGATATAAGTGTTAGTGACATATCTGAGTGTATGTCCGGTTGATTTATGCCAGGCAAATCGATACGCTGTGTTTGTCCTCAGAGAAAAGGGATAAATGTCAAAAAATATGGATGATATATTCACAAATTACATAATGTTTTTTTTTTTTACAAGTTCTGACGTTGTGCGTATTTTTCCTCCAGAAATTTAAAGACTGATTCAATGGCCGAATATGAAGTCCATTCATGAATGTTATGACCTGCCGAAACACGAGGCAAAGCATCTCTTGTCGTGGTGAGTTTAGTGTCCAGCGGCTGCGAACTTGTACCCCAATTGCAAGCCGTTTCAGAAAGATATTCTTTGCTCTTGGGCTGAAGACTTCCATTTACCGAATCCGTCAGGGCAATGGCAAAGACCTTCTCCTTGAAAAAGTCTATAAATTGTTCCGCCTTGAAAGAGAAAGGGGAAAAGGATTAGAATTTTATTTTAAATTTGATTAAGTATAAATATACCAAGACCTACCAATTCTGTGGTAAGATAGCCTCCATAACTGTGTGCCACTATAGCTACACTTTCAGGATTTGAGGGTATTACAATATTTTCCCAGACATAGGTGGCATGATTTAAGAAACTTTCCATACCCTTGATGCGTTTCAATTTTCCATTAACCAAACGCTGGGAATCATTGGTATTTGTTATAAGTAAATCATAGCCAAGTTTTTGGGCTTTTCGCACATAAGGCAACTGCGAGCCATGATCCATGGAGTTGTTGATGATTAAACTGGACAAATGTTAAGATAAGTAAATGATTATTATGTAAGGGTGTAGGCTGAAATGATTAACAAGAGTAGCCTTTAAACGTGGATCGTCATTCTTTTTTAAAATTGAGAAGCACACAAACCATTTGTAAGCTTCCATGCCGTTTAATAATCATAGGCTACACATTTAATAAGACGACCCCAAAGTGTTTCATAAATCGATTAGAATACCCCGCTAAGGTTGCACATTTAGAAGGGATACCTGAAACCCGGAAAATATTGTTATTACCAATAGACAGGTGAGCAAAAAAAAGTCCTGAACAAAGTGTTTCTCACGCACACCTCAACCCTCCTAATTGTAGACTGCAGGCTGAGTGCGTTATGCGTAATAACTAATCGTAACTAAAGGGAGGACAATATACTAGGGATGTCGGAAATAATATCGTTTGTATGAAAAATATCGATATTATATCGATATTTTCATACAAACGATATCATATCGATATTTTCATACAAACGATATTATTTTCGACATCCCTACAATATACCTAAAACACTTGAGTTTAGTGTTGACATGGGAGCAGTAGGTGAGCCTCCTGTTAAGTGCAACTGGAGCCTCGCAAATCTTACCCCGCTCAGTGTGAACAGAAATGTGTTGTCCATTTGTCAAGAAATTCAAAGAAATTCAATAGAAATGCAACTTGTAGCCAGAAACTCAGTGTCATCCGTATAGGTAGCAGCAAGTAAACCTTAGATGTAAAGGGACAAAAGATCAGCAGTATTAATTGTGTATAAATCAGATCCAAGAACTCTTTACTGCTGGGTCATCAACAATACGACAGGATTAACCCAGAGACCTGTTCAACGTTGCCTCCTCTCTTGCACGAGGAGCTATCTTGAAGGACGCATCACGCACTTTTTTTTTTTTAGACGAGGACAAAACAACAGATAAAGCTCTGTATGTCAAAAGAGACAAGAAGCCTCTAGACAAAAATATTTCATTTTTGAATTGATGGATTGGCATTGTTATTTGTGACGCGTCCTGTTTTTGGTTTGGCGCGCTGCTGGTTTCTTTCGGGTGCTCTAGACTCTCCGTGAGGATCGGCTTTAACAGACTCAACCGAAGGCTTGGCTTTTGTGTAAGGATATGATTAACTTTTCTGTGAACAAAAGAGTCAATAATTAGACGTCTTGACAGTAGAAGCTAGGGTTGTCGATATTATATCGATATTTTATTTAGACGATAAGTGTTATTCCGATACGATATTTTTATGTGCCGATAAAATCGATTATCGATATTTTTAATTTGGTCACACTGTAATTGGCCGCTCGGAGCTAAAGTTTCCGAAACAGGGAATGATATACACGAACACAAGCAATACCAACCAAATGAGTCAAATGTATGTGCTTCTTTCAGATCTTGAAAACAGATGCTTTCAATTCAAATGTTTTTTTTAGACTATAACATATGCTGGTAGGTATCAGTGTGGGGGGGGCACTAAAGATGTCTCACTGCCCCACAATTCAACAGAATAAACATCTCTCAAAAGAGATGAGCGAGTACTTAGAGAAAGTCAACTTAGCCCACGACATGAACTCAATTACTTATTGGCGAGCTAATATGGATGAATAGCCCAAGCTGTCTGAAATCGCATTTCGATACTCAATTGCGCCTGGAAGTTCTGTACTATCTGAACGGATGGCATCCGCAATCAATCTAGTGGCTTCCGACACCCGCAGCAGAATGACTGGGGAACACATTAAACAGCGGGTTTTCTTAAAGTCATTGGCCAGCCACTATTGGTAAAGAGCAATCAACAATCTATATGAGAATCAATCTGTCACTTTATAATTTTAGTAAGCTAAGGGCCGATTTCTCATTTTCTAGATAGCTGCTAGTTTTCAGATAAACTCACAATTAAATCTGTTATTTGTTAGTTTATGTGACAGATAGCTCTATATGGAAGATGTGAAATCGGCTCTAAATCTGTTAGTCTTTAAGGTTTAATGAAAAAAAAAACTTTACTACCAAGTTACTTTGAAAATATAGTCTAGTTTCACTAAAACTATGTCATTTTTATCTTATGTCATTGCTATTGGAAGGATCTGATGGTGTAGACTTTCAGTAACAGTTTTTCAGTTTTTTTGTAAGCTTTAGACAATATCGATATTATCGATTTATAGATATTTTTAGACTCGATATATCAAATATCGATACTGAAATTTTTGATATCGATATTGATATTTTGAGAAATATCGACAACCCTAGTAGGAGCTGCTTAAAATCAGCAAAAGAAGGTAGAAAGGATGCTAGTAGAGCGATAAGTGTCCACATTATGTGACTTCTTGTTCTTTATCTGAACTGTAACCAAAGAATTACGCTTTTATCGGGTACACTTTCAGGATATAAACACAAATTCAAATCACAAAACTATATTAAGGAACAGGAATGTATGTAAACTGCTTCTGAACCGAACTGAACTAAACCAAATAGTAAGGAATTTCGTTCTCACAAGGACCAAACAAGCCAAGTATTAAGGTATATAGTCATCGAAAACCAAAAAGTCCAAGTGGACGAATCATTTATAGATTTTATTGAAAGCTATGATAAATCCGCTGAAGGGATTTCAAAACTGATTTTGGACAAGGTTGAAGCTGATGGCTTGGACATATTAAACTGTAAAGGTCAGGCGTACGACAATGCTGCTGCTATGGCTGAAAAACATTCAGGAGTTTAGCAAAGGATTTAAGAAATAAATCCTAAAATCGATTTCGTGACATGCTCAAACCATTCTTTAAACATGTTTGCACGCCGCTGTTGAGGCAGATGCAGTAACTTTTTTCGGTACCTTGGACTAGGTTGCTATTCATTTTTTCATTTTTATACCCTTGCAAAATTGTCCGGATGTTTGTAACGCATAGAAGGAAACATCTCCGACCACCTAAAGTATATATATTCTTAATCAGCATGACGAGCTGAGTTGATTTAGCACTGTCCGTCTGTCCGTCCGTCTGTTTCTATGCTATCTCCTCCGTCAGTTTTAAAGCTATCCTCAGCAAACTTTGCACGAAGTCTTTTGGTACAAATACGCTGAACATTTGTCGGAACCGGCCGGATCGGATGACTATAGCATATAGCTGCCATAGGAACGATCGGTCGAAAAACTAGTTTTAGTGAGAAAAACTTTTTTGTTTTTAATGGAAACGCCTCCAAAGTACGTATTTCTTAGTTTACTATCCTTTCCCATGACTTCACTAAGTTTTGTCGAAATCGCATTTCTATAGCAGATAGCTGCCATAGGAACGATCGGTAGAAAAACTAGTTCTAGTGAGAAAAACTTTTTTGGTTTTTTTATGAAAACTTCCTTCATGTTGGCATACACTTATTTTATATACTTTTACACAACTCTACAAAGTTTGGTCGAAATCGGATGACTATAGCATATAGCTGCAGTATGAATGATCGGTCGAAAAAGAAGTTCTAGTGAGAAAAACTTTTTTGTTTTAAATGGGATCGCATACAAATTTCGGAATTAAAAGTGTATTTTGCTTTTTCATGATTTCACCAAGTTTGGTCGAAATCAGACATCTATATAGTATAGATCCCTTAGAAAAGTAAGGTCCAAAAAGTTGTCTTAGAAAAACTTTTTTGTTTTCAATGGAAGCTGCAAGGGTATACAAAACTTCGGCCGAAACGATGTTAACTTTCCCCTATTTTTATTTTTTCAAATATTTTTCTATATTTTTGGTAAAAATTTCATAACGATATCACCACTAGAAGTATTTATGGCCGCGGCTCCATACAAGCCCAATAACTGTGCTGTGTGGACTCAGTTCATCAGGCTGATCAAGAATATAATGCTATCGGAGACGCTTCCTTGTATGCGTTACAAATATCAACACAGCATCGTAGTCCCCCTTGCAAGTGTTAATCTCAAATTGCCTATTGCTCAAGTTTTCCCCTGGGAAGGCGGCCCGGAGCTCACCAAATGTTTAAATTTACTTATCGGCCTTCCAAATGCAAGCAAAGCTAATGGAGCTTTGGGATTTTACCCACCCGCCTTTGGGCTTATCGATCAAACTAACCTTCTGGCCCATTGACCAGCTCTTACTTCACCGCTGCCATGGATCAAAACAAGCAATTTTTTAGATTGAGACAACTGGGCGGGCTGAGTGTAGACAAAGGTGGAACGCTCAAAGGGCTGGCCGAAGGGAATGTAGGTGCGTTTCAGTCCATTCTCTTCCAAAAGAGTATACACAATGTCGGTGATTTCCTACAAATGGGGAGAGAGTCCTTAGGCATTTTTGGGATGAGCATGGGGTTCACTTACATTGGCTATCTTCTCATAATGTCTCTTATTCTCCTCGTGCACCTCGCTGACGGCAAACTTAAAAGGTACATCCGTCGCCTCCCCGGTTTCGGGATCAGTCTTGCACAAAACGCCAGCTGGGTATATGGAAAAAGATTTAAGTCTCGTAGCCATGACTCATTTTCTCCTCTAGCCACTCACCTGCATTAAATGCGTAACCGTACGCTTTAAGACGCTTAACAGCTGCCTCACAATTGGCCACAGGAGCCTCTGCCATGTTAAGGTTCCTGCGGGAAATGTGTAGGAAATGACAAAGTCGCGACCACATTGTTTTGCTAAGATTTGATTCATTCAACACTCACTTACAGACTGAGAGGGCGATTGTTCCAATTGTTTAATTTATTGCGTTTTTTTTTATTGTAGTTTAGTTTGTTGTCGTTGCCGCGTGGCCAGTGTTGCAAAATCTAAAACGTAAAAAGCCGGCTAAGCAAAACGATAAGTTACTCAGTGCAATTTATCGATAGGCATCAAAAGCTTTTGTTGCGCGGCAAATATTTAAAATTTCTTTGTTCAAACATAAATTATTTAAAAGAACAAAACTAAACGTAACAAAAACTTAATGAAGGCAAAAAGTAATAAAGGTACAAAGTAGAATTAAACCACTGCCTTCTAAGATTTTTCAAACAATTTTAGGTTTTAGAAATTTTGACCTTAGTCCCTTTCTTTTTTAGTCTAGTATTTAGCATGTAAATATATTTTCAAGGTGGGCTTAACCCCCAAAGTTGCAAGTACTGTAATTTCAAATCACATTATCCCGGGTGTTCCAAGACGCCCATTCTTCTTTTTTATTTTCCCAGCATTCTGGACATCTCTGCTTTTAACCAAGTCACATATTTACTTATTCGTGTAAAAGCATACGGTGTGTACTTTTTGCAAGCTCCTCGTCCATAGGAAAGTATACCATAGAATTGCTTTCCATTTAAGTCTACCAAAGGTCCTCCAGAATCGCCCTGAAAATATTAACTTAATCCAACCCGAACATATTTAAAACTGCCACTCACATCGCAGGCTCCTCGTGGTCCTTTGGCATGTTTTGCGCAAATATCCGTTTCCGTTAAATACACAAAACGATGACTTGTGCGACAAGCCACATTGTCCATGGTCTTAAATCGTATCATTTCCAAATTTTTTGGTCTATTAGGTTGCATTTGTCCCCATCCAAGTAGCACAGCATCTAATCCGGCTTTTCGTCGAGTGGAATCCTTAAAATTAATTTTACTAAATCTCTTACCATCCAGCGTAAATTTCGGATACACTCGTAACAGCACAATATCATGACCTTTCAGAATTTTGAAATCACTGTGCCATTTCATGGCTATCACCCTGAAGTTTGTCACACCGCTGCTAAACAATTGTGGGGAACCTGCTGCCACATAGAGATCATTCATATTTATGGGATTCGGTTTTAGCACGCAATGAGCAGCAGTCACCACAAACTCCTCATCAATTATAGTTCCACCGCAAAGATGTTTATAATAGCCGTTGGTATGTGTCTGTACAGACACAACAAAGGGGAAGGATTTGCTTGGATTGAGGGTACGTGCAGATGCTATGCTGAGGAGGCTGCTATTTGATTCAGTTTCATCTGGAGATGTGGACAGAGTAGCGTTGGGTGGTACAGTTATAGAGACAGTTGTCAAATCTGTTGTCTCCATATGAACTTCTGGTAGATATGCACTGAGAATGAAAGTTATGGAAGCCACAAGCGCAATAGAAAAACGGTCCATAGTTGAAGCGATGTGTCAATTGAGAATAGCAAGCGGGGGCTTTGACAATTTCCATTATGAGGAAATTTGTTATGCTTAGTGTAGCTAACTAACCGGAGAAATTAAGGAGTGCATAGATTTCAAGTGTCTTTTTTTTAGTGAATACAAATTAACTTTGTATTCAGTAGCGTAGAAAGCTTTTTGCAATAAATTTTTCAGATCTAGACTTGTATGCTGGACGTGTACATCTTTCATCGCCAGTGTAAGAATGTGAATCTTGACAATTATACCTTCCGGTTAAAGCAGAGGCAGGCGAAAAAATAATAAATTTTTGCATTTGGTACGAGGGCCGTCCCAGAAATGGCCGACCTAGCACTGTAGTGTTGAAAAATGTTCACAAAAGGCAATTTTACTGGCTTCTTCATTTGAATGGTATCGAATACGGTTCCAATACTTCGCACAAGGCGATTCATATGTCTTAACAATCGGATTCACTAACAGATCCTCTCTAATCGTGCGATCCTGACATACCAAGGTGCATCCGTAATGGTCCTTAAGATTTTATTTTGCGCAACCTGAATTCGGTGAAATTGGGAACCCCAAACTGGAACTGCATACTGCCAAATCGGTGAGATTAGCTGCTTATAAAGGATAACTTTCGTATTTAGGGGCAGCTTACTGTCGACAGAGATCATCCAAATTATTTTTTTTGGCCCTATTTTGCAGTTTTCCAACAGTAGACGTTACGTGTTTAGTAAATAGCAGTTTCTTGTCCATCCTCACACCAAGATATGGATGAATATTTTCAGTAACCAGGTGCTGATCCATGACCCTTGGCGACAAGATAGGTGGCTGTGTAACATGATTTGTTTTTGATGCATTGATTCTTATACACAATTTCCTGGGATAGTGTTGAGACATCGGCTGGATACCAGCATAGAACTGCGTGGCGTTGCCAGCTAGTTAGGTAAGCATTGCACGTTGTCAGATAGTAACTTCTTAAGGGATTCATCTGCATTTGCCGTTTTCGAGAAATCGTGTATGCCGACTTTGAAACCACTGTTTCGAGATAAACGCGCTTAAAGTTTGAACTGCACTGTAAATTTACCTGAAGCGTCTTTTCAAAATTGGGTGTATTTTCGAAAATAATTGCCGGAATGAATATATGTACATAAAGAAAAAAATAGATTTTCAAAACACATTAACTGTATGTAACCCCCTAAACAGCCAGAATTTCCGCTGCCCGCTGTTTTAAAATTTATCCCGCAGTTTAAAAAAAATGCCAGATTTGACAGGAAAAACGCGAAAATTGCAACACTGACCACAGCTGTCCACAGCAATCGAGCAACAGCTGTCGATAGACCTATCGATTAATTCATCGACAGCGCTCAACGGCCTATAAAAACAGAGCCTGAACGAACTAGCACTTCATTTAGTGCTCGGCATCGGTCGAGTCAACATCTTCTTTTAATTTCTTTTATTTCTTTTATTTATTTGTACTCATCCATCTGATCAGCAAGTCGCACTGAAATATGCGTGGGTGAACTGCAGTTCAGCATATAGAAACGTATTTATTTTTCTTTGGAGAGTGATGCAGCGCCTAGTCAGGCTGCACCTCGTTTTATTTTTATTTAAAGGTTACAAATGTTAAATAATTTGGCGAGTCTTTTCTTAATTTATTTTCTTCGATTCTTTGACTTTCTACTCATCCTGTTACAACTTAAGATTGTCCCACTCGTCGAAAACATTTTCGTCAAAGATTTTAGAATAGATGTCAATATCCACCGTTTGGGCTACGATTAACTTTCCGCCATCGTCTTGCTCATGCCGATTGCATTGTTTCTTCTCTTTTATTTGTTCTTTTATTATAAAGATTGGCATCGTCGGACCAAATGCGTTTTAAGCTATACGTTGAGAGTCCGGTCAGACTTAGTTCAATGGCCTCACATTTCTTACTGACAATTCTAACGCATTCATATCGAATATGATGCTTGATCAAACAGATATCACCAATCTGGGTTTTCGGGTGGAACTGACGATTCTCTGGAATTGCAAAGTGCTGCTGTAAGTGTTTGTACTACTCTCACTGTGGCGAATCAAGGAAATGTCCGCCAATGGGAAGATCATCAAGACGCACCGATAATTTTTTAGGTGAACTGCAGTTAAACAAATAGAAACCCAAATGGTTTTAGGTTGAAATACAATTATACAATATTCAAAGAAAATTATAAGCCATATTCCCAGGGAACTGCGCGGGGTCTCCCAGGGCACTCTAAACTCAAAGATTTCCAAATGTAAGCAAGTCTCACAAAATTTAAGATATTTTCCATATATTATGTAATTGCAAAGAATTGGAAACTTCTTTATATTTTTATACCCTTGCAGAGGGTATTATAAAATTGTCCGGATGTTTGTAACGCATAGAAGGAAGCATCTCCGATGATTTTGTTCCATCGACAACGATACATCAGGGGCCATCAATATGATTAACTTGCTGCGAATGTGCCAAAGTGCCGAAAATCAAATTAAATTGGCTTTGATATAAGTGTTAGTGACATATCTGAGTGTATGTCCGGTTGATTTATGCCAGGCGAATCGATACGCTGTGTTTGTCCTCAGAGAAAAGGGATAAATGTCAAAAAATATGGATGATATATTCACAAATTACATAATGTTTTCTTTTTTACAAGTTCTGACGCTGTGCGTATTTTTCCTCCAGAAATTTAAAGACTGATTCAATGGCCGAATAGGAAGTCCATTCATGAATGTTATGACCTGCCGAAACACGAGGCAAAACATCTCTTGTCGTGGTGAGTTTAGTGTCCAGCGGCTGCGAACTTGTACCCCAATTGCAAGCCGTTTCAGAAAGATATTCTTTGCTCTTGGGCTGAAGACTTCCATTCACCGAATCCGTCAGGGCAATGGCAAAGACCTTCTCCTTGAAAAAGTCTATAAACTGTTCCGCCTTGAGAGAGAAAGGGGAAAAGGATTAGAATTTTATTGGAAATTTGATTAAGTATATACCAAGACCTACCAATTCTGTGGTAAGATAGCCTCCATTACTGTGTGCCACTATAGCAACACTCTCAGGATTTGAGGGTATTACAATATTTTCCCAGACATAGGAGGCATGATTTAAGAAACTTTCCATACCCTTGATGCGTTTCAATTTTCCATTAACCAAACGCTTGGAATCATTGGTATTTGTTATAAGTAAATCATAGCCAAGTTTTTGGGCTTTTCGCACATAAGGCAACTGCGAGCCATGATCCATGGAATTGTTGATGATTAAACTGGACAAATGTTAAGATAAGTAAATGATTATTATGTTAGGGTGTAGGCTGAAATGTAAAACAGAAGTAACCTTTAAGCCTGAACTGTCAATATTTTTCAAAATTGAGAAGCACACAAGCCATTTGTAAGCTTTCGTGCCGTTTAATAATCATAGGCTACACATTTAATAAGACGACCCTAAAGTGTTTCATAAATCGATTAGAATACGCCGCTAAGGTTGCTCATATAGAAGGGATACCTGAATCTCGGAAAATAGTGTTATTACCAATAGACAGGTGAGCAAAAAAAGGACTGAACAAGGTCTTAATTGTAGACTGCAGACTGAGTGCAACATGACATAACTAATAGTAACTAAACGTAATGTCCCAGTAAAGCGATGGGAGAGAAATATACCTAAAAACCTTTGAGGTTAGCCTCGACATGGAATCAGTAGGTAAGCCTTCTGTTAAGTGCAAATAAAGCCTCTTACCCCGCTCCATGTGAATAGAAATGTCTTGTCTATTTGTCAAGAAATTCAAAGAATTTCCCCTATTGGCGGACCACTATAGAAATGAAACTTGTAGCCAGAAACAAAGTTTCATCCGTATAAGTAGCAGCACCTTAGACTAAAAGGGACAGAAGATCAGCAGTATTAACTGTGTATAAATCAGATCCAAGAACTCTTTCCTGCAAGTCACCAGTACGAACGAGACGTAGCAAGAAGGGCGCATCACGCGCTTCAACAGATAAAGCTCTGTATGTCAAAAGAGACAAGAAGCCTCTAGACTCTCCGTGAGGATCGGCTTTAACAGACTCAACCGAAGGCTTGGCTTTTGTCTAAGGATATGATAAACTTTTCTGTGAACAAAAGAGTCAATAATTAGACGTCTTGACAGTAGGAGCTAGGGTTGTCGATATTATATCGATATTTTATTTAGACGATAAGTGTTATTCCGATACGATATTTTTTGTGCCGATATAATCGATTATCGATATTTTTAAAAACTATATATCGAGAAAAAATTACTTTGGTCACACTGTAATTGGCCGCTCGGAGCTAAAGTTTCCGAAACAGGGAATGATATACCCGAACACAAGCAATACCAACCAAATGAGTCAAAGGTATGTGCTTCTTTCAGATCTTGAAAACAGATGCTTTCAATTCAAATGTTTTTTTCAGACTATAACATATGCTGGTACCTATGATACCTATCAGTGTGGGGGGGCACTAAAGATGTCTCACTGCCCCACAATCTCAAGAGATGAGCGAGTACTTAGAAAAAGTCAACTGAGCACACGACATGATCTCAATTACTTATTGGCGAGCTAATATGGATGAATAGCCCAAGCTGTCTGAAATCGCATTTCGATACTTAATTGCGCCTGGAAGTTATGTACTATCTGAACGGATGGCATCCGCTATCAAACTAGTGGTTTCCGACACCTGCAGCAGAATGACTGGGGAACACATTAAGCAGCGGGTTTTCTTAAAGTCATTGGCCAACCACTATTGGTAAAGAGCAATCAACAATCTATATGAAAATCAATCTGTCACTTTATAATTTTAGTAAGCTAAGGGCCGATTTCTCATTTTCTAGATAGCTGCTAGTTTTCAGATAAACTCACAATTAAATCTGTTATTTGTTAGTTTATGTGACAGATAGCTCTATATGGAAGATGTGAAATCGGCTCTAAATCTGTTAGTCTTTAAGGTTTAATGAAAAAAAAACTTCACTACCACCAACTTACTTTGAAAATATGGTTTAGTTTCACTAAAACTAAAACTGAGTCATTTTTATCTTATGCCATTGCTATTGGAAGGATCAGATAGAATGGCCATTGGCACTGTTCATTAGTAGTCTGATGGTGTAGACTTTCAGTAACAGTTTTTCAGTTTTATTGTAAGCTTTAGACAATATCGATATTATCGATATATCAATATTTTTTAGACTAGACAAATATCGATACCGAAGCAAAGGGTTACGCTTTTATCCAGGATACAAATTCAAATCCCAAAACTATACTAAGGAACAGGAATGTATGTAAACTGCTTCTGAACCGAACTGAACTAAACCAAATAGTAAGGAATTTCGTTCTCACAAGGACCAAACAAGCCCAGTATTAAGGTATATAGTTATCGAAAACCAAGAAGTCCAAGTGGTCGAATCATTTATAGATTTTATTGAAAGCTATGATAAATCCGCTGAAGGGATTTCAAAACTGATTTTGGACAAGGTTGAAGCTGATGGCTTGGACATATTAAACTGTAACGGTCAGGCGTACGACAATGCTGCTGCTATGGCTGAAAAACATTCAGGAGTTCAGCAAAGGATTTAGGAAATAAATCCTAAAATCGATTTCGTGACATGCTCCCATTCTTTAAACATGTGCACGCCGCTGGGGTTATTTTATACCTTCAAAATGTCGATCGGTAGAAAAACACCGACCACCTAAGTTATTCTAGTCAGCTTGTGAGCATTAGCACTGTTGTTGTTTTTTTATGCTAACGTCCTTCATATTGGCATACACTTATTTTATATACTTTTACACAACTCTACAAAGTTTGGTCGAAATCGGATGCCTATAGCATATAGCAGCAGTATGAATGATCGGTCGAAAAAGATGTTCTAGTGAGAAAAACTTTTTGTTTCAAATTTCGTAATTAACAGTGTATTATGCTTTTCCATGAATTCACCAAAGTTGGTCGAAATCAGACATCTATATAGTATAGATCATATAGAAAAGTAAGGTCCAAAAAAAGTTGTCTTAGTTAAAAAACCTTTTGTGTTTTCAATGGAAGCTGCAAGGGTATACAAAACTTCGGCCGAAATGATGTTAACTTTCCCCTATTTTTATTTTTTCAAATATTTTTCTATATTTTTGGTAAAAATTTCATAAATTCCATACAAGCCCAACAACTGTGCTGTGTTGATTCAGTTCATCAGGCTGATCAAGAATATAATGTTATCAGAGACGCCTCCTTGTATGCGTTACAAATATCAACACAGCATCGTAGTCCCCCTTGCAAGTGTTAATCGCAAATTGCCTATTGCTCAAGTATTCCCCTGGGAAGGACCGCCTTCTCACCAAATGTTTAAATTTACTTATCGTTCTTCCAAATGCAAGCAAAGCTAATGGAGCTTTGGGATTTTACCCACCCGCCTTTGGGCTTATCGATCAAACTAACCTTCTGGCCCATTGACCAGCTCTTACTTCACCGCTGCCATGGATCAAAACAAGCAATTTCTTAGATTGAGACAACTGGGCGGGCTGAGTGTAGACAAAGGTGGAACGCTCAAAGGGCTGGCCGAAGGGAATGTAGGTGCGTTTCAGTCCATTCTCTTCCAAAAGAGTATACACAATGTCGGTGATTTCCTACAAATAGGGAGAGAGTCCTTAGGCATTTTTGGGATGACCATGGGGTTCACTTACATTGGCTATCTTCTCATAATGCCTCTTATTCTCCTCGTGCACCTCGCTGACGGCAAACTTAAAAGGTACATCGGTCGCCTCCCCGGTTTCGGGATCAGTTTTGCACAAAACGCCAGCTGGGTATATGGAAAAAGATTTAAGTCTCGTAGCCATGACTCATTTTCTCCTCTAGCCACTCACCTGCATTAAATGCGTAACCGTACGCTTTGAGACGCTTAACAGCTGCCTCACAATTGGCCACAGGAGCCTCTGCCATGTTAAGGTTCCTGCGGGAAATGTGTAGGAAATGACAAAGTCGCGACCACATTGTTTTGCTAAGATTTGATTCATTCAACACTCACTTACAGACTGAGAGGGCGATTGTTCCAATTGTTTAATTTATTGCGTTTGTTTTTATTGTAGTTTAGTTTGTTGTCGTTGCCGCGTGGCCAGTGTTGCAAAATCTCAAACGTAAAAAGCCGGCTAAGCAAAACGATAAGTTACTCAGTGCAAATTATCGATAAGCATCAAAAGCTTTTGTTGCGCGGCAAATATTTAAAATTTCTTTGTTCAGGGCTCGTTAAATAACATAAATTATTTAAGAGAAAGTATCCAAATGTAACAAAAACTTAATGAAGGCACAAAGTAATGAAGGTACAAAGTAAAATAAAGCCACTGTCTTCTAAGATTTTTGCAACAATTTTAGGTTTTAGACATTTTTTCCTCAGTCCCTTTCTTTTTTAGTCTAGTATTTAGCATGTAAATATATTTTCAAGGTGGGCTTAACCCCCCAAAGTTGCAAGTACTATAATTTCAAATCACATTATCCCGGGTGTTCCAAGACGCCCATTCTTCTTTTTTATTTTCCCAGCATTCTGGACATCTCTGCTTTTAACCAAGTCACATGTTTACTTATTCGTGTAAAAGCATACGGTGTGTACTTTTTGCAAGCTCCTCGTCCATAGGAAAGTATACCATAGAATTGCTTTCCATTTAAGTCTACCAAAGGTCCTCCAGAATCGCCCTGAAAATATTAACTTAATCCAACCCGAACATATTTACAACTGCCACTCACATCGCAGGCTCCTCGTGGTCCTTTGGCATGTTTTGCGCAAATATCCGTTTCCGTTAAATACACAAAACGATGAGTTGTGCGACAAGCCACATTGTCCATGGTTTTAAATCGTATCATTTCCAAATTTTTTGGTCTATTAGGTTGCATTTGTCCCCATCCAAGTAGCACAGCATCTAATCCGGCTTTTCGTCGAGTGGAATCCTTAAAATTAATTTTACTAAATCTTTTACCATCCAGCGTAAATTTCGGATACACTCGTAACAGCACAATATCATGACCTTTCAGAATTTTGAAATCACTGTGCCATTTCATGGCTATCACCCTGAAGTTTGTCACACCGCTGCTAAACAATTGTGGGGAACCTGCTGCCACATAGAGATCATTCATATTTATGGGATTCGGTTTCAGCACGCAATGAGCAGCAGTCACCACAAACTCCTCATCAATTATAGTTCCACCGCAAAGATGTTTATAATGGCCGTTGGTATGTGTCTGTACAGACACAACAAAGGGGAAGGATTTGCTTGGATTGAGGGTACGAGCAGATGCTATGCTGAGGAGGCTGCTATTTGATTCAGTTTCATCTGGAGATGTGGACAGAGTAGCGTTGGGTGGTACAGTTATAGACACAGTTGTCAAAACTGTAGTCTCCATATGAACTTCTGGTAGATATGCACTGAGAATGAAAGTTATGGAAGCCACAAGCGCAATAGAAAAACGGTCCATAGTTGAAGCGATGTGTCAATTGAGAATACCAAGCGGGGGCTTTGACAATTTCCATTATAAGGGAAATTAGTTATGCTTAGTGTAGCTAACTAACCGGAGAAATTAAGGAGTGCATAGATTTCAACTGTCTTTTTTTTAGTGAATACAAATTAACTTTGTATTCAGTAGCGTAGAAAGCTTTTTGCAATAAATTTTTCAGATCTAGACTTGTATGCTGGACGTGTACATCTTTCATCGCCAGTGTAAGAATGTGAATCTTGACAATTATACCTTCCGGTTAAAGCAGAGGCAGGCGAAAAATACATTTACATTTTTGCATTGGTACGAGGGCCGTCCCAGAAATGGCCGACCTAGCACTGTAGTGTTGAAAAATGTTCACAAAAGGCAATTTTACTGGCTTCTTCATTTGAATGGTATCGAATACGGTTCCAATACTTCGCACAAGGCGATTCATATGTCTTAACAATCGGATTCACTAACAGATCCTCTCTAATCGTGCGATCCTGACATACCAAGGTGCATCCGTAATGGTCCTTAAGATTTTATTTTGCGCAACCTGAATTCGGTGAAATTGGGAACCCCAAACTGGAACTGCATACTGCCAAATCGGTGAGATTAGCTGCTTATAAAGGATAACTTTCGTATTTAGGGGCAGCTTACTGTCGACAGAGATCATCCAAATTATTTTTTTTGGCCCTATTTTGCAGTTTTCCAACAGTAGACGTTACGTGTTTAGTAAATAGCAGTTTCTTGTCCATCCTCACACCAAGATATGGATGAATATTTTCAGTAACCAGGTGCTGATCCATGACCCTTGGCGACAAGATAGGTGGCTGTGTAACATGATTTGTTTTTGATGCATTGATTCTTATACACAATTTCCTGGGACAATCCGTGATAGTGTTGAGAAATCGGCTGGATACCAGTATAGAACTGCGTGGCGTTGCCAGCTAGTTAGGTAAACATTGCACGTTGTCAGATAGTAACTTCTTAAGGGATTCATCTGCATTTGCCGTTTTCGAGAAATCGTGTATGCCGACTTTGAAACCACTGTTTCGAGATAAACGCGCTTAAAGTTTGAACTGCACTGTAAATTTACCTGAAGCGTCTTTTCAAAATTGGGTGTATTTTCGAAAATAATTGCCGGAATGAATATATGTACATAAAGAAAAAAATAGATTTTCAAAACACATTAACTGTATGTAACCCCCTAAACAGCCAGAATTTCCGCTGCCCGCTGTTTTAAAATTTATCCCGCAGTTTAAAAAAAATGCCAGATTTGACAGGAAAAACGCGAAACTTGCAACACTGACCACAGCTGTCCACAGCAATCGAGCAACAGCTGGCGATAGACCTATCGATTAATTCATCGACAGCGCTCAACGGCCTATAAAAACAGAGCCTGAACGAACTAGCACTTCACTTAGTGCTCGGCATCGGTCGAGTCAACATCTTCTTTTAATTTCTTTTATTTCTTTTATTTATTTGTACTCATCCATCTGATCAGCAAGTCGCACTGAAATATGCGTGGGTGAACTGCAGTTCAATATATAGAAACGTATTTATTTTTCTTTGGAGAGTGATGCAGCGCCTAGTCAGGCTGCACCTCGTGCGTCCATATCTGATGACGATAGCGACTTTATTTTTATTTAAAGGTTACAAATGTTGAATAATTTGGCGAGTCTTTTCTTAATTTATTTTCTTCGATTCTTTGACTTTCTACTCATCCTGTTACAACTTAAGATTGTCCCACTCGTCGAAAACATTTTCGTCAAAGATTTTAGAATAGATGTCAATATCCACCGTTTGGGCTACGATTAACTTTCCGCCATCGTCTTGCTCATGCCGATTGCATTGTTTCTTCTCTTTTATTTGTTCTTTTATTATAAAGATTGGCATCGTCGGTCCAAATGCGTTTTAAGCTATACGTTGAGAGTCCGGTCAGACTTAGTTCAATGGCCTCACATTTCTTACTGACAATTCTAACGCATTCATATCGAATATGATGCTTGATCAAACAGATATCACCAATCTGGTTTTTCGGGTGGAACTGACGATTCTCTGGAATTGCAAAGTGCTGCTGTAAGTGTTTGTACTACTCTCACTGTGGCGAATCAAGGAAATGTCCGCCAATGGGAAGATCATCAAGACGCATCTCCGACCACCTAAAGTATATATATTCTTAATCAGCATGACGAGCTGAGTTGATTTAGTACTGTCCGTCTGTCCGTCCGTCTGTTTCTATGCTATCTCCTCCGTCAGTTCTAAAGCTATCCTCACCAAACTTTGCACGAAGTCTTTTGATACAAATACGCTGCACATTTGTCGGAACCGGCCGGATCGGATGACTATAGCATATAGCTGCCATAGGAACGATCGGTCGAAAAACTAGTCTTTGTGAGAAACACTTTTTTGTTTTTAATGGAAACGCCTCCAAAGTACGTATTTCTTAGTTTACTATCCTTTCCCATGATTTCACCAAGTTTGGTCGAAATCGGATGACTATTGCATATAGCTCCCATAGGAACGATCGGTCGAAAAACTAGTCTTGTGAGAAAAACTTTTTGTTTTTAATGAAAACGTCCTTTCATGCTCCTTATTTATATCTTTCCTATTTCAAAGTTTGGTCGAATCGGATGACTATAGCATATAGCTCCCATAGGAACGATCGGTCGAAAAACTAGTTCGAGTGAGGAAAACTTTTTTGTTTCTAATGAAAACGTCCTTTTTATTGGCATATTCTTATTTTATATACTTTAACACATTTCTACAAACTTTTATCAACTATGAATGATCGGTCGAAAAAGAAGTTCTAGTGAGAAAAACTTCTTTGTTTTAAATGGGATCGCCTCCAAATTTCGTAATTAACAATGTATTATGCTTTTCCATGATTTTACCAAGTGTGGTCGAAATCAGACATCTATATAGTATAGATCCCATAGAAAAGTAAGGTTCAAAAAGTAGTCTTAGTTAGAAAAACTTTATCGTTTTCAATGGAAGCTGCAAGGGTATACAAAACTTCTGCCGAGCCGAAGTTTTATGTAAAATACCATAATTTATGTAAAATGTTTTCAACTTTATTTATAGAATCCTTCACTTTGATTCAACAATGTGAACTACTTTTTCAATTAACTTAAATAATAAACAAAATGGTAAAATCGTCACTTCAATGTTTAAAACTGGGATTTTAGAGTGGCAGACCCGCAGTGGATGGGTCTTTCAGAGACTCTTTCATATTGGCCACCTTATTTAGCTTGGACAGGCGCTTGAGAGTCTCCAATTCTTTGATAAATGTGGCCAGGGCATCTTTGGTGACGGATAAATCGGCATCTTTCAAGTCATCAAGATTATCCTCCTTTTCCAGTTCTAAAAAAAGAAAAGTAAATAAACTGTAAGAAGCAGCAGACACTCCCTCAAAGGCCACTCACCATCCATTTCCGCCTCAATATCAGTGAGTCGATTCATCACCAACTCCTGTTGCACTCTCACGTGTTCAATTAACCGATATTGACACTCCTCCGGGTCAATGGCGGCCTCTGGTTGGGGTACATGTGGTAGATTCGGTTGTTCTACCTTTGGACGCTTTTGGGATTGAGCCATTGATGCATCCCCCAGCTGATCCTCATCCCATTTCTTGGCCCATAAATATAATTTGGGATGGCAACGATTGCGTGCAATGTTAATCTTCACTTGCAACGAGTGCATGGACCGCTTGGCATCCAATAGATTTCCCGTAAGGGTGTGTGATTTCTTGAGCAGTTCGAATTGCTTGGCCATCTGCGGATTGGCTGTGTGATAGGAGGCCGTAGGCAATTTGCCCTCAAACAACCAATCCTGATCATGTTTAAATCTCATCGAGTCACGTCCTCGTTGCGGATTGCGACATATGTAGCAGACATACTTGTCCGGCACATCAGACTCCTTCACAATGCCATTGCAGGCGCCATGTTGCCAGCACAGACAGAGTTCGCACTGAATCATTAGCCCATCTTCTTCACCATACTCGCAAATGCAATTGATAATCTCCTCCTGCCGCATACGCACTATGCGAATGAGTTCCCCATTTTCTTTTATGTACTGAGGTGGTTGATTCTCCAGCGCCGGCGGAGGTGCCAGCGCAGCATTGATGTCTGCATGGTCGTTTGATGAAGGAGTGGATACCGAATCACCGGTGGCAGGCGAATCTATAGAGCTAATAGGCGTGGCAGCCACACGACGTTTCTTAGCAGCATCTGGAGTGGATTGACGAGTGTCCTCCGAGTCATGATCCGCGAGTGAAGTAGAATTCAGCGGCATCTCGGAGTGATTGGGATAACTTCGTTGTGTGCGCTGACGATTACTTTTTCTGGAGCCAGAGGTACGTTTGCTGGGCGAGTATCGAGACCGCTTGACAGCCGTGCGATGCATGGAAGAGCTCACAGCAAGATTACTGCCCTCCAGTGGTGGCAACAAAGCATTTGTGGCATTGGAAGTCATCATAAACTCTGGATTAGCTGGGTTTTCCAAAGAAATTGGAGTGCCTGGATTGTCTTCCAAGGGTTTATTGGGTGAAATCCTTGGCGGCGTACCCAAAGCAGCTGGAGGTGAGGCTGTGAGCGCTCCACCCAATGCTGGCGTGACTTGCCGTCTCAAGGATCTGGTTTGCAGCATATCCTGCTGATGCAACTTGGCAAAGAATTGTTGATTTGGTATTTGATTCTTGGGTGTGGCATCACCCTGCTCAATCGAAGAGGGATGGGTACGCTTAACGGCCAGCTCTTGCATTTTGGGACAGTGACTGACATATCTGAAAGATTAGAGTAACTGTGAGTAACAATGGTTGGTGGTTGTGGCGCAATATCAATCTTACTCTGCAAACTCTTTGTGATAATGACGGATGTGAATTTGTAAGAAATCCTCCTTGCGATAAGTCTTCCCACAATCCTCTCGCGGGCAGACAAATAAATTATCCGTAATCTGAACTTTTAGGCCACCTATAAAGACTGAAAAAATAATGAAAACAATGGATAATTAATGGAAAGTTGAGTTAAGACAATAAAGACGTACAGCGATGGTTAAGTAGTGCCCCTTTTGGGAGAACATTGGGCTTAATAATTTAGAATAGTGGTTTTTAAAGCTGGGAAAGAATCTTTCAAGTTGAATACTCAGAAGAGTTTATTGTAAACAACACAAGTCTACTAGAGTACGATGGTTAACAGACCTCCGGTTTACAGTTCAAACGACTAAGAGCAAACCATTCGAAAGGTTGGGTGCTTTTCGTGTTTTTCTTTGTGTCACAAAATCTCGCGTATTGCAAGATCAAGAAATAATCAGACACACCTCGAGCCGGCAAAAATAACATTTCTAAAACATAAACTTTACCCAAAAATGCCAAGAATTTGATGAATATAGGGACGAAAATCAATATAAACGAGAGCGTAGGTTAAAGTCGGTCCTGCCCGACTTCGATGTAACCCGTTACTCAGGAGAATTAATGTTGTATAGCCTTCCCTTATGTTAGTTAACAGAGCATTAAGATTAATGAGAACATTTCAACATTATGTAAGCGAAAAGTATGCAACGTTTTTGCAAAGTTTTTGAGATTGAGATATTGGGCATATTAGTGTATGCAAATAAGAGTTTGATATCTTTAAAATTATAACAAAAATGCCAAGAACGCCATTTATATTCCTGGATCGGCCAAAATTCTGTTAAATCTTAAACCTTAAAGCCCATCTTTAAGTAGGACGACCCTTAATTCCGCCTAATCTCAACTCTTAAGGTATATACTTAAGGATATCGTACCGAATTTAGCTTAAATCTGTTCAAAAAGTTACTTTGTTCGAACTTTCGAATTAAGAAATTCTGAAAAATGTCTTAAATAGACTAAATTCGCCGAGTCTTAAGCCTTAAATCCCGGTTTACCCCTTTATCTTCGCTGAAAGGTATTTTTCCAAAATTTCGAAGGTAAGGCAGTCCGAAAAAGTTTCAAAAAATCATTTATGTTCTTGGATCGCCTTTTAATTTACTTTATCTGAATTCTTAAGGCCGCGACTTACTCTTAAATCTGCTCTTAAAGTCATAGTTTCGGAATATTGAAGTTGCGGCAAATCAAAAATGATATCAAAAACTTATTTTTGTTCAAGGATCACCCTTAAATCATTGTCCCAAAATATTGTTGTTACATGAAGTTCCGGTCCGTTGGGTTCGAACACATTATGAAGTATTAGTTCTGTTTTTAGAGGTGTTAAGCCCAAGGTTTTTGCTTAAACCAACTCTATTTGGGTTAAACATTTTTTGTATTTTATATTAAGACGAGTTTTAAAATGCCAAAGCTCACCTAAAGGGTCTTTTTATCGAACAATTTCACAATTTGATAAATCCGATTTCCGATTACTGATTTATGATTACCGATTTTACCTGCTGAATACAGTGATTGCCGACTGCGATTGATCAATTTGACAATCATGATTGCTGAGATGGAATGATTTAAAAGGTATGATTGGTGAGACCATTAACGGATCGTCGGCCAACTGTTCCCCATAACTGGAATGAATGACAAACTTACACGTTAAGAGCCCTCAAAATGTTTCCTAAATTTTCTGGTAATGTATTTTTAAACTTATCAATCAGGTTATTCGCGAGAATCTCAATCAATCGTAAATCAGTAATCGGAAATCGGATTTACCTGCTGAATGCGCCCATTGTCTTTGCTAAAGTTGGATTGAGGTGAAGAAACACGACAGCATCCATTAGTAACTTTCAAAGAAGGAATGTAATCTGATGACAGGCGTGTTAGGAGGTCGGTGGGCAAACTCGTCAGTGAACTGAACCGAACCGTTTTGTTTTTTGGTTTCCGGTCCGATTCAGCGTTTTCGAAGGGACGCCGGTTCGGTGTGCGGTTCGGTTTATCAGCTGGAATTAGCGGTTCGGTTACGGTTCGGTTCAGAACCGGTTTGCATCCCTGCTTTTTACTCTGCGAGTAAAGGATATAAAAACCTAGGCTAGGAAAAAGCTTTTTAAATATTCCATTCGTGTTAGAGTCGAGTCGTGTTGATAATATTCGACACGCGTCCATCTCTAGTACCGACTCTATTCGCTTATGTGGCACCACACACATTAAACCAGCGATGTTCCTTCATAGCCCCAGGGGCCGAGCGCAATCGGCTATTTACACGCAGACGAGCGCGCCGTGTCGGGCTTGGGTGGAGCTCTCTTTGCCTTCATTCGCTGCCCAGCCGTCGTTGAAGGCAGTTTAAAGCTGGTCTGTTTCGCTTTAATATCGCACACTAATACACTCTTCTCACTTTTTGGCCTCGCTCTTCATGAACATCGCTGCATTAAACCACCTTAAACAAGAGAAACATAGAGGGTCTCGCCGTGCACCGCAATTCTTTTTGCACGAATCATAGAGTTTGTGAAAATAAACAAGCTACTCAGCGAAAAACCAAGCCGGTTTCCGAGAAGGATATTCTACCGTAGGCCTCATTTTTGTGCTCACATCCATAGAAAGAGACTGAGACTACCTGTGGAGAGGAAAGAAATGTACCTCTTCTTTATAAACTTCAAGGCTGCATTCGATACGATAGATAGGAGAAGTATGTTTCTGAAAATCAGCAACTTCGGAATAAGCACGAAAATGCTGAAAATGATTCAAAAAATGGTAATCATGGCAGAGACCCCAGCAATGCTGCAAAGAATGATAAATGCAACATATAAATATTGTCAATTGTGAAACCTCAGCATTAACGTGGAAAAATCAAAGGTAATGAACGATGGAAACTAGCTGGAGATCCCTTAGAAGTGGTAACGGACCTTAAATAATTGGGAACGGTCCTACCCCAAATATGAAGATTGACATCAACTGTCTATCAACATGGGCGAGCATAACGCAGGGAAAAAATGTCAGCACGAGCGTGAGATACAAGATGTATCTGGCAACGGCCAGGGCCATCACCTGCTATGCAGCACAAGTCTGGGGAAGTCAGCAATACGAGGGAGTAGAACGCAGTCTGATATCCTTTATCAAAAAATTTTTCGTGTTGCCCCTTCAACACGCAAGATAGCAAAAATTTCTTAATTCACTCTCAAAAAATGCACGAATCACGGTTGTTCACGCACGATCACACCGTGACACGTCACGGGTGCAGCTCTACTGCAAAGTTTGGAAAAAGTTCAGAATTCAGTGCGCGAATCTATGATTGATTTTTCTGCTGATCTTAGAGATAAGTTTTCTGATCTTTTTGAAACAATTTAGGGCACAATTTGAAAGGATCGCGCTTACAAAATCTTTGTCTCAACCTACTTTTCTTGGTACAGTCCCTTCGTGACTGTTGCTTCTTTCAAGAAATTATTTACATCTCTGTACTTACCGAAACCATTTTCCACAGGAGCTGCACCTGGTTCAGCGGTCAGATTCAAACTGCCGCCTCCTTCAGCTAATTCAGTTTGATTAGCCGCCAACTTTTCTCCATTCTCGCCTAGTTGAGCCTGTGGCGACATTAGTTCAGCCGGTGGCATTAAAGTGGCCACCGGCGTCTCCATATATTGACTATCCTCGGCTCCGCGTCGTGCCAGCGGCGTTGAAGAAAGCGGCGGCAATTTGCTGGCACTCATCTGCTCCACGGATGAATCCATTGACACATCCATTGTTTTGGGCCTGTGCGCGGGCTGCGGTGTATAGTCCTTTGTATAGACATAAGCATTAATATCCTTAGCCCGACGCCGATGAATACTAAAATCATAGATATCTGGATTGTACACCAGATTCTGGGATTCCAGATACACTTTCAAATCCGATTTCGAACGAAAACGTTTGCCGCCGGGCGACACCAGAATGACATCCCATTTGCCCAGGACATTGGAGCGTTGATACATGTGCTTAATCCAACCAGGCGGCAGTCGCCAATCGTGCACAATCACTGTGGGCTTTTGATGTTCACCCACCACCAAGAAACCTTCTGATCCGATTGGTTGATCGTTCACCCAGTGGCAGGTCCATTCGCCATCTTTGGGTATTTCGGGCAATCCGAGAGAGGCTGCAAGAGAAAACGGGGAAAGTTAGATAAGGTCTGGAGTTTGTAGTAAGATGGCAGACTTTACTTATTAGAGGATTCATTTCTGTTTGATGATTTTAGTGGCTGAAGCTCGTTTGGTGAAATAATGCTATCGACCAGTGTTGCCACTTTGCGTGGGAAAAATTGAAGTACAGTGCGTCGAAAGCACTCCAAAATGTAAAATGAAAATCGTGACATACAAATTTTTTATATTTTTTAAAAAACAGTTTCATAACTACCAAAAAATATTGAAAAGTAAAGTAATACAAAATATATGTGAAAATACTTAATAATAAAATACATCTGTGGAGGAAGTTGAGCAACTGGAACCACTGTTGATTCTTGGCGGGCGACCACTGAAGACATAATGGTGAAGCCGACACTCGTGCCGACTAGCGGGGCTGACCAATGCAGCCAACACTACCAATGCCGCCAGACAGTCCCTATTCCGGCCAGAACCACTGTACCTTCCGAAAATGAATGAAAACATTCTCTCGCTTAGCGAGGCAGTTAGTAACTCATTAGAGAAGTTTCTATGAATGGGGATCTAATGATCCTGGTACAGGGAGATTGAGAACAACACCTACCAACTAAAAACTGAAAGACTATTGAGAGTGGTCATTCGCCACCTCCATAGTGCAACGCCAATCGAGTGATAATCGATTCCTTTGCCTTTGCAAAAGCGCGAAAAGCGAATTCAATTGGATAAAAAACTAACCGCGATATAGACGATAACGTAATTCCACAGTCTATCGTGTCAAAATAAAATATTTAGACATTTTGTAAAGACTAATACTGAAATGCTAAACCAAAAACCAAGAAAATAAAAAAATCAATGAAATTTTCATGAAAATTTAACTTTAACCTTTTATTACTCCACCAAATTTCAATCAATTTTAACAAACAACACCATTTGGAAAGTTTCTCTCGTCGGGCCTGCCCAATCAACATACCACAGAGAACTGCGCGCACATATACAGGCACTTACTTGACCAACACAAACACTAGAATGAATTAGTTTTATACCAAACTCCGTGGCGAGCACTTCTACTTGTCCCGTATCAAAATTTCTCTGTTTAATGTTGTTTGTTATCCCCCTGAAGACAGACTGCGATGTAGGCTCGAAATATATTGTGAAAATATAAAAAAAAAATAAACGGCCGTTTTATTTTCGGACGAGAAGGATGACTCCGAGCCAGAAAAAACCAAAAACTTTGGATTACTGAAGACAAGGACGCTAAAACCAACAAGATTTTGGATTAAGATAAAGTAAGTGCCGGTTCGATGGCCTTTCGAAGCATTCCAATTTGAGTTACAAACTCGATCATTTCTCCAAAACTCACCAATATCCAAACTAGCCATATCCAGCAAAGGCCAGTCCTTGCGCTGTGGCGTGGTCTTGCTCTTTTTGCTGCTTGATGAACCCGACGATGCCATCGACCCTGAACCAACTGTCACACTGGATCTTTTGGTACCCACAATGGGCTGGACACTAGCTGGCGGCGGTGTCGACACATCCATGCCATCCAGAACAACCAACTGCCTGGGCAATTTATTCATATGCACCGCACGTACATTCTTCACATAACCATCATCAAAGAGCACTTCGTAGGTGTCATTTCCCAGTTGTTTCTTAATGGTGCCTGGGAATTTCCTGGGACCGGACCAGCGTGCCATGCATTTCTCCTCCAGCTCAAATAAGGGCAGTGTACGCTGAACACGTTGTCTCAAACGTTCCGATTTAAACGTCAACCACTCCTGGTAGCTGCCACTGGTTGAGGGGGAGGCCTTTAACTTGCTACCCTTATCGAAGCGCACCAGCAGAGTTTGTTCCGATTCATTTACATCCACAATGCGAGCGGGCAACCACAGCCCATCTACCGATAGGGCCTCCAAGCGTGCTCCAATGGCCAAATTTGTGGGATTAGTGTATTTGGGCGGTGTGGAGGTGTTGGGCAGGGGCGAACTGGTGTCAGGAGTAGAGGTTGCAGTTCCGGCCTCACTGATGGCCGCCACAGCGGCAGCAGCAGCTGCAGCTGAAGTACTTGGCAGCTCTTCATCAGTTTTGGGTAAACTCCCGGTAAGCTCTTCGCTTATATTTTTGACTGTCGTTTCCTTTTGCTCCACTTCTTTGGCCTTGGACACGGCAGCGGCTGCTGCATTTCGTTCGGCCGTCTCCGCTAGAATCTGTTCCACAATTTGATCAACAGTGGCCTTGATGACATCCTCATTGGCAGACGAACTTGCGCCGCTGCCGGCCACTCCAGTCGTACCCTCCACATTGGTTTGCTGCAGTGCCCGATGATCGGCCTCAATTTCCGAGGTCTCCATTTTGCCCCAGGGGAAGACGGTGGGGAAGACTCGCGGCTTAAGCAAATATTTGCCATTCCGAATCGTATTGAAGTCCAAGCGACGAAAGTGCCGCGAACAGACCAAGACGCTCTTCGTGATCTGCTTGTCCAGGCTAATGCGAGAGTTTTTGATCCAAATGGCCCGTATGACGGGATCCTGCGGGAACGAGTGGTAGGTGACGCCATGGTGCTCCAGTAGACGCGATGTCGACGGACAATTGGCCACACAGCAGCGACGGCCCATTTTCGCCAGATTTGACTGCGGTGAATTGTTAAATGTTAGAAAAGAATTACATTTGAAGGCTTTTTCATACGCACGCTTTGATCTTTGATTTTAATTAGACAAATTATGAAATTTTGCAGCAAGAAAACATGCAGACAGTGTGACCGTATTCTGACAGCGAAAAAATACTAAGTAAATAGAGATGGCTGGGCATATCGATGGTATCGAAGCAGTGCTGCCAACTTTTCAAAGAAAAAAGCTGTTTTTGACGGGACGGAGACGAAAAAAAAGCTATTGAAAAGGCTAAAAAAAGCGCATTGCTTTTCATATTCATTTAAGGTTGAAGTTAAATTAAAAAAGAATTTTTTATAAAAATCTATAAAATATTGCAAGAAAAACAAAATCACTTTTTTTTAGTCGATTTCGACCTTCAATCGATGGCTGCTAGGGTTGCTTCATATGAAATTATGTAGTCGGACAGCACTTTTTCTATTTTATTTAGCTAAGTTTAACGATATTTGATTGACAAATGTTATATTTAAATACTGATTTAAATGAAAATAAAGGGAATATAGAGAGTAAATAAGAGCTTTGTAAACTTTAATTAATGCGATGATGACAACTCAGGCTGCTGTCGATATACACAAACACATGCGCAGGCCACGAAGGTGTTCAATAAATGAATAACTTTTTTTGAACATTAATTTTTTTTATATATTTTTGATCAGATTGTAAAAAATACAGTTTTAAAATTATTTATAGGTATTGAAAATGATTTTCGTTAAATGATCCACGTTTTCAGGTTCGAAAAAATACCATAAAAAAATAAGTGTTTAAGAAAGTTAATCAACTTTTAACCCCTTTACTTTGGAACCAGAAAGTTACTTTTGGGAATTGTTGAAGAAGCCAGTTTTAATTTTTCCTGTAAAACAAATAAAACAAAAATTTGTACACATTTTAAGGGAACTTTTAGCTGTATTTTAAAAGTTTTGATTTGTAAAAATTATAATTGGGAAAGCTGCTATAGCTGATCTCCAAGAGCTCCTCTGAAAAATGGAGCCCTGTGTGAATTTCTTAACAATACATTTTAGAAGCTTGTGTCAAAATTTGAGATCAATCGGTTAAGCTGTTTTCGAGAAATCGTGTACGCCGACTTGGAAACCACTGTTTCGAGATAAACGCGCTTAAAGTTTGAACTGCTCTGTAAATTTACCTGAAGCGTCTTTTTAAAATTGGGTGTATTTTCGAAAATAATTGCCAGAATCAATATATGTACGTAAAGAAAAAAAATAGATTTTCAAAAAACGTTAACTGTATGTAACCCAATAAACAGCCAGAATTTCCGCTGCCCGCTGTTTTAAAATTAATCCAGCAGTTTAAAAAAAAGCCAGATTTGACGGGAAAAAAGCAAAACTGGCAACACTGACCACAGCTGTCCACAGCAATCGAGCAACAGCTGGCGATAGACCTATCGATTAATTCATCGACAGCGCTCAACGGCCTATAAAAGCAGAGCCTGAACGCAGCAGCACTTCAATTAGTGCTCGGCATCGGTCGAGTCAACATCTTTTAATTTCTTCTATTTCTTTTATTTATTTCTATTCTCATTTTCTTGTTTTGCGTAATGCAGCTGCACGTGTTTGTACTACTCGGACTGTGGCACATTACGATAATGTCCGTCAATCGGTAGATCAGCAAGACGCACCGATATATGAGTGGGTGAACTGCAGTTAAGCAAATAGATAAGTATTTATTTTTCTTTGCGATTTGGAGAGTGTTGCAGCGCCTAGTCAGGCTGCACCTCGTGCGTCCATATCTGATGACGATAGCGACTTTATTTTTATTTAAATGTTACAAATGTTGAATAATTTGGCGAGTCTTTTCTTAATTTATTTTCTTCGATTCTTTGACTTTCTACTCGTCCCGTTACAACTTAAGATTGTCCCACTCGTCGAAAACATTTTCGTCAAAGATTTTAGAATAGATGTCAAAATCCACCGTTTTGGCCACGATTAACTGTTCGCCATCGTCTTGCTCATGCCGATTGCATTGTTTCTTCTCTTTTATTTGTTCTTTTATTATAAAGATTGGCATCGTCGGTCCAAATGCGTTCCAAGCTATACGTTGAGAGTCCGGTCAGACTTAGTTCAATGGCCTCAAATTTCTTACTGACAATTCTAACGCGTTCATATCGATTATGATGCTTGATCACACAGATATCACCAATCTGGTTATTCGGGTGGAACTGACGATTCTCTGGAGGGCAAATTGCCTAGCCGTGTGCTAACTGGGTAATGCCAATTCACTGGATTAAGGGACGGTGGCATCATTGGTCCGTACTTTTTTAAAGATAACATAGCAGGAACGTTACTGAGAATGGAATAGCTGGACTTGGCTGACATGTGGTTTCAACAAGACGGTGCCAAATGCAACGCAGCAAGCGAAACAATGGCCCTATTGGGAGGCGAGTTCGGTAAACAGTTTATTTTACGTTTGGGCCCGGTTAATTGGCCGACTAGATCGTGCGATATGACGCCTTTAGACCAGCGGTGCGCACGAAATTTGAATTTGGGAGCAGTACAACAACAACAAATAAACCACTTTTGCTTTTGCAGTCGTCTTTACCGCCCACACGCTTCGAATTCGGCAATTTTGCTTGTCATTGGTCTAGCTTGTGTGAGATTACGAGGCAATTTTAAATGCGCCTGCATGGCGCCAGCTGCCATTAAATAACTCTTGGGAGCAAAATGAGCATGGACGTGCCCGTCGCAGCTTTATACTATTTTTTGAGAGGCAATGTTAGGGCTCATGTCTATAGCGTCAAGCCCGCAACATTGACTCAATATTGAAGAATTTATCGTGACATACCGCCGATATTGTGAGGTATCCAATTGGACCAGCGTATGCCCACGCGGTTTAAATCATCTAACATATACTTTCTATTATTCGTATTTTTAAAAATCAATCCTAAAGCTGCTAAAACCCTTGCGATTCTGCCCTTGGCGGTTGGGCGGCTTTGCTGCTCGTGCCCAGACGTCGAGCAGGGTAGTTCAAAGTTGGCTGTGTCGCTTTTCGCAACCAATACACTCACTTTTGACCTCGCTCTGATGCAAATTCAACTTAATAATTGTTTTCCTTACAAAATCATAAAAATTCCATATACAAGTCGATTTTTTTTTATTATTTAATTTAAACAAATCATAAATTAATACAAAATTAATAAAATTACACTAAACTGAATGAGAGAAGTGAAGCGTGTAGACACTTTGACAGTTTGTTACAAAAAAATCATAGTATGACATGCAGCTGTAGAAGCAGATAGCCTGGAAATCGTCTTTTTTTTAGGACTCTCGCGCAATCCATATAAAAAATATCATTTTTGGTTTATTTGGAGGCTGCACCAACTACAACATTCCCCCCTTCCTGTCTCCACGGTCTGCTTAAATGCGCAAATTGGGATTTGTGTAGCGCACATACTTAAGCAGAGCATCGTTCTCCTCGCAGACAAACGATTTCTTATGATGACAGGCCACATCATGCCAGTTGACACCATCATTGTAGAACTGATTCAACAGAGCCAAACAATTTTCGGGGGCACCGTTCTGCTTGAATTCGCGATTATCGGGCTGGGGCAGGCCAATGCCACCGGTGGGTGACCAATCGCCCTGGGAACGTTCAGTGGTGGGGGCCAACTTCTGTAGAGTAGCTGTCCAGAACCAGCCATTGACATTGGTGGGCTGCAAATCGGGACGCTCACAGCCTTTGAAGTCGCACAAACGACCACTGGTCCAGATATATTTCACCTGAAAAATGGAGAAGACAAAGAGTTAATGATTTGAATGGGAATGTTAAAGGGAGTCTTAAGTTATATATGTTGAATTTAGGCTGAACAGATCTTTAGGTAATTTTACTGTATGTTAATGATGTTGATCAGAAAAGAGTCATAGTTCGAAAGTGGCTCAAGACCGATTCAAAAAAGGTTTAGAAGCATATCTCGTAAATATTGTCGGCCTATCAAAGGGTTGGTAATAAAGAGCTGTATATATTCCTGGTTTAAAATCGGTGTGAAATCAATTTGTAACGGTTCAAAAATGGTTCAATTCTAGATAAAATGTTCGCTCTAAATTTTCAAATCGATATTAAGTTAGGTTCCAAAGTTATAGTTCGAAAACGAGTCAATAGTACGGTAATTTGATACAGGTACAAAATTCGCATTTCAAGTGCGATGTTCCAAATCCAATCCCAAAATATTTTGTACTATACTTTTATGTGATACAATATGAAAAAAATACCATTTTACAATCCTAAATTAGTTCTAAACTGTACTTAAAACTAGATCAATGTATTAGGCAGCTTTGTGAATTCTAAACGAAACTGATATCAAGTCTCTTCTTCTTAGTCTTTTAATAACCATTTTGACTGCCTTTTTTCACAATTTTATACTCGTCTGCCAGATATGATAACCAATTTCATATTCTCTTAAAATTAAGCAGTCAATCAATATCTCGGATATGTTGGACCTGAATCGTCTTATACAGGGTGGCTGATGAAAGCCGCTCCCAAAAAAAAAATTGAATTACTTTTTCTCTATTTGATGAATCTGCTTAATTTTTTTTTATTTTGTAGATTGATCTTTAAATTTGAGGAAAATGGATAACTGGAACACTGACTATCACGCCCTGGAGTCCGTAGTTTTGGTTCAAAGAGAGTATAGCCGTACGTTTGGCGGCGATTCTCAGAGCAGATGGACCATAATGAGACTTGTTAACAATTTTGCCGAGCGTGGGACAGTCGAAAGAAGACCTTACCATCGAAACCCTACAGTTCGGACGAAGGAAACAATCGCTGTAGAAGCTGATGCCATACAAAACAATCCAAGAGTTTCGACAGGGAACTTATCTGCTGAAATGGGTTTAAGCTGACAGTCATTGCAGTCAATTATTCATAATGATTTGAACTTATTCCCATATAAAATTCAAACTGAACGCAGCAGACTTGCCGATTCGCTTGGAATTTTGCCAGAAGATGCTTCAAATGAATGAAGAGGCAACATAAACAAACAAAATTGTCGAATATGGAGTGCCTTCAACCCACAGATACTCCATGAGACGGAATTGCATCCACTTCGTGTCACAGTGTGGTGTGCGCTGCATTGTCGGGCCTTACTTCTTCGAAGAAAACGGTCACTTCATTACGGTTACTGGAGACCGTTACTTGAGCATGATAAGGCAGTTTTTCTATCCAGAATTACGCCGAAAGAGAATTCCTTTCAACTTTGTGTGGTTTCAGCAAGATGGTGCAACTCCTCACATAGCCCAGCCTGTTATGACAGAATTGCGACGAAAATTTCCCAATAAGCTGATATCCAGAAACTCCAAATTCTGTTGCCCAACCAGGTCGCCTTATCTTACTGCACCTGACTCTTTCTTCTGGGGTAATTGCAAACAGGAAGTCTACAAAACAAAACCGACAAATTTGAATGAACTAAAGCAATCAATTCGAGCAACAATTGCGGCTATTCCTGTCTCAGCTTTCCAAGCAGTAATGAACAACTTTTTGATAAGATGCCGCACATGCATCATCGTGCAGTGAAAAAGTGAATGAGCTTTAACATAAATAAAAGAAATATGAATTCCATACACTGAAAGAAAAGGTATTTCAGTTTCTTAATGTAGCAATATTCATCAGCCACACTGTACTTATCTTGTTTGAAATCACTTAAGCCCTTTTTCCTTCCAGGACCTAACAATGGCGGTGCTTTTTCCATTCCCTGTTTGTATGAGTATTTCCAATACGCTACGCGAGTGTTTTTGGCACTTAAGTGCGAGTCTAAAATATGCCGCTAGTAGAAATACTACTGTATACATTTTGTTGGAGTGCTCGGGATACCCGAGTGCGAAAATATCAAGTACCTTTGCAGTGCACCTGCAGATTTCTGGTTTGTACATATCTTCTGAAGCGTTCTTTAAACTATGTCGTGGTTATCTTAACTTATCTCATGCAAAGTATTATAATCGGGGGTTCCGTTTAAGCGTTTTCATTTAAAATTAAGACTGCTTGCCTTTATAAGTGAATTGTCGTAGTAATTAGATGAAAACTAAGAGTTTGAACGAATGCTCTAGGCATAAATGCGTATCATAATTCGTGATATTTTGTTACTTACATAAAAACCTTTTAGTTTTTGAAAAACAATCAATTAAACAAAAATACGAGAGATTCCTGGGACATCGTTTATTTTTCAGTTCATTTTAACGTTGTTCATTATTTTTATAACTTTATCTCCCCTTCTTAATATATTATTTTTACCCTCACAGTTTAAGAGCTCATTGCTGAACTTTAAACAATAAACAGCAACTATTGAATAGAAATTCAGTATGCAAATTTCTGTAAAATAAAATGTATTTTACATATCCGCTTGGCATTGTTACTTCGTAGAATTGTTTTAAGAATTCATTGAATTAGTTTGTTCAATTTATGAATGATTCATATTTAAATTAATCACCTTCAACTATGAACCTTAATTCAAAATTAAAGAACGAAACGATATTAAACGATTTACTTAAACTGAGACAGAGTTAGGTTTCAAAGACCTTTTACTAAGCCAGCTTTAGCGGAAACGACAATCAATTTGAGTTCTGTAATTGAAGCAGGGAAAATTACTTGGATTCTCAAAAATCTGACTATCGGCACTGTTTTGAGTTCCGATTCAAATTTCATGTAATCAAAACCACATGATTTTCCTGTTATTAAATCTTTAGTTCATTGCACTTTATTGAGTTGTTGAGTTTCGCTTCTTCCTCTACGCCTGAAAATGTGTGGGCCACTTTTGATTAAGTTGTAGAAATTTAAAAGCTTAAGCATTTGGAAGACCAATTTTGGGCTTGTCACGCCCAACAACAACAACAGCGACAACGACAAAATCAACGATTGTTAGTGCCACTGAAAGCGAACCCATTCCATTCCTGCATTTCAAGTCGCGCCCTTTAAGGCCGCACCCGATCTCAACGGTCTGCTACCACAGCAACAACAGTTTGTTCCATCCGTCACTTTCACCTGATGGGTCATAAAAATTGTTATTTTATACAAAAACATACAACATGTATGTATGTATGGATGGATGAGAGAGAGCCCAGCAGCAGCAGCTGTGGTCTGAGGCCAGAGTCTGCCCTTATGGAAAACTCCAATGAGCGGAACGTTGAAAATTTATGGACATTGATTTTTCGAGTTTTTTTTTTTGGTTGATTGTAATTGTTGAATGGACAAAGCATTTAACTGTATAGCGGAAGTTCAAATGAAGTGCACCTGTTGCATTTGCCTGAAGTTGAAGTAAAAGTGAGGTAAACAATTTGAAGCCACGATTATAAACAGAACTGATTGAGTTTGAGGGGACAAATGCAATTGGAAAATGATTTTAATCAGAGACGGGGTCGAATTAGAAAAAAAGCACTTCGTTATTGTTCATTATTTCAAAAGGTTCGGTCCGTGGGTCTTAAACGTCTTAAGGTCAAAAAAAAGAACAACTATATAGTTTTCGGCTCCCAGCTTACCAGCTTACAGTCATACTTAAAAACATACTTGAATGTGCAAAATATATATAAGATGTTGTAGGGACCTGCATGCACCGAGGTGGCATCCCTGTTAAGGCGATAGACGTTATTATCGATAGGTCGGCAGTCATCGTCATTAGTCGTTCAGCAGCCGCCGCCGTGATCAGCAGACTTCAGCCGTCAGTCGTAAATCAGCCGAAATTAAGCCGTCAGCTAAACTTCAAACACACTCTCATTTAATCTTATTATTATATTACCTAACTAACTAAACGAATATCTATAATAAAGACACATATTTATCTTACAGATATGTCAAACTTTGTTCGATACAAAAATCATTTTTCCAACTCAGATTTGCCTGTCATTTTAAGGGCCTATGGTTTTGTTAAAGAAGTAAAGAATAAAAAAAGGAATGTTTGTATTTGTGAAAGTTTGGCTGTCAGTTATCATTATAATTAGACCAAATTAAATTCCACTCTTATAATTTGCTCAATAATGAATTATATGCAAATGGGACGGCCATTCACCTGCACCTGTTTGCATTTAAACACTCTTGGAAATAAGTCGCTCAAACTTAATAATGAAAACTGCAACTCATCATCAACAACTTGTCCAGTCAAAAAAAAAAAAGCGAAAGGAAACAAACGATTGAAATGTAAACAAAAGTCTGACACCTCACAAAAATTTGCCAATAATTTATGATGTCTGTGTTTTTTTAGCTGTTAAAATTGTAAATTTAACATGGCATATTATGTCACATTTCGTTTGACAGGTTAAATAACTGTCGGTAAGTGGGATAAACACGTCTCAACTCAACTTAATGAGCTTAATTTGAGGTGATTTTCTGTCCAGATAAAACTATAAGATCTGACATTAAGTTCAATGCGAAAAATTAAAAACAAAAAAAAAAAACTTTCTCACATTTGGTCTGTGGGTTCACTTATGCAATAAAGCCCCCAAGATGAGCAAGTGTCAAGTTTAGTGGTGGTCAGTCAGACAGCTCATCGCTTACGTGAGATACCAAATTGCAATTGTTAAAGAAAACGAAAGTTAAGGTGAGGAAAATGTTAAGCCTGACGGAAGCTAAGCTTATTATTCATGGCTTTCATTTCATTTATTCACATGGTAAATACCCACAAAACAAGGAAATGCAACGATCCTAAGCGGACCAAAGCAAATGATTTGGGCAATGAACTTGAGCAAATGATTTTGTGATTCTGAATTTAGTAATAAAATTAATTTTCTTTTATTGGATTTTATAAAAACTATTTTTGATATTTTTCAAGGTTTCCGCATTTTATGAAAAGTAGGTTATGGGACCCTTTATCAGTCTATTTCTAGTTTTTTGTAATTTTGTTAGATCAAGACTTGAGAAAGTTGATAAACTTTAACTTAAAGGTACTAAAATCATTCTCGAAGCTAGAATTGTTTTTTAATTGGGTCTAGAATTAATGGACCAGTCAAGAGGAAAAAAGCCACTGAAAATTAAACGTCCACACTTTTTTTTCAAGTTAAGTTTAAAGTTGAAGTCGAAAACACTAATATTATGTTCCACTGAGCTGAGTTCGTGTAAAAATATATTCTATAATGGGAGCAAAGATCCAAGCTTCAATTGATGGTGTCTGAAGTCTAGCAACAACGAATATAAAATACCAACATGTTAACCTCTGCTATAAAATATATTTTTAGAGCGAGCGCCCTAATCTGTTTACGTTGCTTCAGGGTTTTGTTAAAATAAAGGTATTACCGGCAGTTCCCTTAACAAAACCTGTCGCTCTAGAAATCAACTGCTGCCAACAATAGGAGCGTCAAGGTAAGCAAGTTTTTATTTATGTCAAAGACACCCATTTACTTTGTTAACTTTATCTCCAGGAAAATGGCTTGACACAGGCTCAAAAGGGTCAAAGCCGAGCTTCTCTCAATCTCTTGGCGCTTCTAATTTTCGCACAAGAGAAACGCGACCTACGGTTTAACGCCGAATAAAATTTGAGAAGCTTTTGCATGGCTAATTACTACAAAGCTGGCGTCAACAGCAGTGAGGGGAGACCGAGTGTGAAAGTTTATTCAAAGGAAAAACTTTTCATTAGATGTTCTGAGGCGGGATCGAACCCACGAGCTCTTGCACAATGGTCGCGCTCACTAGCCGCTGAGCCACCCGACCACCTTTATATCCATTGCCTATTCTAAATTACTGGAAACACTTCTAGCTGCAGAAGATGCTCTTCTCGTTGCATAATTTTTTTAGCCTACAGGAATGTAATCATAACCTGAACCGATTGTTGAAACTAGCAGAGACTGTAAAATTCGCTCAACACTTTCGCGTTGTCTGCAAAATGCCACTTTTAGCGTTACACATAGAACAGGAATAGTGCAATTTTATGTTATAAGAGGGGAGAATCAGATTTATTTTGTTCTTTTATTTCACGTGTTATGTCCCACCAAGCAAAATGTGCGTTTACTGACACTTTTTGATGAGCATTCACCGTCTAAATGTGCACAAAAAAAGAGCCCGGAATTCGAAAACGGGTATGTTTTTCCATGTCTTACACTCAGAAAAAAATGGCGTTCTGAAAGGCAGCCCCATTTTCTTACTTTTATACCCAATCCTTTCTTGATTTTTCCGTTCTTAAAACAAGACTTCGTTCTTAAAAGTATACCAAACTTTCTAAATCGACGAACATATTAAGAAACTCGTTCTCAGTTTGGGTTTTGAAAAATGACTGACGAGTCCGACATGATGAGGATCGCTAAAAACAAAATATATTTAAAGTTTGGGGTCAACTATGTTATATTATTACCAAAAACACGGCTAAGGATATAGTTTGAGTATCTAAATAAAAATATTAATCAATTAAACTAAACAGAATACAAAATGTCGTTCTAAAATCATGAACATTTTGGTCGTGGCATGGTTCTTATTCTCCGTTTATAAAAGATAAAGTAAAAATGAAATTAAATAATGGATTTCTGGACCACGCTGCATTTTAAAAAATACAGACAATGTGCTAAACATTTCAAATACAAAATTAGTAATAAAAAAACAATAAAAAAAACTTTGCCACCACGGGGATTCGAACCCACGACCACGGCGTTCGAAAACAATGTCAGCTAACAATTATATTGTGCAGAGACTGAGCAGCCTTCTGCTTCATTTCGTCTGTCTTTGATGTAAGCTGAGCTAAGTGAAAATAAGGGCTTATTTACAAATATGGGAAAAACTAAACAATTGGATATGATCCAGAACTGATATTTTGAGTTTTTAGTCGCCGAAATTTTTAGAATCAGAACCGAAAAAGTAAATATGATCGAACACATATCCGTTAGAAGAGCGGTTAATGGCGTTTTTATAATAAGTTAAAGAAATTCCTTAATAAACAATTTCTTGAACAAGATACCATATTAAATCCAAGTTGATTTAAAGGATTAGTTATGTAAGAAGAAGAAAGTCTAGGTCAGAAATCTACCATCACTTCACAGTTTCGGGTATAAAAAATTCGGTTGCAACCCTCTAAAACTCTTAAGAAGCTTGAGTCAGTAATGTAAAGTGGCTTGACACACAGCCTCAGAGGGCCAAAGCCAAGCTCCTCTCAATCTCTTGTCTTGTGCGCTTCTAATTTCAAGAGAAAGGGACCTACAGTTTAACGCCAAATCCGAACGGCACTTTGAGAAGCTTTTGCATGGCTAATTACTACAAAGCTGGCGCCAACAGCAGTTAGGGGTGACCGAGCGTGAAAGTTTATTCAAAGAAAAAACTTTTTCATTAGATGTTCCGAGGCGAGATTGAACCCACGACCTCTTGCACAGCGGTGGCGCACACTAACCGCTGAGCCACAACCGGGCCATTGAGTCAGTAGTTGAATTCCATATCATACTTTACTAAATGAGGCTCCATATACAGTGTTCTACAAAGATTTTTACAGCGAAATGGTCTAAAATCAGTATATTAATACGCTAAGCAAATTCCATGCAAAAGTTCGACTCCCTTTTAAGCAAAGTAAAACAACTTCAATTAAAGAAGATTTGAACAATAAGTTGTTGGGAGTATTGCGTGTTGACGAATGCTGAATGCTATTAAAAAATGGGTTCGGATCCTGTTTTGTTATGGACCAAAAACTATTTACGGGGGTATTCCAGAAATCTCTAGAGATTTTCGTATAAACGATTGGGTTTTGAATGAAACTAGGAGGAGTTTATATGAAAAGTGTCAAGAATAAAGTAGTCTGCTATATTATAGAGAAGGAAATCCGTACGCTTTAAATTTACTTGGCGCTGATTAGTCGGTTTCAAATCTTTCAACTTTTGTCATCTAATCAAGTAGTCTCGCATTTTGGAGACACTTCACATGTAAAGTCAAGCAGTTGTAGTTCGAACTCTATAGATTTCTATAAAATGTTAAGTATTAATTTATTAGATGGACCCCTGGACGAACCTAGTAATATTTAATTTCTTTTACCTTTTATTAAAAGCGAGGAAGTTACCTATACCGAACCGATTCTAAGCCTACGTCTATTCCTATGTCTATTTAGTACTTAATTCTAGAATTTTCTACTAATTTTAAGTTCAAAAAAACTTCAATCAAGAAGTTTCTATAATTTCACATAAACTTTTCCCAACTTTCTTTGATGACCAGAGACTTTTTTCCCAGAAAGTTCGTTGCCTAAGTCTTTTGTTAATCCCCAACTTCACCCAATAAATGCAACTTACATTTTCTCCCACCACACGTTGCTTGATCCATTCATTCTCCAGGCTTGTCTCCAGCGACACCGAGTCCATGCAACGTCTGCGACAATAATTTCTAGCACTCAGCCAATCCTCCTCAATGCCCTTCAATTGTGGGTCACGCCAAGAGAAGAAATAGCTATTGGACGAGACACATGCATCATATTCAGTTAAGTCCAGTGTCTGTTGAACTCACCCTTTGCCATCGGGTGTCTTCTCGTGTATAATGCGCTGGGCACACAATTGCGGATTTGGTGGCTCCAGACGACCATTCTGAAATTGGGCCGTGCCCAGGCTCAAAACACTGAGTAAACATACACCGGCTACTATGAAAGCTTTCATTTTGTTGTCTCTCTTTTTTTTTTGTATCACTTGGCACACACACGCACTTTCGTTTTGGGTTTTGTTCGCTGAATTGACGCGTCTCGTACGTCCAACCGACCGATGAGGAATGACACAACATTTAAAGATCACCCCGCCTTATATATATCGCGTTGGGCCAACAAAAGTTTTCCGAACGCACTTGGTCACCGAATTGAACTTCGTCGGCCGCAGCCGATGCGTTCGTTTTTGTAGTTTTTGTTGAGCGGGTTTTCATATGAAAATTTTTGTGGGTACAAGTTGCAATGGTGAATTTTAAGTGGTTCGACTTTGTCTCGATTTCATTGACAAGCAAATGGGGTTTTTATCTTTTTTTCTTTTTTTTGGGTGGGCTCCCATCATTTTGCACCACTTAGTCAGCTTACTCCCATCTAATTAGCTACACAAACACGCCACGAGCATTTGGTTTTTGAAAAATCTTCAAGACGCGCGCGCCTCTTGGCAAATTTCAGAAAATTTGCATAATTTAATGCATTTGAACCATTGTTGTTCACTATTTGTATTTGTTTCATGCAAAAAAAAAAAAAAAAATATTTACTATTGCTTTCGGTATGTCTTTTAGTTTATGGTTATTACATAACTAACCCCAAAACTGAAACTGAATTGTTGACCAAATTTATTTCGCTGAAAAACCTGCAAGTGACATATTTTGTTTTGCTGATGTTGTTGTAGTCGACGCAAAGCACTGACATTTCCCCACAAACGTTTTGGGAATGGAAGGGTAAGTGTTTTAAGGGTGATTTATGATTTGGTGGTGTAGTTACTGGGTGATTATGGAGTGAAGTGGAGGATTATTTATGATCATTGACAGAGTTAAAAACTAGTTGCTTACTGGGAAAATTTCTCAAATTCGCTGAAATTTTAAAAATAAGAAACCTAGTACTATTTTAGGATTTTCCATCCGCATATTGCGTAATAGGCTTATCACACTAAGCACATCTAACATACCACATAATAAGTTAAAATGTTTAATATCTATTTTCTATGCAAACATTCTTAAATTTTTATTTTGCCATATGATTAAGTGGGTCGGTTTCTGATAGGAACTTGATATAAACATGACAAATTTAGGGCAGGGCAAATGTTTATGACTCATCATGTCGGATGTTAGTTGTGCTTAGTGTGAATAGCCTATAAGTTTTTGGCCCTGTTTTGACTTCCGGGTCGATTTTCCTCAAAATTTACTCTTATACCATCCGTCGTTTTGTTCTAAAGAATTATGCTAATCTTAAGCTTATTGTTCTTTCAGATTTTTTTAAATTTTTAAACGTTTGTTTACTATATCAAAGAGTTTTAAATCAGTTTGACTAAAAAGCTTTACACATTTAAACTGGTTCATTCTTGCTGTTGTCAATTGTTTCGATAGGGCAACATACCGCCTTTGATATTCTGAAACTGATATTTTATGCGTTTCTGAAACTTAGATCCGTGTTTACTGTGATAATTTAGAAATCCTTTCCAAGATATATTTAGGAATAAGGTTCTTTTGAGGGCTTTTAACGTTAAGTGTTTAACTGACATTCGATTAGGGTAAACATTGGTACGATCGGTTATTGTAAATAGTTTCTAAACGACTGATATTTCGCAAATATTGTCAACCCTACACAGATAAAAAGATCCATTAAGATCCATTTGGATATAGTACTTATTAAGAAATCAAATAAGTTCCGTGACGGTTCTGACATCAATCTTTTTGCAGGTCTTGAACCAGTAAGTCATCCCTACTCTAAATAATTAACCTAATAACCCACCAAATTTCAAGTACATTGCCTAAACTATTTCTGAAATTTTGCTAGGAACCACTTTTGTAACCGCCCAGTCGGACTTTGCAGAATGTGGTTCTCATACATATTAATTATAATTAGTATGATAGAAGTTAAAAAATCTGCATAAAATCACTACAAATTCTTTTTTCATGCGCTTAAAAGGAAAAAGTCACGTTAACATGAAACCGTTTGGAAGGCAACAAGAAAGAACGCTTTGAAAAACCCAAACGATGTCCGAACGCTGCTTTCTTTCTAACACGTTCTTATTTATGTGTTTGGAAGGCAAAAAGTCAACATAACATGAAACCGTTCCTTCTCTGGGTTGTGCTTCTGGCACCTATTAAAGGGAAGAAAAAATACGTAATGCAAAGACAAACGAAGCAAGCCAAAGAAGAGAATATAAAATAAAGAGGAACGACACATTTATCTTAGCAGCGAACGCCTCACCCATGAAATATTCTGATCCGACGCTTGTAAATCTGGAACCGTTCTTTGAGAAAGAGAAATTAGAAGGGAATACCGAAAGATTTACGAAGTTCGAAGCAACAACAAAAACACATGCTATAATACGTTCTCAAGGGTACCTTCTTTTAGGTTTTCTCGACTTAACAAAAGCGATTGGTACTTTTCAGGTTTAGGAACTACTTCTTCGGTGAAAAAATGGGAAAAGAGGATCATGAAGTTGTGCAAAAGTATGTAACAGGTAGAAGAAAGCATTTCCAACCCTATAAAGTATATATATTCTTGATAAATTTGATCTGCCTGCAAGTATGAGAAGCATATGTCCCATACATGTCAAACTACTGTCTCTTACCATCTCTGAGATCTGTTTGTTCATACGGACAGTCGAACGGACGGACGGACATGGCTAAATCGACTCCGCTGTTGATGCTGAAAAGTATATATATAGTTTTTAGGTTCGTAGACCTTCTGCCTGCTTCATACTTTTACACACACTTAATTTACTCTGTGAACCTTTGGTACAGAGTATAACATTACTGACCGTTTCGACAATTGATTTTCATCGCGACCTCCGCTACATATACAAAAAACATCATTACACTCAAGGAAAAAAACTCATAGTGAATTCTAAAACAATCATATTTGATCTTACAATGCCCATTTTGTATTAAAATTAATTAAAAAGTATTTTGAATTGACTAAAAACATTATATTTAGAGGGCCAATTTCAGTAACCCCTTTAATATTTCCAAGGCAGGGAATTCCAACTTGAGAGTTACAAGCGGTCATATTTTTGCAAAATGTCACACTCTCATGAGCGATAGCGCAACTGGTTGAGACGTCTTTCCAATCTTGTTCAAGTCAAAAGTACCCGAGCTCAAATCCCCCTCAAAGTAACTTGTAGTTTTTCAAAACCAAATCTAATAAAACTGTTTTGCTCTTGGATTTGTATACCTCTATTACAGAGTATAAAAAGTTGAGCTTAGTTTGAGCAAAAAAAAAAAAAAAAAAATTGGTGGTGAACATACCTTAGATATGAGAATCTTATATTTAAGGCTAAATGTGAAGTGCTGCCCATCACCGTTGCGGCCGGTGCTGCACCGCATAATCGCTTATTTTCCTTATAACTCGACTATGGTTCAGGCCTATTCCAGTTTTCGAATTTGATTGATCGGAATTGGAAGGAATTGCGATTTCCAAGAAACGATTAAAGAATTCACTTGAAACAATTTGCCATCAAATGTGTTACATGAAAACTAATGGAAATTTGAAGTTGAAAGCCAATTAATGTGGACTATTTTTTGGGAAGCGGGTACATTTAAATATTTCGATTCCGCATGATTTGATCGGAATCGAAAAGTGGAACACCCCTGAAAGTGTAAATATTAAAGCATTTTTCCCGAGTGTATCTAAAATTGACCGAAAATAGCGTCGAAAATGTTTCAACTATTCATTATGTTATGAACCAGAGATCTTAAAAATGTGTTCACAAACTGGACCTTAATCTTAAAGACGGGTTTGATTCTTAGGACCGAAAATTCTTAAGAGTTTAAGGGTTGTCTTAAAAAAATTAGAAGTCAGGGTAGCCCAACCAAAGAATAAGGTGAGCAAAATAATTATAGAAACCGCATAATGAAATTGAGTACAAAATTCTTGGGATATGATCGCTATCGCTATAGCTAAACGATCTTTCAAAGAGCGAACTCTTTTGAAAAACAAATTTATTATTTTTACGAACTCTTTGAATAAGAAACTAAAATTAGATGATCTAATACAACATTTACACTAGGACTGCGTTATGCGTTAATAGCCAACATTTGGCTTCTTTTGTATGGGAAAAAAGCTAACTGTTAGCTATTAACGCATAGCGCACTCCTAGTGTAAATAGCCTATAACAATACTTTTAAAATGTTCCCCAATTTCTTTTCATAATCGCTGTCGTCTCAATTAGTTAAGCGTTATGTGAATAAATCACTAAATGGAGTGCCCTTCTGTCAGTTGTTTAAGTAATGCGCGTACTTTAAAAATTTCACAAAAACATGCGCAAACATGGGCGAGGCATAATCCAGCGAGTTCCGTGTGAGTTCCGAGAGATCTGGTAATAAGTGGCACCTGTCCCGTTTGTCTCTACTGCCCTGAGATCTGCAATGACAGATAGCGGGACTGTTAAGTAGAAAGACAGAGACAAAAATCACAAATTTTTGGGTGACATGCTCTGCTGCACGTGATCGAGATGGCGACAACAAAAACAACACCATTACCGAAAACTTTATCGACTCTTTCATGTTGAAATGCGTGAAAACGTACATGCGAAGTGTTTATTATGTACCTGCCCTGCCGGCTGGTGAAATTTTCGTACTCATCATCAGCGACGCTAGTGGTTGACCTTGATCTGGAGATGTGGAGCCGCAGACACAGAGACCAAGCTCTGAGGGCTGACGGTGAAAATAATGCAGATGCCCGCTTCTTTTTTTTTTCGTTTGTAATTTTGTATGCTTATGCAATGCCATGTACAGCAGAGGCATAAATATGTATGTATGTGTATATCTTCTGGCTGGTTTATGGGCCCCCCACATTATGCAATGGGTTACTGGGGTGGGGTTACATTGATAATCTGTCAAATATTAAAGAGAAATGTGAAATCACAAGAAGGTCTTGGTGGGGTCATTTGCTCCCAGTGCCACATTTCAAATTATCATAAACTCAATGCAAAGTACTCACCAGAATCAACATTAAAAGATCCCATAAAAACAATATTCAAATGTACAAACATTTAAAATCGACTCACGGCCTGAACATAAAGCAAAAATTTTTAATTAAAATGGTGGCTGACATAAATAATAAGCCATGTTCATATCAATTGACATTGACAATCGAAAGGGAAATCCAATTTGGAGTCCATTAGGTATTTCTCTACTTCTTTCAATATTTACCCAAATTATCCACACTTGTGAAAATAGGACACAAGTTTTAACTGCTGCACCTTGCATAGGCATGGGGCACTCTCTTTTTGTGCAAATAATTAAACAATATGTAACTTGTGCAAAAATATTTTCGAGATACCAAAAATGAACCGCCTCGCGCGCTTTCTCCTTTAATATTTACCCAACTCATCGGCAAATTGGCCGCCCATTGGAGTCCCACTCGACGAGTATCATGATCATCTGCGAGAGTCTGGGAACTCATTGCGTAAAAATGCGGTAATTTTCTGTTGTGGGTAATCAGTTTCAACTCTTGATATATTGACACTTGGGTCATCTTATCAGCAATTGACATGAATAACGTGGACACATGGATATTAAAATTGATTATAATTTTGATGGTAAAAAGTGAACTGGTTTTGTGTTGCTGTAAAAGATTGCCCAAGAAATCATGCAAATAACTGGGCAAGGGTTAATATTATTCCCAGCCGAGGGTAATATAAATTATGCTGACAAAATTAGATAAAAATACGTGCCTACTAGACAATTTTTGCATATTGCCTAAGTTGTTTAATTTCAAGTACGCATTTGTATTCATTTTTCGAAACTCATCATCAAGAGACGATATGTTTATTGTACTGGAACCAACAAAGTACACAATTAAATACTCAAAAGAAAGCCTAGTAAAAAAATTCTTATTTAAAGCAGAGGTGGGCACGTTATTTGAGTTTGAGAGCAGTCCAACAACAACAGAAAAAAGAAGACACACAAAACGAGACACACACCGATCAGTGCTGGGTCCATTACTGTGGAACGTAATGTACGATGGCATTTTACGTCTACCCCTACCACCAAAAGTGCAAGTCGTTGGATTTGCGGATGACGTTGCTGTGGTCGTAGTTGCAAAGCACCTAAAGCAGGCAGAATCGCTCTGCAACGATGCTATTCAGCAGATAGAGGCTTGGCTCTCCTCAGTGGAGGAATTTTTGGTGAATGGGCTCTTGGAAAGTTGGCCGAAGATCCACTTTTTTACCGAAAAATTGTGCTCATTTTTGACTCAATGGGTACGTAAATAAGCAGAATTGTCGATTTTGGAGTGAATATCAGTCAGAAGCATTGCAAGAGCTACCAATGCATCCAGAAAAAGTCACAGTTTGGTGCGGTTTATGGGCTGGTGGCATCATTGGACCGTACTTCTTCAAAGATGATGCGAATCGTAACGTAACTGTGAATGGTGAGCGCTACCGTGAGATGATATCCAACTTTTTTTTGCCCAAAATGCAAGAGCTTGACTTGCATGACATGTGGTTTCAACAAGACGGTGCCACATGCCACACAGCACGCGCAACAATGGACTTATTGAGAGGCGAGTTCGGTGAACATTTTATTTCACGTTCGGGACCAGTCAATTGGCCGCCTAGATCGTGCGATTTAACGCCTTTAGACTATTTTTTGTGGGGCTATGTTAAAGCTCATGTCTATACAGACAAGCCCGCTTCAATTGACGCATTGGAAGACAACATTGAAGCATTTATTCGTGAGATACCGGCCGAAATGTTGGAAAGAGTATGCCAAAATTGGACTAAGCGGATGGACCATTTGAGGCGCAGTCACGGTCAACATTTGCATGAAATAATCTTCAAACATTAAATTATATGGACCGTACTATCGATTCAAATAAAGATTTCATGCATTTTTCTGAATTTTATGTGTTTTTTTTTTAAAACTTTCCTATAGCTCTTAAAGAATCACCCTTTATATGTACATAAAGAAAAAAAAAAAAATAGATTTTAAAAAAACATTAACTGTATGTAACCCCCTAAACAGCCGGAATTTCCGCTGCCCGCTGTTTTAAAATTTATCCCGCAGTTTAAAAAAAAGCCAGATTTGACGGGAAAAAAGCAAAACTGGCAACACTGACCACAGCTGTCCACAGCAATCGAGCAACAGCTGGCGATAGACCTATCGATTAATTCATCGACAGCGCTCAACGGCCTATAAAAGCAGAGCCTGAAGGTAAGAGAACTTCACTTAGTGCTCGGCATCGGTCGAGTCAACATCTTGGAGTAGCAAGTCCTCCACTCTTTTAATTTCTTTTATTTTATTTATTTCTACTTATTTCCATATTCGTCGTAAACATTGTCCACAAAGATTGTACAATATCTTGGAGTAGCAAGTCCTCCACTCTTTAAATTTCTTTTATTTATTTCTACTTTCATTTTCTTGTTTTTCGTAATGCTGCTGTACGTGTTTGTACTACTCGGACTGTGGCGCATTAAGATAATGTCCGTCAATGGGTAGATCAGCAAGACGCACCGATATATGTGTGGGTGAACTGCAGTTAAGCAAATAGAAACGTATTTATTTTTCTTTGCGATTTGGAGAGTGATGCAGCGCCTAGTCAGGCTGCACCTCGTGCGTCCATATCTGATGACGATAGCGACTTTATTTTTATTTAAAGGTTACAAATGTTGAATAATTTGGCGAGTCTTTTCTTAATTTATTTTCTTCGATTCTTTGACTTTCTACTCATCCTGTTACAACTTAAGATTGTCCCATTTGTCAAAAAAAACATTTCCATTTATATATATTTTTAAATTAAAAACAACAAATTGGCAGTGTGACCCCAATTTGTGCTGGTTTCTAACATCTGGCCACAATGGGCCAAAACAAAAGAATTGCCCCTTTTAGAATTTCTTTTGTCCTTTGGTGAGGTGTATACTAAGTTTTACTCTTGAAACGAAAGTTCGTTAACTTAAGACAAATATTTTTTAATGAATGTATAATTAACTTACTTCCAAGATCAATAACAACATTAAATTTCGAGACTAAATCAGTCTTAGAGTTGTGTTTATTTTTCTTAGTGCCTAAATATTTAATATTAAATTAAGTCTACTACAAACTTTCTAGCTAAGTTCCAAATGACACCTCTTCCAAAAAAAAATAACAAAACTCACTCACAAGCATGCCAATTTGGTTTTCGGAGGCCAAGGCTGTAGATTTCTGTTGAACTTTTTGGCACCTGACCAGACCAGCAGCCCCGTAGTACGAGTTAACGGCGCCACCCAGTCAGAAACAGCGTTAAAAAATGCGTATGTATGCTTTCTGAATCGTTAATGAACACAAAAGCCGCTATTTTAATTGCAAAACTCACATAATCAAAATAAAGCAAAATATCTGTAATTTCCAGAAGCATTTTAATTTTTTGGAAGGGGGATTTCAGCAAGGTGTCCATCTTTAGGCGGACATGAAGGCACCGAAAAGGGAAATGGAATTGCAATTCAAATAGGTTAAACCCATTGGCCTTGGTGTCCGTCACACGTGTATGCGCTGGACATGTTAATGGCTGGGATCAGGTATGCAAAGCACTTAACCAAAGCGATTAATTGACACTTTTAAAGTATTAAAATGCAGACATTTTAGCACTACAGATTAAGGGTACTGTTTACCTTCAGCAACATTTTCTTTCTGTGTTATGGTTTTAAAAACATCCTCTGAAAATTTCAAATCACAAAAAAAAATTATTTTGAGAATTTTTTGTGCAGATAGCTCGTATTCTTTTATATCGAAAAAAATAGTTTTGCATTTTTTTGCTAATCAACTGATGTTTGCGAAAAAAAACTAGGAAAAGTTAATAAACATTAGTTTTTTATCTAAAAAACATCAAATGGCTGAATGAAGAATTTGAATTTGGCGCCGTTTAATTTGTTTTTTGGGCAAGTTGACAGCGCTTATGCGCTGTGTGCAACGGTCATACTGCAGAAACGGGCGTTTGCCACAGTTGGTCACACTGTCATCATTTCAGGGGATTTGTTAATGTTTGTTTAATTTTCGATTTAAAAATGGATATAGGCGAACTGTTGGCCTTCAAGGTACGTTTCAATTCTTTCATTTATCCCTCTCTGCAAATGGTTCTCTCCTACTCGCCCTCCCACAGCCAGAGCAGACGCCCAAGCGGCCCCATGAAGAGGATGACTTCGCCCTGCCAGAGCCGGGCAGCAAGGAAACTGGTGGTAAACGTGATGAAAAAGCTAAACGTATGCGTCGCATAGCCGAGGCCAAGGAGACGGCCAAGTATCATAATCAAGCCACCTCATCCAGTTCAAACACCGCCGGCTCCACCTTTGAATTCGATCCCGAGCTGACTGAAGAGGAGCGCCTGAATATACTCAAATATGTGGAGAACGAGGAAGCCGATGGAGATGTCCTGGACGAGCAGGGGTTGAAGAAATTAATATTGGTCTTTGAGAAGCGTAATCTCAAGAATCAGGAAATGCGCATCAAATTTGCGGATAGCCCGGAGAAATTCATGGAATCTGAGCTCGAATTGCATACGGTTATACAAGAACTCAAGGGTATAGCCACGGTGCCCGATCTCTATCCCCTGCTCGTGGAGCTGCACGGCTTGCATAGTCTGCTGGAGCTGCTGTCCCATCAGAATACCGACATCGCTGTGGCTGTCGTAGATCTGCTGCAGGAGGTCACCGATGTGGATATTCTGGGCGAGAGTCGTGAGGGAGCCGAGGCCCTGATTGAGGCCTTGAGAAAAGAGCAAATATGTGCCTTGCTCGTACAAAATCTGGAGCGTCTTAACGAGACTGTCAAGGATGAGACAGAAGGTGTGCACAATACCCTGGCCATTGTTGAAAATCTGACAGAGATTGATGGCGAATTTGTGAAAGAGGCCGCCGAGCAGGGTCTAATGGGTTGGCTGCTTAAGCGACTCAAGGGCAAAACTCCTTTCGACCCCAACAAATTGTACTGCAGCGAAATCCTGTCCATTCTCATCCAAACCGAGAATGAGAATCGCCTACTTTTGGGTAACCTAGATGGTGTGGATGTTTTGCTGCAACAGTTGGCCGTCTATAAGCGTCACGATCCGGCCAGCAACGAGGAGCAGGAATTCATGCAAAACCTTTTCAATTGCATTTGCTCTGCTCTCATGGCTCGCGAGAATCGCGATCGTTTTCTCAACGGTGAGGGCCTGCAGCTGATGAATCTTATGCTGCGCGAGAAGAAAATGTCACGGAATGGTTCACTTAAGGTGCTTGACCATGCCATGGCTGGTCCTGATGGTCGCGAGAATTGCAACAAATTTGTGGAAATTCTTGGCCTAAGAACCATTTTTCCGCTGTTTATGAAGACGCCCAAACGAAATAAGCAAAGATTGCTGTCCGCGGATGAGCATGAGGAGCATGTGACCTCAGTTATTGCCTCCATGTTGAGAAATTGCAAGGGCACCCATCGTCAGCGCATGTTGGCCAAATTTACAGAAAACGATCACGAGAAGGTGGATCGTCTGCTGGAGTTGCATTTGAAGTATTTGGCGAAGGTGGAGTCCATTGACAAGGAGATCGGAAGAGGTAGGAGGAAAAAATTATTAAAAATAATATAATTTTTTTTTGTTGGTTGCTCGTTGGAAATATTTTTTTATAAAACGAAAAGAAAAAGACCAAACAAACAGAGCCTCTCGGGAAACGGAACACGAAAAACGGGAAGTAAGGAGACAAATTCAAAAGAAATCGAAGCCCATTTAGCATAAAATAAAAAAAAAAAACAAAAAAAGGGGGGAAATAAAATTAAAAAATAAAAAAAAAAATATAATAAAAAAATTTATCATTTAGGAATAAAGGGAGAAAATAAAAACCGGATAATAATTTTTTGTGGTTTTGTTTTTTTGGTGAAAAAGGGGGGGAAGAAAAAAAGGAAAACGAAAAAAAAAAAAAAAAAAACGGATTATTTTATAATATTTTATTTAAAAGGAAAAAAAAAAAAAAAAAAAAAAAAATTTTTTATTTTTTTTTAAAAAAAAAAAAAAATGATAGAAAAATTAGGTGGGTTTCAAAAAATTTTCGAAAATTTACCAAATTCTATAGTTTGGCAATTGTGTAGCAGTTGCTTTCTCTGGAATAGCGACCACATTGTTAAAAGGATGCCATACAGCTCATTCATGTAACATTGCGAAATACTCTGCAATGGCCAAAGTTTTTGTAACGTCAAAAATCATAATTTTGGACGAATGTACAATGGCGCACAAACACAGGCGCACAAAAACAGGAAGCACTTGACCGAACATTTAAAGCTCTGCGCAATGTCCCGAGATGTTTTGGAGGCTCAATGATTTTACACTGCAAACACTGTGAAGATCAACTGCTGCCAATTAAATAAACGCTTGCCTCAAATCATCCAATCTGTGGCGCTATGTGAAGAAACTTAAGCTGGCAGCAGTCATTATAGATGCATTGCTAAACGATCCTTCTTCTTAAGATTTCTCCAAGCAATTGCTGACTATCAGTGATGGTCGCGTTCCTGTCGATTAAATTTTTGTGACTTTGTCTCATAAAAAGACGAGTTTAGCATTGAAACCGACTACTCAAGGCAAAGCAGATTTGTTGTTTCCATCCTTTAAATCTAGTAGCCGACATTACTCTTGCCACTTTACATATAAATTCCTTTAGTTAAATTAAAAATCTATTCGTTTATACAAAAATCTCTAGAGATTTCTGGGACACAACCGAATATAAGTCTATTTCGAACTTGTAGCGCTGAACTGAATTTTTATACGCCTTGGATGTGCCTGGCTTACCCCCGCACCTACGGAAGCGCTAAATACTATTTTCCACCTCTTACCACTAGACCTTATATCAAAGCAACTGGCTACAACAACAGCCCTTAGACTAAGAGAATCGGATGACCGGAACGGGGGCAAGTCGGGACACTCAACCATACTCAATGACCAAACGAGTATACCGTTAAATACGGATTACTGTATACCACAAACGACGTTCGTTAAATCATACGACGTCTGTATTCCAAGCCGTCACGAGTGGGAAAACCTTCCCCACCGCAAAGCCAATGCCATTAACATCTACACTGATGGCTCTAAGCTTGACGAAGAAGTAGGAGGGAGAGTCTTCTCCTCCAACCTAAATTTTAACTTATCGTTCCGCCTTCCCGATCACTGCAGCGTGTACCAAGCGGAGGTGGTGGCCATCCAGGAGGCAGCCACTTACCTTAGCACACTACCGATCAGGGAAGGAAACGTGACAGTCAGGCCGCTCTTTAAGCCCTTGACTCATGTACCAACAATACTAAAACGCTTACTGAATGCCGCTCATCTCTAAATGAGATCGGACAAGACTTCAGTATACACCTTATATGGGTGCCTGGCACCGGACAAAAACTTGCCAGAATAGGTACCACCGTCGAGCTCCTTTCAGAGAAGGCACGATAGGGATGCCTATGGCAACATTTAAGCTCCACACAAAAGCTGAAACACGTCGTCTCGCTGCGGATAGTTGGAAAAACCTTTCCTCCTGTACGGTAGCGAGGCTTACGTGGCCAACACTAAACCTAAAGCGTACCACCAGCCTTTTACGCTACAGAAGGGAACACATATCGCTTCTGGTGGAAACCTAACAGGTCACTGTCTTAACGGCAGACATGCTGCACGCCTATGCGTCACTCACCATGATTTCTGCAGATGCTGCAGGTACGAAGAAGAGGAGGAAACAGTACAACACCTCCATTGCCCCGCCCTGAGCAGAAGGAAGCTTAGGACACTAGGTCAACCTCTCCTACTCAACCTATCGGAGACATCCGAACTAGAGATCCCAGCTCTACTAAAGTTCATTCAGTAAAAAAAAAAAGGGTTAACAGGGAACACATATGGCATCGCAATGGGCCCAAAGAGGCCTAAGTGGGAGAGCGACTTGTCGCTCTCAGCCATATCAGCCTAACCTCACCTACGCCCGCACAATTTTAAAATACAGGTTGTTAAGGTAGCCATCATGCTTCAAAATCGAATCCAAACGAATCTATGCAATGGAACGCGTTTAGTGACAAGAAAACTGATAATCAATGTGATTCACGCTGCGATACTCAAAGAAAAATTTAAAGGTGAAGAAGTTTCCACTCCTAGAATTCCGATGATCGCAACCGATGTGCCCTTTGAGTTTAAACCAATTCAATTTCCGATTCTCCTTGAATTTAGAAAATTCATGTTTTTCACATGGTCAATTGTTCGTGGCATGTTCAGTGTCGGCAAACCATGGGCTTTATTTGTTCTTACACTAGATAACAATGGGAAAATAAAGCGTGTGCCAAAATGAAGTCAAGATTTCCCTTTGCCACCAAAAATAATATTTGAAAATTTGACAGCCCAAAGGGCCAAGGGAAAGCTCCTCTCAATCTTTTGGCTTGTGTTTTTCTAACGGGGGTAAAAAATTTCCCCCCCCCCCGTATTTGTTATAAAAAAAAAATATTTCAATAGCTAATTATTTGTTTCAGGAAGAGGATAGATGAGGACGAGGAGGCTGAAAATAATTACATAAAACGCTGCTCTACCAGTCGATATACTGTTAGAGGTTAGTGCCACCTCAGAGACCGTTAAGCAGCGTGTCTTACAAATTCTAAACCTGCGGGGTGCCTCCATGAAGACCATACGCAGCATTATGAGAGGTAAAGAGCTAAAAATTCAACCATATTTTAAGCATTCAACAACAAAATTTCAATTTTCTTTTACAGAATACGCTGGCAATCTGGGAGATGGCGATACTGACTGGCGGGAACAGGAGCAGACACATATTTTATCTCTAGTTGATCGTTTCTAAGAACACCTCCCCCCCTACCAAAATAAAGCATAATAAAGGAATATGTTGGATACGTGATAAGATGCCTACTTTGGCATTTAATTTCAGTTTAAATCGGTTAAAAATTTTTCAAAATGAAAAGAGGCCAAAATGAAAAGAAAAATGGGCGTCTTAACTAGAAGTGTTGATTTGGAATTTACGAAATGACTCGATTCTTAGGCTTAGCGGCGGGTGATCAGGATTTCCATCATCAAACTACTTCTTTTTGCATTTGTCCTTATCGTCGTTTTTCTTGTCCTTGCTTTTGTCGGATTTGTTGGATTTATCTTTCTTATCCTTATTGGCGGCCTCTTCTTCGCATTTCTTTTTTAAAGCCTCTTCTTCACATTTCTTCTTTAGTTCTTTTTCTTCGCACATCTTTTTCAACTCCTTTTCTTCGCACATCTTTTTCAACGCCTCTTCCTCGCATTTCTTTTTAAGGGCCTCCTCTTCTTCGCATTTCTTTTTTAGGGCCTCGTCATCACCAGCTTTGGCTTTACCATCTTTGTCTCCCTTAGAGCCTTTACTGTCTTTGGCTGCCTTTAGGGTCTTTACCACCTTTGGCGCTGTTGTTTTAAGGGATTTTCGTTAGTTTTATGAAATAAACCATACATTTCAAATCAAATTATCTTACAAGAATTAGTGTTATTTGTTTGGTGTTTAATTTATAAAGCATAATACAACATCCTTTAACTACTTTCGAGGCAGTTTCAATAAATTAAAACAAATTTGCAAAAGTCTCTTTTTTGATCTATTTTGGGTGCAGATTAAACATTTACAGTAGATTGTTTCAAGTGCAAAATAGAAACTCTTATGGATTATTCGACAACTTTTCACGACGTTTAACTTAATATTTTTGCAAAATTTGTTTGACCAATCGATACATCTAACTACGAAGCGATGATGGGCATTGTTGTTGTTGTTTGTTTTTGTTGAGTAAATGTTGACTTAGCAAAGAAATTTGTAAAACTGTATCTACTTTTGTTCCTCGGGTATTTCAAAGTTCACATCCATTTTCATTTCGCGCGCCAATTTTACAATTTGCGCCAAGTGTACAGCCAAATCGGCAGCCTTATCCAGATCATTACGTGCCAAAATCTTAAGACCAGACGTTCTGATAAGCTCACGTGCCTCCTTTACCTTGGTGCCCTACAAAGAAATACAAAGGAATTTAAACTCAAGCATATCACTTAAATTTAAAAATCTTACCTGCAGACGCACCACCACAGGCATATTCAGATTCAAATCCTTGGTAGCCGATATAATGCCTTCGGCGATGACATCGCAACGCATAATACCGCCAAAGATATTCACCAATATGCACAAAACTTTCTTGTCGGATGTAATGATTTTAAAGGCCGCCTTGACAGCCTCGGCAGTGGCACCACCACCCACATCTAAGAAATTGGCTGGCTCACCGCCATATAACTTAATAATATCCATGGTAGCCATGGCCAAGCCAGCACCATTAACCATGCAACCAATGGTACCATCCAGAGCTATGTAATTCAAGTTATATTTGGCAGCCTCCACTTCCTTGGGATCCTCTTGGGTCCAGTCACGCATACAGAAAAGCTCCTTCTGACGGAACTCGGCATTGTCATCGAAACGCAGCTTGGCATCGAGGGCAAAGACTGAAAATGGTATCATAAATAAGTATATTAAATGGCGGAACATAGTAAAAGTTCATCACTTGTTAGGGTGTTCAATAGCTCTCCAAAAGAAATAACTTTTATGACTGTTTTAATGACCTTTATACTGTTAACTTGCAGTTTTTACTGGCTAGAGGTCTTGTTATGCTATTGGCATAACTTTAAACAGAGGCACACAACACAACAAAGGAGGCTTCAGTTTGATCGGACGACGTTTCATGAGGGACCAAATCCTCACTCATCAGCGATCTTGAGCCTGAAATGTCTGTCCAAACAGCAGTCTCTCCATGCCCGCGACGGCAAAACTGTTTGGGAATTCCAAAGGCAAATTGCGCGCAAAAACACCAAAAAAGACAGCTTAAGACCCTCATGAAACGTCGTCCGATCAACCGAAGCCTTCTTTGTTGTGTTGTGTGCCTCTGTTTAAAGTATGCAATAGCACAGACCTCGAGCCAGTAAAAGCTCAAAGAAAAACTTTACTGACATTTAATTGATTGAATTATCTACAATAACATATTTTTAAGGAGGCTATATTGTTCCCAATTTTTCAAAAGGTACAGGGGAATCTCTTTCCAAAATGCAATAGCAAAGGTTTTCTCTGCAATCCTGCGGGAAAGGCTAAACTCTTGAATAAGTGAAGGTGATCTTCTGTCAGAGTTCCAGGCCGGGTTCCGGAATGGGTACTCAACCATTGAAAACGTCTACTGTCTCTCCAGCATTGCCGAGAGGTACCTTTCTAGTGGCAGTAAGCTGTACGCTTTCTTTGTAGACTTCAGAGCTGCTTTCGATTCCATAGACAGAAGATCCCTTTTTTTTGAAGCTGTACAACCTAGGAATGTCATCAAAAATCATTAAAATCTTGGAAAGCCTCTACAAAGACACCCAACAGGCAGTATGGGAGGGCACTAGCTTATCGCATTGGTTTACCACCGAAACAGGAGTAAAGCAGGGATGTCTGCTTAGTCCTCTTCTCTTCGCCTTATTCCTAAACGATCTCACTGATTGTCTCCCAAAAGGAATCTCGATAGGTGGGCACGAAATAAAGGCCTTACTGTATGCTAATGATATAATTGTATTATCTGATTCACCTAGAAGTTTGCAAAAAACAATTGATGCGCTGCATAATTACTGTAGGATCTGGAACCTAACAATAAATATGGAGAAGTCTCAAGTCCTAGTGTTTAAAAAACACTGGAGAGGGCTAGCAAGAGATGAAAAATGGCAATTAAACGGCGCAACGCTAAAAGCTACAAATATCTAGGAGTTTACTTCAACCACAACGCCAGATTTAATCTTCATTTAAAAAAAAAAACTGGCAGATTCTAAAATAGCCATCAATTGTACCTGGAGGACGTTGCTTGGCAAGAAGGATGTGCCTACTAGTACAAAATACAAGCTCTTCAGTGCGGCGGTGAGATCCATTATGACCTATGGCGCTCAAGTGTGGGGGAATTATCAGTTCGACGAAGTAGAAGGCCTTCTGACTGTTTCGGCTGGCACAGTACACGCCAAACAGAATGATATACTTAGAAACCGGACTCTCGTCTCTTCACGTATGTACAACCGTCATCCACTTCAATCTTTGCAAAAGATTATGAGTATGCCTGATCACCGACTTCCAAAGATTGTGACCTCGCACTTACTGCGGGAAAAACTACAACACTTCCAAGAGTGGGAAAACCTGGCAGAGAAGTTACTCGTACCCTTACGTTTGGATGTCACTATGAAATGGGCATTTTGGGCAGATCGAATCGTTCCTAAGATGGGAGAGAACTACAGAGACGAATTTATAAGGATGCTAGGAAAGGAACTTAATTACGAGTTCGGTACAGAAAACTACTTCTCGGATGCTTACACGATCGACCAAATTAAACACATATTTATGGCGCGTGGTGAGATTTTGGCACTAAACTTTCTACCACACATCAAAGCTGGAAACTGTACTCTTTGCAATATGAGGGTCCGTGAGGACATAATGCACTTTCTGGTGAACTGTCCAATTATAGCAGAGACCAGGCAATTATACTTCGGAGGAACTACCATTGGAAGAGAGGTGATCTTGGACCTTTTAAATGGAGCAAATTGGACGTTGCTCTCCTCTTACATTGCAGCAGCGTTAAAATACAGGAACAGATTTTTTTTAAAAAAATAATAGTATTTGTTGAACAAAAATTTAAAATTATTAAAATTGTATGTTCAATCCATCTTTATGCAGGGAACGATGCGGTATCTTGCGACGAGCTTGGCAGCCGTGTGTAGTACTGGCATGAAGATGGAGAGAGGATCAGGCTGACGGTTAATACACCAAGCCTTTTGTATACTTTTAAACGTGTCTTTTTATTACAACTCAAGGTATATTTAAGTGAAAATTAATTGAAAGCTCTATAAAAATAAAGACATCAACTACTACTACTATTTAAATTCGTACCAGAAACTAAACAATCTTCGAAATACAATTCAGTTATTTCCTGATTAGAAGCAGTTCATTTAGTCATTCGCATTTGCATCAGCATGTTTTAAGCAAAATTTTACTATCTATGACTTTAGGAGCTATTAAACACCCTTAATTTTTGTTGAATTTGTTAGTACAAAACAAATTTCAATGATAAATGAATGAATGATAAGGTTAGTCTCAATACTTACAGCCTTTATAAGATCAATGCAAATGAGTTAGGACAAGAATTCCGTGAATAGAAATTTGATAGAAAACATGAGATGATTAGTACACGCACAGAATTATATAACAAACAAACATAAAACCTTCTACTTACAGCCAGTCATGGCATCCTCAGCATAAGGATTTATCTCCACCAACAGGGCATCCTTCTTCACAAACAGTTTATACATATTGAGCAGCATTTGTACATGCTCATCGGCATTGTCGCCACCCAAGCCAACTCTATCAATCATTCGGCAGGCTTGCTCTTCCGTCAGACCCTTGGCGATGTCAATGGGTTCATAGAGAATGGCATCGGGACTCTCTTTGGCCACCTCTTCAATGTCTACGCCACCCTCCTTGGAGGCAATTAGGACTGGACCCTGTAATGAAAGGAATTCAATTTATTATCTTATATTTAACCTTTAATATTTGTTTTAATTACATTGAAGGCACGCTCCATCATCACGGCAAAGTAGAATTCACGACGAGGAAATTTGCGTTCAGCCACCATCACTTTCTTACAGATGCGTCCTGCGGCTCCAGTTTGGCGAGTAATCAAAAGTTGATCAACCATTTTCGAGGTAATTTCCTCGGCACTTGCGGGGCTAAAAATGATCAATTCATTTGAAACTTAATGATTTTACAAATGTAATCAATTTCTACTCACTCGTAAACCACACGCACTCCACCCTTCAGGCCATTCTTGAAGGTACCTTTGCCTCGACCTCCAGCCAAAACTTGAGCCTTTAGCACCAGATTATCTGTTTTCAATTTTTGTGCAATCTCATTGGCCTCCTTTCCGTTTTTGGCAACAGCAAAACTGTGAACAAATCCAAAGATGATGAATCATTAAAGAGTAAATTCCGGGCAAGTCAACTAACTCTTATCAACGAGAGAAAACAAAGTCTAAGTTATGAGCATCGGAAGGTAAATAAAGGCTTATCAGTCTTTTGTGTAACAGGTTATCAACGTTAATTTAAAGCTAATTTATATTTGATTACTTATTTATTACCCTTAACTAGCATAGGGGAATACATTTATGCTAATACATATAAAGCTTGTAAGCTAGAATGAAAGATGATACTCTCCCTTTCATAATGTACGTAAAATACAAATTGGAATGTTTGGTGAGCTTGCTTGAATACTCCAATCCATAACTCGCACCACTTTGCATACTCAAGCATGCATTTTAGAGAGGGAGAAAGTTCTCCGCCTGCACATTTGATAGGGAATTGATAGGGACAAAATAAAATTTGACGGTTTGGTTCGAACCTAGGTTCGACATACGCTTAATGAAATGACTTAATATACTCTGTGAACTTAAATTTCTAAAAGCCAACAGTGATCATCTTAAACAAATCTACCTGCAAAACTAAGGATGAGTATAGACAGAGGTTGGTGGAGAAAATAAACACGGTAAAAGATAGCAAGCAATGGTGGAAACTCTAAGAAGATTAATAACCAACAGTACTTCTCAAGAACAAATGTATCGGCAGAAGATTTCGCACACCACTTTGAAACTATTTTGAATCCCAGGCAATCAGCGAATAGCATGGAATATGCCCCGTTTCTTATTGAGGATACAGAACTAGATGCGCCAATCACTAGAGAGAAGGTTCAGAACGCTTTACGTAAGACAAAACCAAAACAAGCCCCGGGAGAGGACAGATTACCCTATGAGCACCTGATACATTCCACGAAATCTTTCCAAAAAGAGCTTGTCGATGTATATAACCGAATGTTAATAACGGGTGAAGTTGATAATTCGTTTGTAAAAACTGTGAACTTTCCGATTCACAAAAAGGGCTGTCATCATGATGCTAGCAACTATAGGGGAATCGCATTCATGAACTGTGTTGCCAAAACACTGATGGGTATAATTTCCAATAGATTGCCAGACTGGGCGCAACGAAAAAAAGCACGATTCCGGCCTGAGTACTCTACCTCGGACAACATCTACATCCTGACAGCGGCAGTACATCTTAAATTGGCTGAAAAGAAAAAAAGTATACGCTTACTTCGTCGACTTTACTGCAGCGTTTGACAGAGTACCTCGGTAAATACTTTTCTACCAATTACATCAATTAGGTATTTCATCAAAAATACAAAATCTCCTGCAAAAAATCTATTGCAACACATCGTCCGCAGTATGGACTGGAAGTGAGCTGTCACACTTTTTCCCGCACACACTCAGGTGTAAAGCAAGGATGCCTCCTTTCCCCGTTGTTATTTATATTTTTCTTAAATGATCTTCATGATGAAATTAAAGGAGGCCTTTGGATCGGACATATCAACATCCGAGTACTTCTGCACGCAGACGATATCGTGCTATTAGCAGACGATAAGGACATGATGCAACGAAAGATATACAAGCTCGAACAATATTGTACAAAGTGGAATCTGGAAGTGAATACCAGTAAGTCGAAAATAATGGTATTTAGGAAAGGTGGTCGGCAGTCACAAGACGAGAAATGGACTTACAACTCGGAGCCAATACCTATTGTATCAGAGTTCACCTATCTGGGAGTGGTACTAACACCAACCCTATCCGTTACTAAACATGTGGAGCAGCGAAACAGGTTATCTGTGCAACCAAAATGTACCCATAAGCTCCAAATGGAAATTATTCCTTGCTGTGTGCCGTTCCACTCAATCTTATGCAGCTAGAATATCGGGATCCCAACATTTTGAAGAAGTAAACAAACTTCAACGATACTTCGTTAAAAGGATATTAAGTCTACCCGACAATACGTCTAATTACGCAACCACTTTTTCACACTCATGACACACTTAAACTACACAGGCAAAACCTTATTTGGTTACCATGAGCATAGATTGCCTCGAATGCTTTCGACATATATAATCCAAAAGAACGTTTTTTGGGCAAAGAGACTAAAATCTCTAAAAGAAGGTCACGATTTTGATTGGCAATGGGAAAATGCAACCAAAGATTCATGGAGTTTCGGGTGTAACTAGCTGGTAAGCCGATTAAAAACTGAGGCAATCCGAGAGTATAACGCGCAGGCAGCAGCGAGTACGCGTCGTATCTATAAATATCTGGATTATACCAACGGAACTGGCTATATATCAGAGAATATGAAGCTTACAAACATTATATGGATTTTGAAAGCTCGATGTGGTCTCTTGCAACCTCTTGCATCGAGACTTTAAGGAACGATTGACTTAATTTTCATTGAACAAAGTTTGAACGACTTGCGACGTGTATTTTCAAAGTTGAAAAGTTAAACTCCAATCAAGCTTTGCGCTTGTGTGCGTAGCAGAGAAACACGAAGTAAGTGTTACAACAACAGACAAACGAACAAATGCCTTGTGAGAGAACAAAAAGCTGAAAGCACGCGTCGTGAGAGAGCAAGCAGCAGAGCGTATTTTCTCTCTCTCTATGCGTGTGCCTGCTGGCGCCGGCAGAATTATGAGTTGCTATCCCATTGGATAGGCTTTTATCATTTTGGGCACCACTGCTTTAGTTCTTTTATTCTGTACAATCTTGCTTTTTTGAATTCGATCGGATTGTAAGAGCAGTTTTTCAAAAGCCTTAAGAATTATTTAAAATTCTCAATGTATTAATTTTCATAAAACCGGTAGGCACTCGCAGTGCAATCTTAAAACTTGATCTCCCAGTCGGTTATAAATTTATGCATAAGATCACGTGAAGAAGGCGTTGCAGTACAGTATCAGTAACTGCTTGCATCTAATCAAACAAAACGTCACTGACCTTCGCCATTAACCCGGAGTCGCAATCCCTCACAATCCCATCAAATCTTATCACTGTTATCATGGGTGCTGGTCCGATTTGTTTACGAGTTGTTAATTAATGCAAACTATAACTCAACCCGCTAACCGATTAACTCGCATTGCAAAGTCCAAAGCCAACATAAAAGCGACGCGGCACTTCCATTTGAACTTTGGACTGTTACTGCAGAAGGAAATACCCTCACTACTTACCGGGGCGTTGGGATGCCATGTTCATTGAGCAGGGTATATGAGACATGTTCCTGCACATTAAGATTCCTTAATTGTTGTAAAGCAATGGGGGCATAGCTGAGGATCTGAAAATATGAGAAAAAAAACCAACAGTTGCATGAATCATTTACGAATATAAACAGAAATCCACGTTGATAACCAAATCCAATTCAGTTAGATTAAGTTTTCAATTAGGTGGGCCCGGCAACTGCAACAACAAAAGTTGTCATATGCTCATTGATAAAAAAAAAATTAGTTTCAAGGTTTCCGCTTCTCCCTGCGCCTTCACCCACTAACACACACACACAGACAAAAATTGCGTCACAATCAAAATTTTAAATTCCGCGCTAGTCAGGTGGCTGCTGTGCGAATAGGAGAGAGCGAGTGAGTGCGAGAGAGTGCTCTTCACCTTGTCTCTTTGCAATTATTATGTAAAATCGCAAGAAAAAATTTAGTTTATTTGCGCTTACCTTTGTTACTGTTTTCGGTTTAACTGATTCGATGAATGTGCTGCCAGTACGTGCCAAGAACGAAGCCATTTTTTTCTGAAATGTTTTGAAAAAGCTGACTGAAGTTGTGTCGTTTGATTTGTTCAAATAAATATGCCTTAAAATTCTGCTTACTTCTCTCGCCGTGCCTGCTGATTCAGTAAAAGTAGTCGAACAAATTGAGTTTGAGTACTCGATACTTGGCATCGAAACTGCTATGATGTATCGATATGCCCTCGATTGAGCAATATATCGATATTGAGGGCGGGTCTTTTGAATGAAAATGGAGGGGTAAGCAAACAAACAGAACTGCAGGTTTCCGCAAGATACATTAAATTTGGTCAGCCCGAGAAGGGTTGCCACCGTAGACTGCGAATTTAAACAAATTATCATATTAAAATAGCGGTAATTGCGAAGTGTGTACAAACTAATTCTCACACATTTTGATAATAAAATTCAATAATTTGCAAGCGTTGTTCGTTTGTAAGACGATTCATGGTTAAATTATAGACCAAACTGAAGATGTTTGACAGTGAAACGAAACACGAAACGTGCGTGAGCTGTTTAAACCAGTGTTGCCAAAAAGATAATAGCTAAAAAATCACCCTTCAGTAGGCCTTTTATACTTGTTTGAAAGTTTAGTGTTCAAAGTAGGCTATTTCCCTATTGACTATGAGCACTCGTCTTAATATTTCATTTGCAGGCTGTGACTCCAGCTGTAAGCAACGTTTTGTTGCTTCTTTTTTAATATTTTAATTTCTTTATTAGTTCTTTTTAACGTTTAACCTAGTTCAAGTTCCTTTGTTGGGTCAACGGTATGTACACTGCTCACCAAAATGACTGGTACAAATTTAACAGACTCTCTCGCTCTCGGTCCGAACAGCATATATGTTTTTTTCTCTTATTTTATTTATGTAATTTTTTGTAAACACACCTTGTAAGGTCTCATTTTGTCATTTGTTAGGATGGCTTCTAGCTGTTAGCCACGTTTTTTTTCTTAATAATTTTTTAATATTTTTTTTTTTTGTCTTTGCTTTACTAGAAACTTGTCACTAGCTTCTTACGTAAATTAATATGTTTTAAGAGCACCAAAATTCATTTTTCTATGTTTCTCGAATTTATTTTGGGAGCTTTAAAGTCTGGTAAACGCCTGGAAAATTTTTTAAGTAATGAAATTGACATTGAACATACCAGTCGAACTTGGCGGAATGTGGTTCCCAAGATAGAAGTTAAAAAAATCTGTATGATATGGTCACTACATTCTTTTTACATGCGCTTAGAAGGCAAAAAGCCACGTGAACCTAAGAATTAGTTTGGGTAATTTTGAGCCGCCCTCCTTAATTTCTCAACTCTTACAGTGAGCCACCCTAATGTCATACTCAATGCAAAATAGAACAAACTGTAACTAAGAAACAGTTATCAATGCATTGCGCGCGCTCACTGATCTCTCCAAATAGCTCTCACAATACACACTCTCCCGCTCTCCCATGAATGAATGGAGAATAAGGAGAAACGAAAAACCCGCATGGATCTCACTTATGTCAAAGCGATGGCGACTTTCAGAAGTGAATTCAACAGCGTGCCGAACACTAAGCAGACCAAACGCCTGCAGGCATTGAGAGAACGCCTGACCACGTGTTTTCACCAGTGGCGCCAGCAGCTCCAACATTCCCCATCCTTGGCCAGAGGTGGCCCCAGTCAATTCTATAAAATCTTTGTGCAGGCCGATTACTCCGTATTTGGAGAGAAGTCCACTTACTTCCGGAAATTGAAGAAGATTTTTACCAGCAAACAAGAAAAAGGTGGAGCCAAACCAAAGGAGTCAGAGATTCGGCCGGTGATAGAGAAACATCACATTACTGTGGCCAGACTCTTCTCATCCACCTTAATATCCAGCAGCCACCAGAGTTCCACCACCAGCAGCAGCACCACCACCACCAACATGACCATCATAGAGAGCTCGTACATGGGTGTGCGAGATGAAAATCCCGATATAGACAGTGAAATACGTGCAATATTGTTGGCCCATGCCCAGAACGGAATCACGATATCAAGCATCAAAAGTGAGTGTTATATTTTAATTAAAGAATTGTGTGAAAAATAGGAGAAAAGAAGACATGGAAAATTGTGCATGTGTGTATGTGTGCATATGTATGCAGAACAATCCATTTTTCGTTCAGAAATATTTTAACTACTCAACATACAGCCATGCTTCCATTTTCGCATTCGCAAAAGTTTTCCGATTTGGAGAGCAAATTTGGTCGAAAAACCAGTTTCAAATCGTAAATCTTTTGCGAAATGGGAGCCTGGCTAATAATCTCCTTTTAGTCCAGAGGCAGGCAAGAAATACATTCACATTTTTGCAATGGTGTGTGTGAGAGCAGCGCAAAAATTTCTCTCTTTTCCAGTAGCAACGCCTGCGTCGCGAACACGTAACGCAGCGGAGCTTTAACAGTTTACATCGTGTGTGTGGAAGCAGCGCTGCTTTGAGATTTTTCGTATGCACGCCAGATAGCAAGCTGCCGGCCCCTGTTTTAGTCCAACGTTAGTTAAATTTTTTCTAAAAGTGTAAAATTTTTAAATAATAATTCTATAAAACCTTAAATTTTGACACAAGGTCATTTTTTAAATTTTGGGAAAAAATTGAAAAACCCCGTGGTCCTATTTTGCAAAAACGTTTAACAGTTCCATATTAGCACATATCCTTTGAGTTCCGGTGCGTTATGCTGATGATGGAGATGTAGGATGACTTTTGTATCAAATCCGCTTCAAAACAGTCTCTGTAAATACACAATCTAGGGAGCAAACCTTTACAGTCAAGGGTGTAGCCCCGTTAATCGAGGATTATGCATAGGAAAATTCACGATTTCAATTATATTTTCATTTTTTCGACATTGTTCTGAAAATTGTTATTTAACGCTAAAATGTATCATTAAAGAAATATTTTAGAAACTTTTAGACAGAACTGACCCTACTTTTTGGAAAGCTGGCTACGCCCTTGTCTACAATTCTGCATAAGATTAGGTTCGGGGGCATGAAGAGTCTAATATTTGACCCTAAGGTTATGGCTCGAACTACGATTCATGGCTTTTTAGATAGTGAAACCAATTAAGCTTCTATTTTCATTGAAATTAGCTAATCGCTTTAAATTATAACCTTATCTGCATGATTTATGTTGAAGTGGATGCCTTTCTCCTAGCTTTTTAAAATGTCGGGTTTTTCATTTTAAATCCTGACTTTTACTTTGCAAACCGATTGGAAATTGGTTCAGTGGTTCACATAGTATTTGAACCACCGGTTCGGTTTGTTACATGGTTTTTGAAGCCAACTGAACCGCGGTTTCGGTTCGGTTCAGTCTTTACTTATTATAAATTTAATGAAAGACAGTTTCTGTTTTTGCAAATAACCCCGATCTTCCCTAAAATCTGCATGGAAAGGAATTCGCAACGCACTTTATGTGCTTGGATGCCGAAAATCTCTAAAATCTCAACCCTTAAAGCCTATCCTTTAGTTTAACGACCAAATAATTTCATAATAATATATAAAAGAAATGGCAGAAACTTATTTCTAGGATCGCCCTTATTCCCGCCGAACATAAACCCTTAAGGATTTTGTTTTAATCTGTTCGAAAATCTATTTCTTTTCAGACTTTCGATGGTAAGGCAGTCCAAAAGTTGTCAAAAACGCATATCTGTTCAAGGATCGTTTTTAATTTGTCCGAGTCTCAAGCCTCAAGCTATTTCTTAAGTATAAATTCCCAGTTTGCTCTTAAGTCTGCGCGAAAAGATATTTTTCCGAAGTTTCGAAGGAACACCAGTCCGATAACGTGTTAGAAACTCCATTATTTTGTTGGAACGCCCTTAATTTTAAACTTTTGTGGTATACAGCATTACCCTGAAGTTGAAATTGCGGTCTTCTTTTGTCAACCCTTCATTCCACCAAACCCTAATCCTATAAGCCCATTGTGAGGTCTAACATTCAAAAATATCCTTAAATCTGCTCAGAAAGTAATTGTTTTGGACTTTTAAAGCTGCAGAAGATTGAAAAACTATAAACCTAGGTGGGACATACTATTTGATGAAGAATAAGGTTGAATCGAACACATTATAAAGTACTAGTTCTGGTTTAAAGAGGCAGTACACCCCCGGTTATTGTTTGAACCAACTCTATTTGGTCTAGCTAATCCTTTATATATTGAAAATTTTCTCAGAGAAAGCTATTTTATACCGAAAAACTTTTTAAAATATTAAAGCTCACCAGTAGCGTCTTTTCCCCGAACTTTTGCTTCAATATTTGAAATATAATGGGATGTTCCAAATTCGATTCGTTTCTGAAATCTAGATGAATTGAAATACAAATTGTAAGTTTGAATAGTTGGATGTGCTTGCTTCGTCCATAATGATATCATTTTAATAGAGGCTCGACAGACTAATGAGAATATCGTCCCGTAAAGGAAATGATATATGCAAACAAATCGACTAGCAACTTCCAAAGAAGAAATGTTAACTTACGACAGGCATATTCAGAGGTGTGGTTTGTTTCATTATGGACAATTGCTTAAACGGTTGGGTGCTACATAAATCCGGATCAATAAGGAATTATCGTAGCAACGCGATCAAAATTCCCAAAATTTGTGCGTCTTGAGACTCGTTAGTGAACTGAACCGAACCAAAGCGTTTTCATTTGTGGTTTTCGGTTCGGTGCAGCATTTTTGAAGGACGTCGGCTCGGTTTGCGGTTCGGTTCACCAGCTGAAAAAGCGGATCGGTTTGGTTCGGTTCAGAACCGGTTTGCATCCCTGATATTTTATGAGGGCCCGTTTCCGTTCTCGAACTTAAAAAAAGAATTTAAAAATTTCTGGAGTAAATGGAGGGGTGTCCCAAAAATCTCTAGAGATTTTCGTATTAACGATTGGATTTTGAACTTAACTATGAGGACTTTATATGCAAAGGGTCAAGAATAATATCGCCTACTAGATTATAGGAAAGGAAAAGCGTACGCTTCAAATCTACTTGGTGCTTTGCAGTCGGTTTCAAATCTGTCAACTTAAGTCATCTAATCTAGTAACCTTACATTTTGGAGACACTTCAGGCAAATAAGGCAAGCAGTTGTAGTTGGAAATGAAACCGCTTATACGAAAATCTCTAGAGATTTCCAGGACACCCCAGAATATGTGACTTTTCGAACACTTTCGAAATTGAATTCTTAGAAATCAATTGAATTGCCTTAAAACCATTATAAAGGAGCCCCTTTCAGTCGTCTGAAGGCAAAAGCTTTACGTCTTAAAACTCGTCAGTGAAATGAACCGAACAAAAAAATACAAACTGATTATCAGGGGTTCGGTTTAGGACCAGTTTTGCAGCCTTGGTTTTTAGATACGCCTCGAAGAATAAAGTTCTTTTTTAAAATCATCAAAATGATAAAAAATTAATGAGCTCAGCTAATATAAAATGTCATATTATAATAGTACGAATTTTTAAGCGAATTTCTTGGCTAGTGGGAAGCTAAGACAAGAAATGAATCAGGTTTCAGGGGGGGGTTATCTTTCTCTGTGTCCTTCACTAATTCTTAATATTTCCATCTTTCTACATTTCTTTCCTCAGAGGAATATCGAAATCTGACGGGTAATCCATTTCCACTGCACGAAAACATCACCGACTTTCTGCTCACCATTCCCCAAGTGACTGCCATGTGCTGTGATACGGGCAAACGGATCTTCAATATCAAACCCAATAAGGAGACGCGTCACCTGCATGAAATGGTCATCCATCAGCGCCAGCGTAATGATTACAACAGTACAGCATCCACCCAGCAGGAGTTGATGCCACCGCCACCACCACGTCTATGGAGAACTGGTTACAAACGACGTGTGCTCAGCTCCTTGGACAACAATCTCAACAAATCCAACAACAACGAGAAGTTGCCTGTACCTGTGTCCAAAACCATTCAACCGACTGCCATACAGCAACTGGCCAAGGCTGCGGCGGAGTCGAACTGGTGCTATCAGGACAATTGGAAGCATTTGAATAATCATTATCAGCAACCGTACTGTGAGTCTGTAGCAACTGAAGAGCCTGAATTGGCTGCATTAGCTCCACCTGCTTCGAATCACTTCTCACGTAAGCGACGTTGTGAATTTACACCCACACCTACGACATTGTCGAGTCCTTCGCAAAACGATTCCATGTTCACCATCAACTCGGACTATGATGCGTATTTATTGGACTTTCCACTACTGGGTGATGATTTCTTTTTGTATCTGGCCCGCATGGAGTTGAAGTGTCGGTTCAAGAAATATACGAAGGTCTTGCAATCGGGTCTTTGCATCTCAGGACAAACCATTGATGGAGCGCGACGTCGCCTACGCCAGGTGGGGTTGCCTGAAATGACGCAAGTTATAGTGAACATTGGCTCGGTGGATATAATGCGGGGCAGAGCTTTGGTGCAGATTGAACATGATTTTCGTTTGCTGGTAAAGGAAATGCATAACCGCAGACTGATACCCGTACTTACCACCCTGGCTCCTTTGGCCAATTATCGGCATGACAAACAGATTGGTGAAAAGATTATACGTTTCAACAAGTTTATACGCAGCGAGGGAAGACATTTGAAGGTGATTGATATACACGGGTGTCTGATCAATGAACTGGGAGTGCTGCGCTTCGATTGCTATCAGAAGTAAGTGGGGAAAGATTTCGAGAATTATAGTTCTAAATTCAATTATTTTTACAGTGGTCCCCGAACCGTCACGGGTTCCAAGGAGCCCTATGTATTCTGGAACAAAATTGGACGTCAACGTGTTTTGCAAATGATTGAGGCGAATGTGGAGTATTAAGTAAGCTGGTCTGGTACCGGATTGCACCTGGAGTATAGGATGTTTTTATCAAAGGACGGCGCGCTGTTTTAAATTTATATAAGAAAAAAAAACCTGAAAATTCACTTATTTTAATATGTTTTATGTTGTAAATGTTTATGTATTTATGTTTGTGTTAGTCCCTAGTTCCTATGTGTATGTTCCTACTAATAGCTAATGAAATTCTTGTCTTTACGCTGTTAAAATGTTGTTCTCAATTTTTGCCTCTATCCCAAAAATTTTGACAACATTTTTCCCTCGTAAAGACGAAAATTTCGACTACTTTTCAACTACTTTTCCCAATTTCCTGCCAAGAAGAGCATTGCCCTGTTATAAATTCTTTGTTTACTGTTTTTTCATCTAAACCAAAATGGCACAAACTCATGTATGGCCAACAGCACTATTTCCTCTTGCTGTTGATACATTTGAGTCTTGTTTTATTTTGGACATTTTTCATGAAAATGCATTTGCTTCACTTTTATGCAGACTTTCACATAATCAACGCCGCGGCTGATTTCGATTGAAAGCGAAAAATTCAAGTGAAGCATTTTGCGCAATTTCGTGTTTTTGTTTTCATTTTCCAAAAAAAAAGTTTATACAAAAAATTAAACAAGCTTACACCGTACACTTGACATGCTGAATGCGCGCGCTAAGTGTGTGATTTTTATGGTGTAACCAACTTCAAATCAACTGTAAAACTGTAGAATGCATTCAAACACCAACTTCTATCTATTTATAAACTTATTTATTGTCCCTCCTCCTGTATCCTTTCTGTATGTTTATTGTAAATGATGATGTGATCGTAATATTTTTTGTATGTCCAACTATAACAAGCTGCAATGTAAAATCAAAAAAAAAAAATTAAGAAAAAATTAATAAAAATCAAAAGGGAAAATATGTCAAATGTGTGTTAGAACAACGTCAGTTAGGATATAATTTGGCATTATTCTATATTTTTATGAACCTGAAGATGTTAAATTAAACACATTCCGAAATGTCCTTTACCCTGCTCAAGCTTAAAATGAAGATGCGGTGTCAACTCCCATCTATTACGACTTGCCAACTGAACCGCGTTTTCGGTTCGGTTTAGTAGTTTCCTGTTTCCGTTCTATCCTTAAATTTGGATCGACTGAATTTCTGTCAAATCTCAACCCTTTTTCAAACTTTCGGGCTTCTTTTAGAATCATTTTGGTTGCCATTTGTGAGCACTTTGGGCTCATTTTGGTAGCGTTTTGGAAATATTTTTGGAACATCTCGGGCTCATTTTAAGAACACTGGTCTTAATTGTCTAACTTTTTCTGGCTGTTTTTACGACCTTTATTCAAACTAGCAAGTATTTGCAGGCATACACAGCACCACAACGGACTCGGCTCAGCAGTCTTTGCCTATTTGATTCCAAGTCGGCAGAGGCTTCCTCATGCCTGCGTTGCTACTTGGGTTACTAAAGGGTGATTTTTTAGCTATTATCTTTTTGGCAACACTGGTTTAAACAGCTCACGCACGTTTCGTGTTTTGTTTCACTGTCAAACATCTTCAGTTTGGTCTATAATTTAACCATGAATCGTCTTACAAACGAACAACGCTTGCAAATTATTGAATTTTATTATCAAAATGCGTGCTCTGTTAAGAAAGTTCATCGCGCGCTTCTTCCATTTTATGGTCAGTTTAATCGACCCACTGAAGCGGCTATTCGGGCTATTGTGACTAAATTTCGCACCAAATTTACATTGTTGGACATTAAACCACCAACACGCTTACGTAGAGTGCGAACTGAAGAAAATATCGCAGCTGTATCGGCCAGCTGTTATCGATTCGTCGCCGTTCGCAGCAATTGGGCCTCTGTTACTCAACAACGTGGAAAATTTTGCGAAGGATTTAGGTGTGAAGCCTTTCAAAATACAGCTGGTGCAAGAATTGAAGCCGAACGACCTACCGCAACGTAGAATTTTTGGTGAATGGGCTCTTGGAAAGTTGGCCGAAGATCCACTTTTTTACCGAAAATTTGTGTTCAGCGACGAAGCTCATTTTTGGCTCAATGGGTACGTAAATAAGCAGAATTGTCGATTTTGGAGTGAATATCAGCCAGAAGCATTGCAAGAGCTACCAATGCATCCAGAAAAAGTCACAGTTTGGTGCGGTTTATGGGCTGGTGGCATCATTGGACCGTACTTCTTCAAAGATGATGCGAATCGTAACGTAACTGTGAATGGTGAGCGCTACCGTGAGATGATATACAACTTTTTTTTGCCCAAAATGCAAGAGCTTGACTTGCATGACATGTGGTTTCAACAAGACGGTGCCACATGCCACACAGCACGCGCAACAATGGACTTATTGAGAGGCGAGTTCGGTGAACATTTTATTTCACGTTCGGGACCGGTCAATTGGCCGCCTAGATCGTGCGATTTAACGCCTTTAGACTATTTTTTGTGGGGTTATGTTAAAGCTCATGTCTATACAGACAAGCCCGCTTCAATTGACGCATTGGAAGACAACATTGAAGCATTTATTCGTGAGATACCGGCCGAAATGTTGGAAAGAGTATGCCAAAATTGGACTAAGCGGATGGACCATTTGAGGCGCAGTCACGGTCAACATTTGCATGAAATAATCTTCGGGAGGGGGCGTGGAAAAAATTAAAAATAAACTTGATCTGCCTGCAAGTATAAGAAGCATAAGTCCCATACATGTCAAACCTCTATCTCTTACCATCTCTGGGATCTGTGCGTTCATACGAACAGACAGACGGACATGGCTTTTGCACAAAGTTATTATACTCTATGTACCTTTGGTACAGAGTAAAAAAAATAGATTTTCAAAAAACATTAACTGTATGTAACCCCCCCCCAAACAGCCTGAATTTCCGATGCCCGCTGTTTTAAAATTTATCCTGCAGCTTAAAAAAAAAGCCAGATTTAACGGGAAAAAAGCGAAACTGGCAACACTGACCACAGCTGTCCACAGCAATCGAGCAACAGCTGGCGATAGACCTATCGATTAATTCATCGACAGCGCTCAACGGCCTATAAAAGCAGAGCCTGAACGCAGTAGCACTTCACTTAGTGCTCGGCATCGGTCGAGTCAACATCTTTTAATTTCTTTTATTTCTTTTATTTATTTCTACACTCATTTTCTTGTTTTTCCGACTGTGGCACATTACGATAATGTCCCTCAATGGGTAGATCAGCAAGTCGCACCGAAATATGCGTGGGTGAACTGCAGTTCAACAAATAGAAACGTATTTATTTTTCTTTGCGATTTGGAGAGTGATGCTGCGCCTAGTCAGGCTGCACCTCGTGCGTCCATATCTGATGACGATAGCGACTTTATTTTTATTTAAAGGTTACAAATGTTGAATAATTTGGCGAGTCTTTTCTTAATTTATTTTCTTCGATTCTTTGACTTTCTACTCATCCTGTTACAACGTAAGAGTGTCCCACTCGTGGAAAACATTTTCATCTAAGTTTTTAGAATAGATGTCAAAATCCACCGTTTGGGCCACGATTAACTGTTCGCCATCGTCTTGCTCATGCCGATTGCATTGTTTCTTCTCTTTTATTTGTTCTTTTATTATAAAGATTGGCATCGTCGGTTCAAATGCGTTCCAAGCTATACGTTGAGAGTCCGGTCAGACTTAGTTCAATGGCCTCAAATTTCTTACTGAATATCGATTATGATGCTTGATCACACAGATATCACCAATATAGTTATTCGGGTGAAACTGACGATTCTCTGGAATTGCAAAGTGCTGCTGTACGTGTTTGTACTACTCTCACTGTGGCGAATCAAGGAAATATCCGCCAATGGGAAGATTATCTAGACGCACCGATAAATGTGTAGGTGAACTGCAGTTAAACAAATAGAAACACTGAAATGGTTTTAGGTAGAAATACAATTATACAATATTCAAAGAAAATTATAAGCCATATTGCGAGTGAACTGCGCAGGGGAGCTCCCAGGGCACTCTAAACTCAAAGTTTCCAAATGTAAGCAAGACCCACAAAATTTAAGATATTTTCCATTTATTATGTAATTGCAAAGAATTGGAAACTTCTTTATATTTTTATACCCTTGCAGAGGGTATTATAAAATTGTCCGGATGTTTGTAACGCATAGAAGGAAGCATCTCCGACCACATAAAGTATATATATTCTTGATCAGCATGACGAGCTGAGTTGATTTAGCCCTGTCCGTCTGTCCGTCCGTCTGTTTCTATGCTATCTCCTCCGTCAGTTTTAAAGCTATCCTCACCAAAATTTGCACGAAGTCTTTTGGTACAAATACGCTGCACATTTGTCGGAACTCGCCGAATCGGATGACTATAGCATATAGCTGCCATAGGAACGATCGGTTGAAAAAGTAGTCTTAAAGAAAAAAACTTTTTGTTTTTAATGGAAATGCCTCCAAAGTACGTATTTCTTAGTTTACTATCACTTCCCATGATTTCACTAAGTTTGGTTGAAATCGGATGACTATAGCATATAGCTGCCATAGGAACGATCGGTCGAAAAATTAGTTCTAGTGAGAAAAACTTTTTTGTTTTTAATGAAAACGTCCTTTTTATTGGCATACACTTATTTTATATACTTTGGACACATTTCAACAAAGTTTTATCAAAATCGGATGACTATAGCATATAGCTGCAGTATGAATGATCGGTTGAAAAAGAAGTTCTAGTGAGAAAAACTTTTTGTTTTAAATGGGATCGCCTCCAAATTTCGTAATTAACAGTGTATTATGCTTTTCCATGATTTCACCAAGTTTAATCGAAATCAGATATCTTTATAGTATAGATCCCCTAGAAAAGTAATGTCCAAAATGTAGTCTTAGAAAAACTTTTTTGTTTTCAATGGAAGCTGCAAGGGTATACAAAACTTCGGCCGAGCCAAAGTCAACTTTCCCCTATTTTTTTTAAATTATTATTTTTACTTACAATGATCAGCAAAAGCAAAGATGCCCCAAAGTACGAGTTATATTTATTTAAGATTGAGCCTTTCAATTAAGGAGGGCGGCTCAATAAGTGGATCGAATCCAACTAATTCTTAGGTTCACAAAAACTTACAAAAAAAAAGTCATAAAAAATAATACAAATAAAAGTGAAAAAAGAATATATGGATGTTCCGTAAAGTTGTGTTTTTCAGCTGCTAGGTTCGAAACTACGAAATTTATCGGCAGCTCAGCTGGTTGAGGCGAGTCTCCTGTACAGAATGAGACTCAACTGCCGTCGGTCCGGGTTCGAATCCCGGTAGCGTCAAGAGAGCATGGTCTTATCAAACACAACAACAAGCAACAATCAGCAACCAACCTCCTATAGAACTTTCCCTCCCAATTGTCCGTGAAGAAAAGAAAGAATATGGAAAATAGAATAGAATAGAATTTGATATAAGGATCTAGAAGAGCAGGATCAGGATATCCCCAGAGCAGGACGCAGGATGGATCGACCTAGATGAAAAGACAGAAGAATTAAGCTACACTTGTGAAGCAAGAGAGAATATGAAAATTAATAGAAGTGTAAGAGAGAGTCTGTCTGTACCCGTCAGTTTGGTGAGCAGTGTACATACCCTTGACCCAACAAAGGAACTCGAACTAGATTAAACATTAAAAAGAAATTATAAAGAAATTAAAATTATTTATTAAAAAAGAAGCAACAAAACGTTGCTTACAGCAGGAGGCACAGCCTGCAAATGAAATATTAAGATGAGTGCTCATAGTCAATAAGGAAATGGCCTACTTTTAACACTAAACTTTCAAACATGTCTAAAAGGCCTACTATTTATATACTTTATGTGGTCGGAGATGCTTCCTTCAATACGTTACAAACACCTGGACAATTTTATAATACCCTATGCAAGAGTATTGCATGTTCTAACCACCAGCCAGGCAATCTTTTCCTTGTATTAAGTGGCTTAAGTTGGCACATTGCCTCTTATCAAAAAGAGAAGTAAATTTCCAATTGAATGTTTTTAAATTATCATCAGGCAATTAACTGTGAAAAACTCTAACCCGCTCTCTTTTGACTTTAAAAAATATGTACAAATATTTGTCTACATATCGCATAATAGAGCAATTGTTGCAAATTACTGTAATTTGCATTCATTCCATCCACACAATCAAACATTCCTCCCACTCCACGCACTTTGCAGTGATTGGAAGACCCTTTTTTTGTAGATTTTTTTCCAACTCTTTTTTGTTTGATTGACAACTGTTTTTGTGTGCGGGGAGTGGGGGATGTGGGGGAGTGTGTGCGGAACCGACAGTCACAATTTATCGCTTGGAATTATGAGCGACACTTTTCAATGGGTCCAACCACATTTTCGCATAAATTATGGGGAGAGCAACTGCCTCCACCTTCTGCACTTGTTGTTGTTGTTGTTGTTTACGGCAGCGAGGTTATTTGAATGTTATTGCATTACAACAGTTCAAGTTGCTTTGCTTGGCAATTATTATAATCAATTTATATGCATGAAATTTGTTCTTTGCCGGAGAGGGCTGGTGGGTGGCCCCCACCTGCTAATTTGTTGATTGACGGTTGATATTTAGGAAAATATTCGAAATATGCAGAGAATTTGTATGATTAATTCACTGGAATTCAGTTCACTCCTCCCCCTTTAAGGCAACCAAATCGCTTGTAACTGGGATTACATTTGCAAAATACAAATCCTCTTACAAATACCCATTCAAGATGTTTCGTCACGTCTCCATAGCTTCCTCTGCAATTAGGCGACTTTTGGTCAAAGTTGCTTTTCAGTGTGGGTGTCTGTTGCATTTCCTTTTCCCCATAATCCTTGGGAGGACACACAACACTTTAAGGGTGGATTTACGGTCAATCCATCAAAGTTTTTACCTTACATTTTGTTCCAGGTGCCGTGGCTGGCTAATCATCTGGGAGTTGAGGCATCTTTGCTATTCCATTTGTCGATTGCCTGAGAACACGTGGTAATTCTCGATGGATTTTTTCTTATTATTCTGTAACTACTTTTTCCTCATTCAATGCTTATCTTGGGGGAGAGTAAAGATTAAGTGGCCCACAAAAGTCATGAATTTATATGCACAAGCAGCTGATTTAGGAATGAGGGAAAATGAAAATGTAGTTGCAAATGGTAAAGCAGGTGGTAATTGCATTTAATTATATTTCAGTGCTTAACGAACGAACTTGGTAATGAATTTAAAAAGTGCAAGTAACGAAATGAGTCATATAAATAAATTACGATAAGAAACTTCGCATTTACTGCTTTACCTGAAAAATCATCTACTTAAAGAAACAAAGGCGGAAACAATTTAAGATATGACTTTAATGTTTTAGCAGCACTGCAGCTCGGTTACTAAGAAGGATCCTTTTATGAAAAAATAGGGGAAAGTTAAGTAAGTACATATATTGAAACTCATTGCCCATTGTAGTTTTCTATCAATAACCGAAACCGTTTCAACTCAAGGTAAACTACATTTAACTTTTTGTATTTTTTCGCCCTTCTCTTGGAATCACTGCACACGTTTTGTGTTCAATCACGCATTTCCTTTAATTATCCTTATCCGTTTTCACTCTGTCTGTCCGAACATCTGTTATAATTCTGTATTATCGAGGCCTAAGTAATCAGTCGAAAAGACAAGTGAAGTTTTACCGCAACACAAATCCATGTGTGTGTAATTAGAGCCCTCTTCTTTGTGCTGATTGCGTGTGATTCTGACTACCAGATTGGCAAACTGCACACACACCTTTCGGCTGAGAATGGCAAACCAGCTGAAACAAGTGTTTTCGGTGTGGCCTGGTCAATCAACAAAGACAATGTGGTCAGGCAGAAATGTAGACTGCTTCCGATTCCGCGTAGTGAAAAGAATTTCTTTTTCAATAATTTTCTAAAATGCAATTTCCGTTATTCCCTTACGATATTGAAAGGGCCCTGTAATCAACTTACGATACATACGCTCAGACAGCGAGAGAGCGAGTTAGAGTGAGATAGATGCAATGCAAATACAATTACACTTTGTTTGGTTTTGTTTTTAGCAAGCACACCACAAACTACAGTGCGCTCGCAATAAAGCGTTCTTGCAATAAATTTTCTTTTAAAATTAACAAAATATGTCAAAGTGGCTGTTTCAAGGTCAAGGATTGATTTTAAGTCAATAATCAAAAGAAATTAACATAAACAGTTTTGTGCTCATTTTGCTCACTTAACAAGAAATAACTCGCGAATGGACCATTTGCTTTTCTAAAAACTTGTTAATTCGAATAGCGACGAGAAGATTGAAGTTAAAAATAATGAAAACTTTCCGTGATACAGCGCGGCAGAGTAAGTCCATGTTAAAAAAAGGTACTGCATTTGTCAACACGATTCTGGCCGAATGGGTGATCCTAATTCAGAAAGGAAAAAAGCATTTTTATCTGTGTGACCGTAGCTACGTGATGAACGAGGATAATTTAAAATATTGAAAAATAAAAATTTTACGACTTAGAATTTTTTTTTCTAAGAAACACTTTTTTTGGTCTGTTTTGTTGCATACAAAAAAAACCACGTAACAATTTTTAATTATGCAAGTTCATCTCGTAGCCCCACATGTGCTGAACATACTCTACAAATTTCAAGGCGATCGGTCAAGTCGCTTTTGAGTTGGAAAAAGTAGTTTCGAGAATTTTTTTTTTTATAAATGAGAAAAAGGAGAGAAAAACGCGTTTGAAAGTTCAAGTACGCTTTGTCGGTCGTTTAAACGCATTCCTTCTCAGCGCTCTAACTTTCTAACGACTTCGGATATCGAAAAAAAATCCTTTTAACCACATATTCTACATTAGTTATAGATGCGATTTAAGAAAAAAACATTTTTTCGATTTCTTGAAACGGGTCAACCCCCTTAAGAATGAGCATATAACAATGCACTTAGGTCCGAAGCCGATTGTACTCGACTTCAGCTCCCTCTCCCAGTTTTTGACTGTAAACTAGTGATGTAGATCGTTAACTTCACCAGTTTGGTTGTTGTCTGAAACTTCTACAACTCCTGCTACTTCCATAGCGAGTGTTTACTGTCTCATTGCAGCTGCAGTGTAAAAATGCATTTAACAGAGAGATTCAAACACAAACACAATTACGCTGCTGCTCACCCCCTTACCCACACTCGCTGCAAAGACAATAGAATAATAAGATGAGTAACGCCATACAAAATTTCTGCACACACTTTTTTCGTGCTGGCTTTTCAAACTGGCTTTTCGCTCTCTTTATTTAAAAGCCAGTAGGAGAGCGCTCAAGAGCCAGCGCTCTCTCTCTCTCTCTCATACGCATACAGCGACATTGCCGACTGTTTGTGTGCACACGTATTCTCATGCTTCGTAACCAAAACAAGCAACTCCATCGAAATAGTTCCGAAGTGGCAGCCTCTACTGCTGCATTTGTCCAAAGAATAAATGATTATTTTGATTGCTTGAATAGCGAGTACTAACGGACAAACCCCATGAACACTAAGTTGATATATTGTTTGGAAAAAACTGAAGGAAATGCAGGAATACCTAAAGAAAGTAAAATACCAAGAAATATATCGTGGCTTGCTAAACTACTGAGGCTATGTTTGGACTGGTAATGATCTATTTAAAGACTACACGGATCACTTTTTCTTTTTAACCAGTCGAGTTAATCAGGATCCGCTTGAAAATATATTTGCCTGCGTTCGTGCAAAAGGCGGTAACTGTAGAAACCCTTCAGTTAATGAATTTAATATAATAATTGCCAAACTTATATCTTTGCACATTTATAAATTTTCTCAAAAGACAAATTGTTAATCAGATGATGATGTTATGTTGCCAGTAGAGTTTGATTCAATTATATATCAGCCTGGCATTGAAAAAAAGAAATACACAGCAAGAATACTCTGTATCCTTTTCCGAAATTGTACAAGACAATGAGAGGTACTTTGACAACAATATGGATAATTTTTTTAGTAATAATGTACCCATTGAATTAACCTCGAGTAGATATTTTTGTGGATATATTGCAAAGGCATCCACATGTGAGAATTGCAGATCGTTACTCATAAAAGATAACGAGCAATTAACAGCTCCATCTGAGCTTTTCATACATGAGAAAAACTACTCGAGCGACTCGGACTTTGGAAAATTAAAAGCAAACTGAAAATTTAACTTCATATGCAACACGATTGTATGGGCGTTACTTATCTTATTATTCTATTGTCTTTGCTCGCTGTCTGCCTGCCTCTTTTGGGTTTCCCTTCTCCCACGCTGCCAACCAGTTGGGCTTAACATGCTGCTCACATTGCGTTAACATAGACTCACTTTGAGCTAACAGCCGTGACTTTGCAAAGACAGGAACGGTTTTGTTTGTATTTGTAAGCCGGTTCTGCCTTTTCAGTTATGTTTTGACTTTGGTAGACGAACGTTGTGCGAGACGAGAGAAAATTTTTCAACGAAACGGCAAATAAATGGCGCGCGATTTTTTCTAACAACAACAAATAAATAAATATCAAAATATTGTATTAATCCAATTGAATACGAAGAAATATGTGTGTGTTTGTGCGAGTGTGTGTGTCCAAGGTGCAATAAAAATTAAGTAAATAAATAAATCAGAGTGCATTGCAAATAAACTGTAACGGAAAAAATACAACGTCAAAAATGACGCGAGAGGAGGAAGAAGAGGTGCGTTCGTTGCTCTCGCGACATCAAGAGCGCATTATGCTCGATCTGGGCAGCACCGATCTGCTGGGTGTGCTCGTCAAGAACTCGGTGCTGAGCCAGGAGGAGGAGGATTTACTGCTGAAACCCTACCAGGGCTCCACCGCGGCGGCCACCTGCCAACTGGAACCGGGCAGTGCACCCTCCAGTGTGAAAGCCAAGCGCAAGCTCAGCGCCGTGGCCAGCAGTGGAAGTGGCGGCAGCGGTGGTAGCGTTCCCCTGGGTGACTACAGCTCCAGTCTGGCCAGCTCTTCGCGCAGTGCCAGTGTCAATGGTGATCATGCCCAGAGCGATAATCGCTCCCTAACGCCCTCCGTGGCCAGCGATGCGGAGATGCTGCGCCAGCAGTGCGCCAATCTCATCGAGATTATAGCCAAGAATGGATTTGAGAAATTCAAGCAATTTTGTTATGCCATCGAGTGCGAGTGTCCACAGCTGATCGAGGATTTAATTAATGATCGTCTCAAGAGCGGTAAGTTGGCCCAACCGGTTCCACCAGATTCAGGTGTATCCGTATCTCTCAGCTGTAAATTATGCACGTAATTGTGTTCGATCGATTCTTAAATTTCTCGTCTCTGCTAATTGGTTTTCTGTGGGCAGGAGAGTATGGAGTAGTGGGTGTCCGCCTTTTTCATTTTTAATAATAATTGCTATTATTATTCAGCCATAATACTTGATGCCTTATGCATGGTCCACTAGTTGTGGTTGTTGTTGTTGAGTTTTATGTGCCAAGACAGGTGGCACTTTTGACACTCCATTTGAGGGAAACACGATACTGGGTTGAGTGAATGCACGCCACTAGAAGCGCAGATTGATGAACGAGGTCGTGCCGCTGTCTCCGAAATGTTTGGAAACGTTGAATCTATGTCCAGGATTTATGAGTTTGATAGCCTTCTTCTGTTCGGTCGGTTAACTTACTTGCTTCCCGGAGGCAAGTTCACCGTTCATTTCATTGGGTCCTGAGGGAGATATAAACATTTGGGAAAATTTCGGTCTCTGGTCAATTTTGTTTCTTTTGAAACCTTTATAATTCTAGCTTAATTAAATATCTGTAAATTCTTATTAACATGCCAAAAATGTTCCATACGTTTCGGAATTTTGGAATTGGAGGATACGAGTATTAGTTTTAGGCTTGGACATGGAAAATAGAGAACGTCTGAAGAAAGAATTCGTATTATGGCATAGGAAAAAATTAGGTTTAGAAAAATACGCGAAAAAATTGCCGTAAAGAGGAGAAAAAACAAAACAAACGAGTTGGTCCGCCCAAACCCACAAGGACAGAAACACTTTTGCAAGTGCTCGTCAAACAGCTGACTGCAAATGGTGGGATGGGAACTTTACTGCTAGAATCAGAGCTGGTAGTCTCTTTCCATTCCATTATAATGTGGCTTTTGCTTCTTGCCCTTATGAAAAATGACAAAATATTAATAGGACCGTTTATGGGTATTAGCAACATTAAGTAACCTAAATACCAATTCGTGTTCGTCAAAAACAAATGGAAAAGTGCTGGGAGCTTTATTTGTTTTGCTATATTTGTAGCTGTTTTGCCCAAACGCAAAGAACAAAAAAAAAGTTACAATTTTCACTGAGGAATTCAAAAGGGTAAGATGCAGTTTGTGACATTGCTATTGCGCTGCTCTGGAACTGGTTATATAGACTGATCCATATGATCACAATGATCAAAAGTGCTACGGATGTCTGAACTATAAAATTGAAATGAATACACCTAAGATGGTCACAGCTAAATATCTTTCTGGTCCTAATGCGTCTCGGTCACAAAATCATTGGGATTACAGGCCACCACCAAGACCTCGAAGTCCGGATACAATGACCGAAGCGGCAAACTGCTTTCATAAGAGTTATGGTTCAGATTAATGGATACAGAGCATTTAATATGTAAAAATTCGAATTTTTTAGGTTTTATATATTTTGCCCATGAAGACGGAATTTTTTAGAAAATTATTCAAGAAAATGCCCGTAAAAAAATCTGACTAATCCGACCAAATCCAGCTAGGGTTTTCTTTATACAACAGTAGCTTTCAGATTTTGCGGGTCTGAATTTCATCTAATTCAACTAATTAGAAAAGAATGGAGACTGATGACAGGTATGTTAAGAGATCGGCAGGAAAGTGCGGTAGACTTACAGGAGTATATGTTGTGAAATATTTGTCAATTCATTCTAAATTGCTGTATCTCTCCTAAGGATCAATTCGGTCTTTAAGTCCGATTAGAGTTTCGAACTTAAATAATCTTAGGAAAACGAAATGAATAAGTATCATTGGCTAGAGGAAAGCGATTCTGGTATTAAAACTCATTAGAGATTTGAACCGAATCGAACCGTTTTTCTTTGTGGTTTTCGGTTCGGTTCAGCATTGGTGAAAGCCTCCGGCTCGCGGTGCAGTTCACCAGCTGGAAAACGTGGTTCTGCATCTCTTATATAAGTCAATCGTGCATCTCGAACATATTTAGAAATTGTTTGGACGGGAAAGATTCTAAAATCTACGAAATTAAAAATAAAGAAATTCCTTTACCCCGAAAATTTCGAGTTGTAAATTAATATAAGGAGCAGGATTAAATAGAATATTGGCGTTCGAATAGGTACGGTCTTCCCCACATTTGCAGCTTCTACAGAAGTCGTTGTGAGCGACGCCCAAGCGTGCTGTATGTCTTCCGATGAGACAGTGACCCGTTAGGGAAAAGAGGGGAGATTCTTCCTCTGCTTTGACGCAAAAGAATACTGGTACGTTTAAGGTTGAACGTGGGCCTCAACCCTAGCTAAATCGAAGGCGAATGGTTATTCCATCGTTTGTAACCAGGCGCCAGGCTTCATCTTTGTGTATAGTTTGTACGAAGCCAAGGGCATCCCTATCGTCCTCTTTTTTGGGAGGAGCTCGACGGTGGTGCCCTGTCTAGCTGGTATGTGTCTTCTGACTCGTTTTCCTCAATGGTGCGGTGTCCAGGCACCCAGATGAGGTGGATACAGAGATACCGGGCGATCGCATTTAGTAAGTCTCTTGTTTTTTTATTCGGGGTTGCTTAAAATTTCTTTTTTTTTTGTTCAATTTTTTTTTTCAAATAATATAAAAATAATCCAGGGGAAAAAAAAAATACAAAAAACGCGCGCCACAAAAAAAAACAAAAAATTTTTTGAAAAAAAAAAAAAAATTTTTTTTTATTTTTTGATATATACTTTTTCTCAAGGTTTAAAATTAAACAATTAACCAACTTTTTTGTGCTGTTGTGTTTGCCTATTTAAAGATATGTGAAAACGTAACATGACCTCTAGCCGGCTAAAACTTGCTAAGTGAATATCATAAATGACTTAAAATCACTCACATAGTAGTTTATAAAACAGAATACAGTTCTATTCATGTGTTTTGTTTCCACATATCTTTCATTGTTTTGATTTGCTGTCTAATGTCAAGAAGAAAATAGTTTTGTGATTTTCGTGGCTTTTCTCAAAAACTCTTATCAACTAAATAGGAACAAAAAAAAATCTCACATACAATGTTAGGCCGCTTGTTCTTTGTCAAACTGATAAGAAGAAAAACATGAAGTTGGTTCCTCAAAAAATTCTTCAGAAAGATTTCTTCTTCGTATTTTACTTCAATTAATTAAAGTTTCAGAGTTAATTAATAAATCTTCCATGTAAAAATTGTATGTAATTCTCTCAAATCAAACGACCTCACCGAATGCTTCCAATCCATCTTCATCAAAAATTCGCACAGCTGTTTAGGCATCCACGAGCTAGCGCTCTGATTCATTCATTGACCCACAACGACTTACAGTTCAACCAACCATCCAATCTCTTATCCACAAGACCAGACCCCAAAACAACATGTTGTCTGCTTGTAAATTTTGACTTCGCCCTTCCTCCTGTCCAGAGACATGTAAATTACCCCAACGATGACAGGAAGAGGAGGCTGAAAGAAACAGAACTAAAACCGAAAAAGGCAGCTAAAATAACAAAAACACAAACTGTTGTTATTATTCTTGTTGTTGCTGTTGTTTTTGGTTTTGCTTATTTGCCTAATGAAAAGTTGTTGTTGGCTGAAAACAGACAACAACAAAATAATCACAGAGATACAAGAAATCAAATCAAAATAAGAGCACAATAAGAAAAAATAGTAATAGCAAAGTGGAACTATTTATTATTAAAGGCGCCACAAAAGTTCAGATGCTCTTTAAAAGTTAATTTATTGCACTGAAATTATATTATCAAATTTCATATTAAAGTTTCTTACTCAAATTGATCTTAGTTTTTCATTTAATGAAGCTGAAAAACGATTTGTTAAAAAGTATATTTTTATATTCAAATGTTCAAACCTATTGGATAATTTCTTCTGGAATAATCAATGAACTTGTGAGGGTATACAAAATTTCAGTACAAAAAATCTAACCAAAAGTCGAAAAAAATATTTTTTTTTAGGACTTTTGGTTGTTGGAATAGTTGTAGTGGTACATCTCGTTTGTATTGTGAAGTGACCCTACCTGGCTCAGGTATGAGCTCCGTTCGTGAGCGTCGAGCGTGCCTCATCGTTTACTCCTCACGCATCGAAAATAACACATCGTTCAGAAGCGTATAGAATCGCGAAAGTTAACCGATTTGGACTCTTAAAAATGGATTCTTTTCCAGAAAGTACGTAGAATTTGAATGTGTAGCTCAAAACTATAATTAACAATGCATGAAATAGTGAGTAATTATAATAAAAGTATATGTTTTTTTCTTAATCACATTCTGAAAAGTCGTGTTAGAAAAAGCAATTAGTCAAAACTCCTATCAGATCCCACTCTCAAACAAAATAGAAATTGTTGTTTAGACACTTCTTCAAAACATATCCAAAAACTAGCTGCATCTAGCTGCGACTTTAGTCTCGGTGATGATTTTTGTGAGGTACCACAAAATCCAGAAAAGCGGGTGTTGGATGTGCCAAACTGGAATGGCGGAACAGAAGCAGATTGGTGCTGTTCTTGTTGTTGCCACTTTGATAAGGCAGACTGGGAGATTGGCCCATCAGGGTTTGGCCACGATGGTTTGGAATGGAAAACCCATTCAGATCAACCGAATCAAATACGTTTTTGAAGAGTTGCCAAAGATTTTTATGAGCAATGGGGACTTCCAAACTGTATTGGTACTATCGAAGGCAAGCATTGCAAAATATGAGCCGGTTTCAATTACAAAGGTGACAGCTGATTTTAATACCTATGATAAAACTCGACAGCAGGTCAAGATTTACAGTTTATGTCTTCCGCTAGCTTCTGCCGAAACTCACACTTCCTCGGTTTCAGCTTATACATTAGATTCAATAACAAAATCGCAAATTTGCTCGCCGAAAACTGCTTTGGCCTTTTCGTTTGTGAAAAGTGTGACCTTTCGTACTGAAGATAGAAATGCTGAACCGAAACTTATATAGCTGAACCGTTCATACGCATTTAATTAATGAAACCATTAATATCGTGTCATAAGTGCTTAAGCAACTGCAGCAGAGGAACGAAACTGTTGCTGGTTCCCAAAACCATACCTCGAATATTAATTTTAGAGTTAGTTCTATCACTCACACCATGGTTTGGTTCCCCGGTAATAGTCCTTACGAAAACCTTACTGCACTTATACCTGGGTTAAGCCCTACTAAGTTCGTCCAGTGCACACTGGTCCAAATGACAAAAATTTGGACAGAAATTCCAAATTTTTGTCTTAAGTGTAATGCAAAACCAAAGTTGTTTCCAATTGAGTATTACCTAGTGCAGTTAAAAATCATAGTGGTACTATTGAAATTGAAACACTGCGAATTTAGGCAGCCCTGAAAGTCAGCTGTTTACCAAAAGCTTTGCCTTTGTTTGCCTTGAAAACAAGAGCACATTTCAAATCAGTATAAAATAAAAACTACATCGAATATTGAACTAAATCAAATTGGAAAACAAAGTTGAAGGTGTGTATTGTGACTTGTCTTTGTTTATATGTGTTTTTGTAAAATAATGTTTCCATCAATTCTAACCACAAACTTGTTGTGTTTCGTGGAACAAAAGCTTGTTGGATTCACCGAACTATTAGCACTATATTATTCTTCAATATGTATATAATGCGAGGATATCATTCTTTGTTGCAACTTTTTGCACCTTTTCTAAAAAATCGCGTTTAAAAATCGACAAAAACATTAAATTGGCTGCAAGTCGAAAAAATCGTTTATATGGCAACTAAGTGAAATAGTGTTATAAGCTGAACCAAAATTGTTGAGTCGTCTAGGCAGCTAAAAACAAGTATACAAACCAAATTTTAGTTCAATTGCTTAAAAATCAACAAAGTTGGCGCAAATCGGCTTCATCGGTTATATGGCAGCTTTATAAAATAGTGGTCCAAATCGAGCAAATCTTGGTAAGATGTCTTGGGGTCACAAAATATGTGTACAAACCAAATTTGGGGCACATACCTCAATAACTACATCTTCTGCCAAAATTTTTGGGATTTGGCAGTGGTAGAAATTCTTTCATCTAATAAATTGGTACTTAAAATTAATTGGAATTCAGTTTTAAAGTACATTTAACGATGTACGCTTTCAGGAAATTTTGATTGAAAATAATTTGTCAAAAAGCGTAAAATTTTTACATATTTTTTATTCACAAAAGAACTGGATCTAAAACGGTTTGCAACCCTGGAAACTCTGATTATGGTACATACAAACTTTTTAATAGCATTTGGCATTCGCCAACTCTCATTATTCATACCAACTTATAGTAAAAATTTTGTATTAATTAAAGATATTTTACTATGCTAAAAAGGGACACCAACATTTGTATGGCGTTTGCTTAGCGTATTAATATATAAATCCTCCACTTTATGTCTTACAACTGCAACTAAAAATAATTTACATTTTGCGATTCCCAAAAAAAAAAACATAATTTTGAAGAAAATTCAGTACAAGAACTTTTCTCATTTCCCACTTGTGCTGTATTCTATACGTTACACGGAGTATTTCAAAGTGTCAGTTCCCCAGCAAAAGAACAGCAAAACCTTGGTAAAAAGTATAAAGCCCTCGATCACGTTTTACGATTCCGGCCACGATTACAAAAACAAAACAAAAAATAAGACAAAAAAAAAACGCGTTACGCGTGGTCCATGTCCACATCCACGTCCATGTCGATGTCGACGTGTGTGTAACTCCATTTGTACAACTGCCCCCGCAGGCATCAAGCAAGCATAGAAAACAAAAAAAAAAAAACACATAGTAGACCAGACACAGCAGACCAATCCATTCATCATCATGATCTCGGTACCGAACATCATAATCCGATTCGCTTTTACTTCATGGTTAGAGTTCGAGTTTGGGTTCGAGTTCGAGTTCTCTTCTCTGTTTGCTAATTTCTTGTACGTGCTGTGTTCTCTGTTTTGCTTCTTCCTCGTCATCTTTCAGCGCTTTACCTTTGCCGCTGAGGGGCTCAGGTAGACACACAAACGTGGATGCGAAGAGTCAGTCCCCTTCTACGTAAATTACAATTATTTACAGCGCACAATGTTTGCCTGGCCGCTCCTTGTCTCACTATTTCGCATTTGATAATTTATGCAGCATAATCTGGTCTCTCGATGACGTTTATCGTTGGCCATTCCCCTCACCCCCTCGAATTTCCCTGCCTGGTTTTGCCGCTTTTTTTTATCGGGTTCTGTTTTGCTCCTTCTTCTGGTGATTCTGCTGGGTCTGGAACTGGTGAATCTTTTCCTTTTATGTTTATTTGTTGATGTCTTTGATTTCGCTTTTTTTTTCTGTACGTTTCTCTACCTTCATCATTATGAAGTTCACCTTTGGTTTCATTTCGGTTCGGTTTCTGCTGCGCAAGCGCATCCTGTTTTTGTGACCGCCTTTGTTTTCTACTCTGTCCTACTCTCTCATTCTCATCTGCCGTCTTCCGTTCGATTTGTATAACAAGTTCAGGATATGGTCTGGCGCTATTATGGATTTGAATTTATGTCTAGAGCAAAATAGGTCGACGTTGTCCACTTGTCCGGTTTGTGTGGTGGTTGCTCTTCTTTGAACGTACGACTTATCTTAATTGGTGTCTTGTTCATTTGCTACAGATTGGCTAATGTCTCGTAAAATCTGTACAAAATGGTTTTACTTTGTTAATGATAATTGCGGATGATCGCGGGACCGGGTATTAAATGAACTGGTTTAGATATATTTAGTTACCTTGCAGTTTTTTAAAACAGTCATAAAAATATATTTAGTTTTACTTTAATCATCATAAAGAAATACTTAATAATTTTTATACAACTTCTTTCTCTTTGGATCTTATTCAGGTCTAAATATCAGTGTTACTTCAAATTCGGAAGCTCCATTAGGTAATATTTTAAATATATCCATACAAATTGGGGTGTTGCTAATCAAAGAGGGCAAGTTTTGCCCAAGATTTTAAAAAGAATAATGCTTATGGTAAAAATTTAGACCATATAAGCATATTTTGGCGTTCAAATATGGGCGTGGTTACAAAAATAACGACACATTAGTGAAAGAAATTAACATTTGGCGAAAAAGAACAAATTTGAGAAAAATATTAATCCACCCACGATTCTTGGTAACGCCACAAAAAGTCACTGAAACCAGTGCAAGAACTAATTGTTACATACCGTGATTGAGTCATCCGGGCATTAACTCCAACCACAAATAATCGATTTTACATGACCATTTTATTCAAGATTAGTTGACGTTGGAGTGAGTTGGTGTATGATGATATAAGATTATATCATGAACAACTTAAGCCCGAAAAAATCAACAATCGACTCTACACTTCGAAAAAAAACCAATGACAGAGTTTTTTTACCCATTTCAGGCACCAAACAACTTTTTTACGATTATTTATTATTTACTCTCGTAAAATGGTAAAGCGTAAATTTACCACACCCGAGCTACTGAGCGATCCCTTTTGATTCACTGTAGTAATTTTCAGGGCCAACTTTGTTTGTAAAAACCTGCTGTGATTTCGGCCGAACTAATTTTTAACAAAACTGTCACCTTTTTGTATGGCGAAGGCACACTTTACCGGCTGCCTTAAGGCAATTTTCAGTCAAGGCAGCGTTTATGGCTATAAACCAGATGTTTAGACGAGCTATTTGAGTGCCAAAACTTGACTAGTGAATATAAAACAAAATAAAAATGCCAAAACAAAGGGTGCAACAAGCTTTGGATAAGGCCTGGTTAACGCGAGCAAGGGCGACACATCCACCATGAATCATCTCGAGCGAGCGCTTGACAGTGCGACAGGAACTCAGTTTCTTGCCATTGTTGCGTCGTCCCTTCAACATCAGCGTGCAGGTCAGCCGATCCACAATCCTTGAAAAATTTTACAACACTTAAAAACATTACACTTTTTCACATTTACGACTGATTTTTTAAACATATCCTAAGACATTTTAAATGTTGTAATTTTTTTCTCATGTGTTTTGTTGTTGCTTCGTAAACTTTAGGATTTACACTTTTACGCCTTTGCCATTTTACGAGGGCTAGTGAATACCCTCATTGAATTGCTCTCGAATTACACAAAAAAGTCAACAGTTAATCATTTAGTCACAACTACTAGTTTTATTTAAAAATTTCATGGAAACAACAAAATGTGCTTACAGAGTAAAAAACCAATTTTCTTGGCCAAATGAAATTAAAATCTTATTTGCTCTGAAAAGCCAAAATGACCTACATCAATCATTAATATACAAAATAATCATAAGGATTGATACTATCTCAATAATTTGATCGGTGATGCCGTTTTAGCTATTTAGTTGCTAGATCTAGCAATTTTGAAAATGCTATTAGCTAAAAAGCTGACAATTTGTGAGTTATTTGTAGCCTATTTCCTGTATACTGAGTACAAAGCCACAGAGATGAATTCCACCGATAATGGATGTAAATACTTTAGGCATACATTTCCTATTACTTAGAAAAATCTAGTATTATTCCAGTTCATGAGTGATTTCAGTACTGATAGTTTCTAACTACGGTCATGCGAAATTCTGTGCTATACCTAAACTCTTTGAACAAATTATAACCTTTTTTAGACAGCTTTTCAAAGCACTCATGTTTCCCTGTTTATCTCACCGAACCAGAATGGATTTGTCAAAAATAGATCCATTATTACAAACTTACTTGAATTTACTTCTACAGTAATTCAAGGCTTTATTACAAGGCAAGCAAACAGATGTTATTTTTATTGATTTTAGTAAGGCTTTCGGCAGCTTTCGACCGATTCGGTACTGAGCCCACTAGAAGAGTTCTGTCTCTACTGTAGTCCCTTGAAATTTTCGGAAATTCCAGTACTTTCTTCTCAGTTCTGAGATTCCCAAATTTTTGGTTAGAACCGATCAACTTTCTCAAATCAGCATTAGGCATATGAAAATAAAAAGTTCCGCAGGAATCATGTCAAAGTCTGAACTTTTAAATTAAACTTATTTACTTTTACATCATATTTTTAAATTTTATACTCTGTACCAAAGAACTGCAACGAGCCGCCACGAGTACAATCGCTCAGCGCTCAAGGCTTGTGAGACTCGAGTATTGCCCTTACTCATACTCAAGTTGACTCCGCGCTTCGGCCGCGAGTCGACGCAAACCCCTTGTTACAAAATCGAAGTTCTGATGCGAGCCGTCATGAGTAAAGTTCGTTCGGTGCAAAGACTCGCGATTACTCCTAGCGCTAATCACCGAGAGTACTTGTTGACGAAGTCAAAGATCTGCTGCGGTCTGTTACTATCAACGCTTGTACACAATCGTCACAAGCACACAAAAAACAACAATTTGTGAGAGCAAAACAGATAGCATGATGGTCTATTTTTTGCATTTGTATTTTGCTTACGTTTTCTCTTTCCTTCTTGTGGCATGTTGTTGTTTGAAGTTTTCAAAAGACAACAACAATTGCATAAGAAGCTTGTCGAAGCTCGCCGACAACCAGCTGAGTACGTACGAATAAATTCTGTTGCGCGTACGAGTAAACAGAAGTAGAGTGTGTAAAGGCTTACTTTGACTCGTGTTATGAAAAGCAAGTTCATGTTATTACTCGTACGAAGCAAAGAGCTTACTCGTTCTGACACTATGTGCTTGCAATCATTTCGAGTGTGTCGAACCAAGGCGACGAGTCCAACCAAGCCAAGTAAACGCACGAGTGTGATCGAACATTAGAGGCTTGTTGCAGGTCACTGCTCTGTACCAAAGGTACACAGAGTGTATTAAGTTTGTTCAAAAGTATGTAACAGGCAGAAGGAAGCATCTCCGGCCCTATAAAGTACATATATATATTCTTGATCAGCATCAACAGCCGATTTGATATAGCCATGTCCGTCTTCCCTTCGTCCGTATGAACTAACAGATCTCAGAGATGAGGTTTGACATGTATGGGACATATGATTCTTATACTTGCAGGCAGATCAAGTTTATTTTCAATTTTTGCCACGCCCCCTCCCGCCCCCGCAAATTAGAAAAAACGCCATATCTCCCACAGTTTTATAGATAGAAGGTTCGTTCCTTCTGGTCATATTTAGTAATCATGAGTTTTTACCGATCCGCCAAAGGAATGATAAAGATTTCGATTCAAAAACTAACGTATTTTTAAGTATTTAAGCTCGTGTTTTAAGAGTATATCGGGATTTTGACATAAGTCTTATGTTACAATTTGAAAGTATTACCAAGGATTTACAAATGGTGTAGTTGGAAATGTAATATATTCCGAAAGCGTCTCAATCAAGCAATTCGGGATTGCAAAATCGTACTTTTATAAGAATTCTGTACTCGAATCAAGGTTTTTGTACATACTTTACTATTGCCAAGATACAAGAGCCACTTTCTAGCACGTAATTGCCAAAGCTAAACTCTTTTTTCAAAAAAAAGGATCTTAACGTACTTGTGTCATTACGAAAATTATGGGGCATTGTTGGTAATTACGATCTGTTTGCTTGAAGTTTTCGCAGTGCGGCTAAAGCTAACTGGGTAAGACAGATCATGCTTCACACTAACAATGCTTCCTCTCATAAGAAAGTTTAAACCGCTAAAAAAACCACGAATTGATGGTTTATCCGACTTAAGCCATTGACATCCACACCACATCAAAACTTTTCAGTGTCAAACATGGATGTTGAAAAATCTCAAACTTTCCAAAGTGAATGTCAAATTTGGCTATTCCCGAAACTTTAAAAGACAAACGACCTAATCTTACCCCTACTCAATCAACAGCGAAGCCTTAAATCAAATATTTGCTCCAATCGGTTCGAATCATTTTGATCAAACTAATCAATCATTTTATTCAAAGATCGCAAATATAGTTAACTTGAGACAGAGGCCAATGGCCGGCCCAACAAAAGTATCAGAATAAAGTCCCTCCGAAAAAAAAAACACAAACAAAATCATAAAACAGGGCCAGGCCCACATAACAAGCAATGGAGCGATGAATCAATCGATCTTGTAATGCAATACATAAAAATTATCGACAGCAGCTTGATGAGCCAGAACGAAGTTACCTCCAAGTAAACCAAGACTAGGCATGAATGAAACTAACCATGTTTGTAAATTAAAGCTAATGACTTGTAAAAATAACACAAAAAAAAGAGTAAATGATAAGTCTCATAGTAGTGAAATGGGGAAAGAGCTCTGGGCAGGTCAAAATGCAGTTGCTTTTTTTATATTCTTTCAGTTGAAAGGCAGAAACAGTTAAAGCGGAACACAAACTGCAACAGCAACTGCAACTTCATCATCATCATCATCAAGATCCCAGAACAGACGCCAGTCTGAGCATCAAGCAAACGGTCTTACCAACCCATGAGTCATAGCTTTTTTGTTTGTTTGTTTGTAAAGAAAGAGCGTGGAAACGGGAAAAATTGGTAAAAGATACCCAAAACAAGTTACCTGTAGTCAACAGTTGATTGCGTGACATTTGTGTGGGTAAGCGGCTTAGTAGATTGTGTCTCTGTGGTATACATGTATGGGCCATAACATCCAGCTACCGAAATGAAGAATGATTTAATAACGAATTCGAAATGAAATTAAGTAGTAATCACGAGTCTGGGAATTAATTGGGTTAGTGATCTAGGATGGCCACCCAAAAGATACATATAATGCGATTTAAAGTACTTGAAATTTGAATAGAATTCAAAGAGGAAGTCAGCTTCTACAATGGAGTAAAAGACGGAGTTTAGGAGAAGAACATTAAACGTAGGTGGGCTGCTCGTTTTTGATCGTTGCCGATCTTTTTTGTAGGTGTTATATTCCGTAAGTCACACGAATGGTTACGGCTACTGAGTGATCTTTGTTGTGACTAAGACAATACGAGAAAAGTCTTTCGTTTATCATGACCTCCCACACCAAAAAGGGACGTACGGCCAATATCACACGGTTGTCGTAATAAACAATAATATTTGACTTTACAGTCTCAAAGGTCCAAGCCAAGCTTCTCTCAATCTCTTGGCATGAGTGCTTGTTATTTTCGCACAAGAGAAAGGGACCTACAGTTCAACGCCGAATCCGAATGGCAAAGTTTGAGAAGCTTTTTCTTGGCTATTTACTTCGGTGTGTAAGTTTTTTAAAGAAAAACTTTTTCGACTTGTAGTTTTTACTGGATCGAGGTCTTGTAATGCTATTGGCATAACTTTAAACAGAGGCACACAACAACAACAAAGGAGGCTTCAGGTTGATCGGACGCGTTTCATGAGGGACCAAATCCCATTCATCCCCAATCAAACAACAATTAAATAATTTTTGGTCTTCTGCTTGAGACGTGGCGGCCGATGGCTGCTCACTGAGCGCAAAGTTTATGGAGGCCACACTTACAAGGGGAATGTCTGTCTTAGGGTGTCTTTTTGGTGTTTTGCGCGCATGCTGCTTTTGGAATTCCCAAACAGTTTTGCCGAAGCTGGCATGTAGAGGCTGTTCTTTTCATAGACATTTCAGGCTCAAGATCGCTGATGAGTGAGGATCAACCTGAAGCCTCTTTTGTTGTGTTGTGTGCCTCTGTTTAAAGCATAACAACACCTCGAGCCACTAAAACCTGCAAGTTAACAATATAAAACAGTCTTAAAAGAAAAACTTTTTCATTTGATGTCTCGAGGCGGGATCGAACCCACGACTTCTTGCACAGCAGGCAAACATACTACCCGCTGCGCCACAACCGGGGGAGGTTGTCATAGGAGGAGAAAATAACGAAACCAATTCAAAAGTGTATCAGAGCCATATCTCAGAAACTTTTGTAACTATGAATTGGTAACTTGGTCCTTAAGCTGGGAAAACAAAGTAAGATGTCATACTGGTTTATCATCAGTTTCGCCCCAGTTCAAATAAGTAAAAAGGTTAAGAGACATATCTCAGAAGATACATAAGCTATGGACATTGGATATTTCACTGGTTCAGACCCGGCTTCAAAGTCTTTCAAACGTGATTTAGAACCATTTCTCTGAAATTATTTAAGCTTTGATCTTGAAATCTGGTCTGTAGGTTGTTAATATGGAGTTAAATTACTGACTAATTCTGAAGAACCTTGTTAAGTAATGAAATGGAATTTTGGTGTGTGGGCGGGTGCTATTAAGAAAGCCGAAGCAGCCGGCTGGACCAATTTTTATTGCTTTTTGAACCGAGTTTTAGACCTTACTTAAGTGAACATCGCTCGTTGAAAATGTCACTCATTGCGATGGAAATCCTGGTCACATTGTTAACCATTCCAAAAACCTAAATGACAATGTACATTTTTTGTTCAAATTTGGAAGCTTACGAACAATTTTTTTTTAGCTTGGCTGGCGCAAAAATTCTTGGCTCGCTTTATGTTTATTTTAAAAAATCAAGAAAAAATTTCCATTGAAAGCCAGAAGCATCTATTAAGTTGAAGTGCCTTTAAGAAGTCAGTTCCCTCTCTCTCTCTCTTTTATCAGCTGGAGGCGCATCATGTCCACTGTCATGTGCCAGTCAAAAACCACAGCATTTTGATGACCACACACAGACATGTGGTCAATGGTCTTATTCTCAACTCTCTAACTTTGACTCTGGGACAGATGGATGTCTCTGCCAATTAAGAGATGTACCCCCTGGGCACACACATTGTTTAGTTTTGTGCTGTTTTGATTTCATTAAAGCAAATAATTTCTTGATAACGATATCAAATTACTTGTATGACTAATTGATTGGGTCTGTGATCCCCCCTTCAAACTATAAAGAATTTTATGAATGCTGTTAATTGATTTCAAATAAAAGGAATTTAGTTTGCTCCCATTTTGGCTTCCCTAATCATTGCCCAATTATTTTGAAATTACTTGTACCAGTCGCTTTCCCCCATGCATTAAAATCATTATTTTCGAGTTGCTTTTCTTCTTAACGTTTTTTAAACGGCGAGTCTACAATTGACCATGTAGAAACAATGACCGCAAGGTAATTCGCTCTTTTTCTTTTAGACCGAAACAGAGTCTAATTTGCCAAACTTTCTTTTCTGTTTTGTTTTTCAATTACAATACCAAAATTGTTGTCATTGTCAGTGATGATGATGATCATAAGAAACGCCAACTAAATTGCGAAAAAGCAACAATTGTTTTGTCCATTTATTCAGAGCAGAAAGGTGAACGAAGGGGAGGGAGACCTACAATCGGCAATGTCAACAAGTCAAAATAGCAATTTGCTACGGTTTGGCTACCAGCTATCAGTTTAATTAATTTCAATAATTCATTAACCTCAAGGTCACTAAACCAAACGCCCAAACATGCAATTTATTAATTTGCCAAACAAAAACCACAAGACAATTAACAAGCAAAAAATGATAAATTTATTAAAATTAAATTAACTACCAAATTATGGGGTTATGGCGTTAACAAATGAGGAAATACTTGATTTTGTGGTATCATGATACTTAATCCTAAATATGTGATTTTCGAGTTTGCATAAAATCCAATTATTGGACGCATTCACCAGAGACCCTTGATCACTAATCAGCTTAGCAAACATCACTTATTAAAACATTTCGACGTTTAGAAAGTAAATTCTTATTAACATATCAGGGAAAGTAGGGCATGTAATTTTATATGTAGGCTATCCTTGAATATACCCACCGAAACTAAACTTTCTCAAATTTTCTTATATACATCTTCAGAGGGTTTTGCATGAAGTGGTGTTAAGCCCATTTGATCATCCTATATATTTGGGTGCAGAATAATTCATCTGAAATTCTAAATGATGATACTTTTTGCTCACTGACTTTAATTTAGAAGAGTTGTGAGCTGCATGGAATCATTAAGAGCTACTTGAACTGCTTGAATTTCTTCAACTTGTTAGCTGGATATAGGTAAAACAGGCAGAGGGCTTAGTATTTTACTGGAGAAATATAAAATTTTTTGATTGTTTCAACAAAATCTACAAACAAATGATTCCTTCAAACACAGGAAAGTTTTTTACGTCTTAGTGTTTTCGAACTTGTGCTTGTGGGTACACCTTCGTTGGCACAGAGTACCGACTTTCTTACTTGTTTAAGCTAGAGCGCTGTAATAGAGCGATTATCTATCTATATCTACGGAAAAATAAAAATATGTAAAACATTATGAAAATGTAGTTTTTTTACACGCTTAGCAGGGATTTTCCGCTTATGTAGCTTTTCTACATGCCGCGTTTATTTTTCTCATTTCTACATACGCTACATGCAATCACTGTTTTAAAGAGAAGGGACAAGCTAAAATCAGCGAATGGGATCTACAACACGTTTAGTGCAGTATTTAGCATTTCAAATCTATAAAGATGATTTAGAAAACCTACATGTCACATGCCACTTTTCTATATGAAAATTAAACTATTCTGTACTGATTTTAAGCTACAACTTTCGTTCAGAATTTCTACATGTGCATCTAGGTGTTCAATATCCTAATGTAAATGTTGAAAACCTTAATTTTCGTGTGGATTGCTGTATCAAAAAATGCAAAAGTTATTTGGAAATCAGCTGATTTTCTTTTGTCATGTACCCTTTGCCTTTGTCCACGCAGCATTTAACTTTTCTACAAGCCTATTTTACTTACGTAGGTTTTTTACACGCCATTTGTAGTTTTCTGTTTTCTACATTTAGCGTGAAAATTTGGCATAGCAAATTATGTATCGTTTTGGATTAACGTGTCTTTAGTAAACAATGATCAGCTGTTGGATATTTTGACTTGCAATTGCAAGTTCAAGTCTAATGGCCTTAAATGTTTGATTGACATGGACTTAACGGCTTATTGCTGCTGATTTCTAACAAAAATTATGCCGACTGCTAGAATGCGAAGACCAGTTGGATGAGTTGATTACGGAGTACCAACAGAAGAATAAAAGGGAAAGTCACCTAGTGTTTGGCAATTTGTACTTACTCAATTGTTTTGTACGCAATTAATCATCTGCATTAATTAGATTTTTTGTTTTGCAAAGTGCTTTGTTGTTATTTAAGCTATTATACCTGTGCTTTCCATCATCACTTCGCAAAAGTTGACCGACTGGACGTTACCCAAAACGCAATGGACGTGTACCCTGTCATATTGCGGCAATTTTGATGGGGCTCCTCCAGACACTTCCTTTGCCCGGCATCTTTAATTGTGGCTGCAACTGTCGCATACAGATGCGAGTTCTTTTGGTTTCTCGTGGATGTCCTTTCAGGTAATGGCCAGTCTTCGGGAGTTATTCATCATGAAATTTTGGCGCTTACCTCGACTAACCACAATCAGTTGTTCTATGGATTACACTTCGACTTATCGATAGAAAATCTAGCCTTTTAGCGGAAAAAGCTAGAAGTGCCCGTGTGAAAGTCAGATGTAGTAACAGTGATTTGATCATCCGCTGCGAATGATCTGCCTCTTATCTCTTATAAGGAAATACACAGAAAGAATGAGGACATTGAGCTCATTTAGTGAATGACCTACAGAATGTGCCAGTGGAACAAGGGTATTAGATAACTTCTGAGATATGGCTCGGAAGCACACTTGAACCGTTTTTAACCGCTTTCCAATCGGTTCACAGACATGACACATAGGGTATGACTCTTTCCTGATCAAGATTAGCATCTTGTGAAAATTTCGTTAAGATCGGTTCAGTGGTCTAGACGTCTATAAGGAACAAACATACTAGCATACATACCTTCACATTTATATATATTTTAAGCTTGCTTTGTTATTTAAATTGTGTTTAATGGCTAAAACATAAAAATGCCAATTTAATTAAATCTGTAAATATTCCCTGATCTACATGCGAGTATGCCAGCTTCGTAGTAGGCGAAATTACCAATTGTCTGCTAATTTATCTACTCCATTTCCATCTCTGCCACCACCAACCGCCTCCACGCTATGTCATCTGTTCATTATTTTGCACCTGCCGCAGTCACAAAAGTCAACTCAATAGCCGCGTTGATTGGAAGCCATTTGAAATGAATTTAAATTCAATTTGACATCGAAATACAATGGTAAATTAGATCGAGGCCTGAGAGAGGTGGGCGCTCGCCTGACGTCATTGGAACTAGTTCAGAGCAGAGAGGTGGTGCATTATGACAGAGCGTGTGTGTGTGTGTGTGGGAGGGGAAGAGACGGCTGTGCAAATATTATCTTTGGAAACGGAAATGCAAACTTCCCTTTTGTACATTTTCGGGGCGGAAGCCGCAGTCGCTGGCTGCGTCAATTATTGATGCAATTTTATGCAGTGATGACCTTCCCCACAATCCTGTGGGAAAATGCAATTTCTTCTGTTCGCAGTCGCATAATTTATTGCAATTGATAATTTAATTTCGCACAATTAGTATAAATTATTTTGTCTGGGGAATTAATGCGCTTTTGTTGACAATTCCCAGACAAATATGCATTAAATATTTATACAAGAATGCCTTTTGTTGTGCTTATTTGCTATAAAGATTAACTTGAGACGCACAAGTTCTGGAAGAGTTTTGGCCTTGAAAGCCACTCAAGTCATACCGTTTGGGGTGTTCCAGGTGCACACTTTGTGGGCGTCAATGAGTAGCTACCTTGGAAATAAACAATTCTCCAAAAAAGCCAACCAAATATTAAATAAAATCGCAATAAATTTGCATAAGCTGAGTTCATGATCAGCACAAATATAGCAAAATAAAGAAATATATGTACAATCAAATTTGCGATAATTTAATCAACAGCACAATAGCATTCACTTTCTACGGAAAGACCCCCGCCCCAGCCTCTCTCTGATCTTGATTCGTATAGACCAAATCAAAGCAGAACAAAAGACATACAAAAAAGAAAACATGTCTGCTCCGGCGTCTGCCGGCAGCTGAATGACTGCTTCAATTAAGAAATTTCATTAAAAGCAGAGCAGAGCAGTCTGAGTCCAGGAGAGGAGACGCGAAGGTCCATGGGTCCAGTAACCAGTGTCGATGATTGAGATAAACAAGGCACGTCTCGCTCATCCGAAGTGGACTCTCCAGTTTCTTTGCCGGAAGCTGCTTGCACACTGGCGCCCCCTGGATACATAAATACATACTTCATGCATACATATGTATGAAGTGTTCATGGATATTCATGGCTATAATTTAAATTTTTATATGAACATTTTTAGAAAAAGTTAAAATTTATGATCCTACTTGTTGAGCCGACGCCTCCCTATAGAATATGATAAATTATGTGTGCCTGGTTGCTCGATTAACATCTCACAACTAGTTAAGAAACTAAGCTTTGTACTTATTTTTAGTTAATGGTGATTGATAATCACAGGGCTGAACTGATTTATGGATGAAACAAGACACTCGAAATAGGATATGGCGAATGGATAGATAAATAGAACCGGTTCTAATTGACCTGACCACTCAGCTGAGCGTCATAGGGTTGCCTGATTGAAGTGTGCGAGGCGTTGCCACTTCCTGGCTTTCGATATACAATTGTTATCGATTTTTGGCTATCGGTTTGGTTTTTAATTATGTCAAATCACGGTCAAAAACAAATCAAAATTGCTACAAAAGAATTTAATAAACCTTTAAACTAATAAATTACTTCTTCTACAAAAAACAAAAAAAAACGACCTCAAAAGAAACCCACTCACACGTTATCTGCTCGATTTGCCATTTGCCCAAAAAAAAGAGCGATATGCATCGGAGTGAACTGGACTGAACTCGACTACCAACTATCCATAACGAACTCCAGCTGCAACCTGCAATGGATTGCAATTTATACCACTTAAGCACTAAAGTTGTGCCATTAAAGCCAAAAAGGCGTGAACCCGCCCAAAATGCAAACGAGACTTCCTCGCTTAGCCCAGCGCAGCGCAGAACCTGCAAATGTTTTATGTGCTTCTGTTCTGCTCTATGCCGACAGTAACCACAATCCAAAAAAAAAATGCAAAGAAAAAGGTAAAACGTTTTTCCCGCAAAAAAGAGCAGGACAGGATTGAGGATGAGCTCTTATCCCTGGCCACCATACAATTTTGCCAACATGCAAAATGTTAATTCATTTCCACGTCGACTTTTGCGGTCCGGAAGCCGCATGAACCGGATTTTTATCTCTCACGTGGCCAAAGAAGAATAAGGATAACTAGAAGTGCCAGCTAAACAAAATGTTGTTTGTGCTCGAGTATAGCAAATGGTGCGGGCGTAAGCACATTTCCGTTTCCTTCACACAGCTCTTTAACTTTAAAAAGCTTGCAAGAGAAGAAAATCATGCATCACATGTCGCTTTTCAACATTTTAATAAACGAATTTCCGCCATTTAACTTCAATGTAGTTGGAAAATATTGACTTTTAATAACTTTTTGGCCGCAGGGGTTTATACAGTGGCTGAGCAGTGGATGAAAATGGTAATTAATGCAATTAAATGAAGTTGAGCCAAAAAGTGGAAAAATGAGTAATGAATAATGAAGTTGGTAGAATTAAAATGTGGGAAATATAAGAGAAAGAGAGAAAGAGAGTTAATTTATGTTCAGTGTACACTCATATAGTATTATTGAATTAAGTTTGAATCAAGCTTTAATACAACATCAAAAGAAGGAGAATAAAAAACAAAAATATTATTGTACATGGACAGGGAGAAGAAAACTGCCTACAATATGCTATGATACTGTGCGATGAGCTGCCATTCCATTTGTGTTCAGTGCAAGGCTGCAAGGTAGTGAGCTGAATATTAAAAATAGCCCAAACGCAATGTTCAACATAAAAAAACAATCATCCATGGTCACAGTGATGATACAATGCAAAATTATCATCTGGGATGAATGCACTAAGGCGCACAAACATTCTTTTGAACATAAAAAGATATAAGATAATAGGGGCCCGCTAAGCTAACTTCGTCAGTGTCTTAATAACCTCGCAAGTCATCGTTCTAATATTCTGATTTCGACCAAATTAGCAAATCTGTTTTCAAGCGTTAATATTCGATAACAATGGCCGAGTTAAAAAACGCGAACATTCAAAAAATTAAATCTTTACTTACTCCCATTTTTCGACCGATCGGTCTTATGACAGCCTTAAGATATAGTCATCCGATTTCGACCAAACTTTGCAAAACCTTTAAGAGCATTTAAAAGATATTCATGTTAGCCGAGCTTAGAACCGCGCTAACATTAAAAACAAACCATTTTTTTCACTAAGACCCTTTTTCAGACCTATCGATCGTATTGGAGCTATACGCTATAGTTACACAATTTTGAGACAACTTTGTAGTATTAGGTAAAAGCATATGGATCAAACGAATGCCAAATTTTAAGACGGTAGCATTAAAAACAAAAAGATTGTTCTCAGTAAGACTATGTTTCAAACCCATCTTTGTATAAGAGCTATATCATGTAGTTGTCAGATTTTCCTCAAACTAGGTAGCATTATAAAATCAAAGTTTGAAGTCATTTATAATGAAATCAAAAAAGTTTTTCTCACTAAAACTAGTTATTCGACCGATCAGTCCTAAGGGAGCTAAATGCTATAGTCATCTGATCCGGTCGGTTTCGACATATTAACTGCGTGCAGTAGAAAGAAGACTCTGTGCTTAATCTCAGCTCTATAGCTTCTAAACTGAAAGACTAGCTTGCGTAGAATCAGACAGACGACTCAGCTCGTCGCCCTGATCATAAATATATATAGTTTATGGAGTGGGAAATGAACCTTTCTAAGCGTTGCAAACTTCTGGGCATAATTATAATACTCTTTGCAAGGGTATAACAACAACAAACTATTCGGCGGTACTTTGTTACTTCTTTCAGCTGATATCAGTCGAACAAACAAAGATCAAGGCTATTTGATTTCAAGCCACTGAGAAGTAATGTTAAAAAAGTCCAGCTTTAAATTAACATGCACGTCCAAATGCTACAAGATAAATACGCAGACACATTGTCCAACCAATTGTTAGGTATCGTCGATGGTAAAGTTCCTGCCTATGAAAATATTGGATGCATAAAATGTATTAAGACGCAGAGACCATCTTTCCAGCTTTTCATTTAAATTATTCGACCTCTCACTTAAATCATCAACTTTTGGGTACTAATACTCTTAACCAAAATTTTTTATACAAAAGCATCACACTATGTCTTTGACAAGCATCAGTTTTCAACATCTAAACGAACAAATAATTCAATTTCCTTAATAGAGGCCTCTTCTTGACTAAATTCGCCGTACAAGGTGGTGTGACCGCGATCAAATATCAGCAGTCAAATCTGCAAGATTTCGTGCCTGTTTTCGTTTTGACGGAGTCGAGTGTTTTCCATACACTAAGCGATGAAGGGAATACGAATATTGGCTCTCTCGCAGTTGTTGTATTATTGAGGAGCGCCTCACTTTTGCCTACTTAGGGTAGGAAAAGGAATCCACTAAAAAGAATTAATGCAGAATTAAGCTGGGTACGGTTCGGAAAACACATAAGGCCACTTGAGTAAGAAAGAATAGAACTGAGAACCAAAGAAGTGAAGATAATAAGAGAGCGGACACTCACGAGTAAAGAAAAGCTCGAAAAAAAAAACTCAAGTGAGAGAGCAACAGTCAGAAAATGCGCTGCCAGAATTGTTGGTGGATAATTTCACACTCAAATTTTTTCAGCTTTCTTTTCGTATGGGTACTTTATAAGCGAGACACAAATATGCTCCGAGTAGAAATACTACTGTATACATTTTGTTCGAGTGGTCGGGATACCCGAGTTCGAAAATATCAAGTACTTGTGCAGTGCATTTTTGCAGTTGCGGTGAACTCGTGCAGATCTCTGATGTACACACACAATACATATACACATATGTCAATGACTTAAACTTTAAGATGCAGCACCAGGCGAAAATGAATAATGAATGTAATGGATGGAAGAAAGGGTAGACATTTTGGCAGCAAATATATGACAAATAATTTTCGGAGACTAAAAACTAGATTGTGAATTTATATTTAATAATGTGAGAATAGGTTTAATAAATATGGTGTTTTTTGGAACTAACACCAAAAGATCAAATAAACGATGATTTTATAGATCATGTGGGTGAAAACTAAAGCAAATGGGAAATACAAAGTTTGGCCTAAAATCTTCGATTGTAAGAATTTTTCTATGACAATTTATGCATTTCGCATAATACAAAAACATTTCGATTTTTCCAAAATGTTTACCAATTTGGTGAAATGACTGCGTTTTTCGAAGTTTTAAGCTAAAAAATACTAGGTAGTCCCTGCCCAACATGAAAATATAAGCTCTATATCCTAATACTTATAGCTATGAAAAAGATTAACTTAACTCGCTAGTTTGAATACTAAAATAGCGGTTAAAAGATTAACTTTTATTAGCTTACATTAATAAAAATAACCCTAATATGGAGTAACTTAATTATGTTCCCATTTTTGCCTGCCCACAACCCACTGTGCTCCATTCTACTGTATCACACAAACCACTGACCACCACCTCAGTCAGATGTTGAGTGCATGTTTAGTTCCAGCAGTTTACCATATAGTCTATGGTGGCTGTGGCCAAGACTGAAGGAGGTTGGTGGTTGGCTTTGGTCTATGCAAAAATCCAGAGAGCAAGTGTGGGTGCCAAACTACATGTGTATGGCCACGACGACAACCCAAACGATGTCGATGGGATGAATGAATGCGAATGGTTGAATGTTTTTGTGGGGGCGCCCACTCGGCAAATGGAAAGCAACAGCTAAAGCGGAGCACAGACCCATATGTGGACACAAACTAACTAAATGGGGAGTCATGACGCAGCGAAAGTGAAACGTAGCCAGAGCCATGATTAGATGCAAAAGCCTGTGGCCGGCGACAGGCTACATCAGCAATGCCAGCTCATTTGACATGTGTTTGATTGGACGGACAGAGAGCAGGAGCCAAGGCAGGAGAAGCTGATGCTGGGCTGGAGTACTCTGACCAGCGCTTTTGAAAAGAAAATCAAAGTGGGAGTCGTAAAAAAAAAACTTGACTGGCGGGCACAAATTATGTCCATAGCCAAGGTGCCGGTACAGCGGAAGAAGGTGGAAGTCAAGTAGCTGGGGGGATCTTGCTGATGAGTCGACAAGGCGTGCCTGACAGCAGCCACCACCACCACCACCACCAACTCCACCACGGCGGCGGCGGCGGCAGTCGCTCAATCAGCTTGAACATCTGTTGCTTCCAGCAACGTGACAGAAGTGACATAGAGGCGGAGCGGTATTTTTCTGATGCTCTTGTAATTTGCATGTGAAGCTGCAAGGGGGGACGTACGAGGGGGAGGCTGTGGATACAGCTGTAGAGGTGTAGCCAACTCGCCACGGGGGGTGAGAGTCGCTGAATAGTTTTGATGTAAGATAAGAGTATTAAGATCATAAACATCGATTAAAATATTTGGTAATAAAATTATGTCCTCTTCCTCTGCTGCAAAAAGTGCCTGGACGTCGCGACACGGGTTTGTCGACCTTTAGGCTTTGTGTAAAGCCGCAAGGCTTATGTGACGTAATTTTTGCTGCTTTCAACCATTCTCGAAGTCGTTATGCATAGTTGGGAGTAAAATATAAATAATGGTCGGGATTTACACGATGAAGCAAACTTCATTCAGGGGAAAATTACTAGAACTCAAAAACGAAAGGTGCAGAATTTCAACTGATTCTCTCGCTTTCTAAGAAAACTTCATAAAGTTTGCATCATCGTGTAAATCCCGACGTTCCATTCATGACGAACATTTTCCAATAAGCGAAGCTTATGAAGAAGGAATTACGGTTCAGACAGCGAATGGGTTTATTCCGAAGAAGGAAGATAATGACCGTTCAGCATGGAGGAAAATTAAGTGCGAGTTTATGGAAAGTGTCCGCAAAAAAACCATATCTTTGTGAAATAACTCATTTGTATCGTTAAATATATAGGAAAATTAGCATGATTCCATTGGAGGAAAATTTTGAATTAATTTTGTAGTGCCGAATGGACCACCTAAGAGTGAGTTGGTAAATTTTCTTTTCAAATATATGTATGTTTATTAGGAAAATCGCACTCCATTAAAAAATTTAGACTTAGTTTTGAGTTCTCTAGAAAATAAATCAAAAAGCCGCCAGCAGCGCCTCTCCCGCCACATTTACTTTTTTAAAGTTTTCGCCCTGCGGTGTTTTGGTCAGCTCCCGCAATTTATCCATCACATAGTCCACAGACACAACCTGAGCAATGGTCTCCTGGCCGCAGGGAGTTGTGGTTAAGTTTCCTATGGTCTGCATGGAACGATAACAGGCCTCCAAGTCCTTAACCCACTTGAGTAGCTCCACCACCCCGGTGGTCACCACATTACACACTTCCGGCTTGGCCTGGCCATGTATCTGGGCAACGGTCACATTTAGATAGAAGGTGGCCACAGCAATCTGTAGATTTGCACTGCCAGCACGTATGCCCGTGACCAGTTCCGTGATTTCTGGTAAACGGGACTCAATCTGCTGACGACCAGACTCATGAGTCAAGGCATTGGCCAGGCAACGCACCACCATTAGCTGATTAGCCGCGGAACCGTTCAACTGAGGCAACACCAAGTTCAGGAAGTTGTGGGTGTTGTTGAGGACCACAAAAACAGCCTCATGGCGCACGGCCAGGCGTAGTATATCAATGACGGGGAACAGCATACCCGCTGGCCATTTGAGCAGCATAATCAAAGCTTCCAAAGCCGTCAAGTCCACCTCAGGTGAGGGCTCAGTCAGTTTGATAACGGCCAATAGGAGTTCCTCGCCCACTTTACCCTCAGCTGGGGACAGCTTTGTGTTAAACTCTCTGCAATTAGACAAGGATTTAGCTTAAAAGTACTTGCTGGATTCCCCTATCAAAACTTACTTCATCTTTTCCAACACTTTCCCAGCATCGCAGGTATCAAAGGTGCGATAGCTGGTGACTGGAAAATGCTTATCGCCGGTACGCACAAAATTGACATCCACACGGGTCTGCGAGCTGGAATAGCTGGAGGCACCCGTAAAGGGATCCACATTGCTGCCACTGCCACCCACATTCGTTTGGCTAGTACCGGGCACATAGCGTGAACCGCCCGTAAAAGGATCCTGATAACCCGCTGTGGTGGCTTGACTTAAGACGGGAGCGCTTTGTGAGTTTGTGACTATAAAATTGGCCACTTGATCTAGATAGGCTTGAGGCAGCTCATGACGATGTATAAAAGCTTGAGCCGCTTGCCAGGGATCTTCGCCACGATTATAGGGTAACTTAATGGGTCTTCTGAAATTTTAAGCAAAAAAAAAAAAAATCGATATTTGATTTTTGTACAGGTAGGTCGGGCGCATCCAAATGGCCGCATGCTGTTGAGCGTACAAAAACAAAAAAAAAAAAAATAGTCCCATACTTATCGATCAACTATGTTTCACCCAAACACGCAAAGCGATCTAAAATGGGACAATGTTCTGACCACAAATTCTGGTTTTAACTTCTTTCAATTTGAAAATTTTGACTTTCAAACTACGTATATCTTTCTTAAAAAATCCCAAAAAAACTATAAATTTTTGATCCGAACGGGTTCTAATTCTACCACCTATGTTTAAAGGGTGGACTGGAAGGGGAAAAAAGCTGAACAACAACTACAAAAAATTTAAGTAGGTGCTCAAGTCGATATAAAAAATACACCCGTCTTATTGGCATTTCAGTATTTTTTTCATACTTCCGACTATGTGGCGCCACGAGTCGATATGGGTAGTACTTCACCCTGTTAGTGTGGAGTCACAGTGGACTTGGGTAATACTTCACACAGTCCGTGTGGCGATAGTGTCTTCACCCTGTTAGTGTGGCGTCACAGTGGACTTGGGTAATACTTCACACAGTTCGTGTGGCGCCCGAGTCGATATGGGTAGTACTTCACCCTGTTAGTGTGGCGTCACAGTGGACTTGGGTAATACTTCACACAGTTCGTGTGGCGCCCGAGTCGATATGGGTTGTACTTCACCCTGTTAGTGTGGCGTCACAGTGGACTTGGGTAATACTTCACACAGTTCGTGTGGCGCCCGAGCCGATATGGGTAGTACTTCACCCTGTTAGTGTGGCGTCACAGTGGACTTGGGTAATACTTCACACAGTTCGGGTGGCGCCCGAGCCCATATGGGTAGTACTTCACCCTGTTAGAGTGGCGTCACAGTGGACTTGGTTTATACTTCAAACAGTTCGTGTGGCGCCCGAGTCGATATGGGTAGTACTTCACCCTGTTAGTATGGCCTCACAGTGGACTTAGATAATACTTCACACAGTTCGTGTGGCCTCACATTTTAAAGGTTATCAGTTATATACTAATTATGGTGCACTAAATTATGTAAGCCCACAGTATACTAAACTGCTAATAGGTGATTGGAGATGCGATTGATGATAGTGGAGAAGATACGCAATCGTGAAATCGATTCAATTTCGTATAAGGAGCTTTTCGGGTTCAAGTCAAGGTTTCTTTTTAGGTTCTAGTTTATTTCCGAGTTCGGTTCTATTTGGGTAGCTTGTTTTTCTTTTCGGTATATCGATATGTATTCGTTTACTACCAAAGACTTGAGCGAGTGGATAGGTTTTAAGTTACCTACCAAAGAATTACCTTCTTAAGAACTTCTTTACAGTTCAATTCCCAAATATATACTATCGGCTTCCTCCACCACATTTCTGGCTACTTCCTCTACTCATTTCCACTGCTTTGTCATCCCCCTTCCCCCACCACAAAACCTTTTTAAGCAAAGCTCATCAATTTCTATCCTACTCTCAAGTATTTAGTACTTTTTTGTTCAGTTATTTCAAATCAACTGAGGCATGAAAATGCGATGGCATGTAATTTATAGCAATTTCCTTCATGCTGTGACTGCAGTTTTAGTTTATTATTTTTTCTGTTGTTTTGTTTTTGTGTTGCTTTCCACGCCCGCTGATATGCAAATTCTCCCCATGCCGCAACACAACAATAACAAATTTATTAATTTATTCAACACTTGTGTGCTCGTACGCTACATTTGTTGAGAGAGCGAATCGGAAAATAAAACTAAATTTATAATCTTTAGTTGGTAATTTATTTCATTAGAGACTCCAAGATTTATGCCTGCATCGACTCTAATTGCTTGCAGTTTTACTTGGAAATGCTCTCTAGACAACTTGTTAGCCATGCACTAAGGCCACGCCCTCCCTGGGCGTGGGCGTTTCCTGCGGTGCACGCAACTCAAACGAATCAAAAAAAAAAAAACATTTCCATGTTGGGCGTCAATCGTGTTGCGTTTTTTTTTCAAGCCTGTGTTACATATCTTGTTATTAGCGCCTTAATGAACCTCTTTACAGCTGCCAATCACAAGAAAAATAACGAAAAACCGTAAAAAAAAATTGAAATATTGCCGCTAGTTAGCACAAATATGGGAAGCTAAAGCCGCGGACGGCACTAAATGAAGTTCATAATCGTTTGGAAACTGATATTTACGAGTATGTACAAGATTCATGTGGGAGGCGTGAAATGCAGCTATTTCTTTTGAGATGGATTTTTAAATTTTTTTTGTGTAAACTGGTCGTTGACATGGTCAGTAGGCAGATGATGGTTTATAGAGGAAACGCTTGAAATATGTTTACTAAAATTACAATAAGATTGAATGAAAGTGGGAGGAAGCTATTTAAATGGGGATTTGTTAACGAGGCTTACGAAATAAGTTAGTGGATACAATGGGGAAAATATGTTTCCTTTGTCCTTGCAGTGAAGTAATTGATCTTTATTTCTTCACCGGTAAAGAGTTGACTTAAAAACAAACCGAAATCGATTCTTGTGCTATGTTGTTCATGAGAGATTGAATATACTGAAGAGAACAAGGGAAAATATTGTTCTTCAAAAGTTCTTTTCTGTTTTGTGACTCTTATTTAGTGATTTGTGGTCACTGACTCTTGATCAGTGACACTCGTTAAGTTACTCTTGACTCTTCTTCTATTCAAGAATCACGGTTAGTAAATTTCGTGCAGCCTTTTCTTCAGGGGAAATTGTTCTGCGAATCTTTTTCAGTGACACATGTTCAGTAAGTATTGTTCAGTGATTCTTCTGCAGTGGCTCGTTTTCTGTGAGTTTTGTTCGGGGAATTTTGTTGAGCGATTCTTTTTCAATGACTTCTTCAATGACTTTTCTTCGGGGACTCTTGTGGTCTTTTTCACTCACTTGTTCAGTGACTCTTATTCAGTAATTCTTCCATACTGACTCTTGTTCAGTGACTCTTCCTTAAGTTATTCTTGTTCAGTGACACATGTTCAGTAACTATTGTTCAGTGAATCTTCTGCAGAGACTCTTCTTCTGTGATAATTCTCAGAAAATCCTGTTAGGAGCCATAATATGCTCCTAACCCGACAATATCTCATCGGATGCCAACTCACGCAGGCACCCACCAGTCCGCTACGACCTCAGAGTTGATAAGCCTGCGGTCAAACTCCTGCTAGGGGATGGAGACATCACAACCGCGGCATGTACTGCAGCCAAGAAGGAAGCTCACTCCAACATTATAGCCGAAACCATTGAAGACTACCAGGACAACATTGTCCTCGGGGGCAGGCCACCCCCTATAAACCCAGAGGAGGCAACTATCCCCTAGCACCCACTGTCCTCACACCTCTACATCTTTGGACCAATCCGGTAGAGGTTTTTTTTGACCTGGATAGGGAATAGTTTCAACATCTTCCTCTAATCTTTACCCTACTCTTTCCTTTACTTTCTTTTTTTCGATGTACATACGGATCAACCCAACAGCCGTTACAACAACAACAACGGTGATGGGCAGCACTTCTCAGGTACAGAGTAGGTTATAGTCGGGCTTGAACGACTATCTTTATTGTTTTTATTACTCTACTCAGTGAGTTCGAGACTTCTGTTATCTTTTTCACTGACTCTTATTCAGTGACTCTCTTTCAGTGACTTTAGTCCAATGACTCTTCTTAAGTTACTTTTATTCAGTGACTCTTAATTAGTGACATACTTCAGTGACTCATGCTTAGTGACTCTTGTTCATTGGATCTTGCGCAGAGACTCTTCTTCAGTGACAGTTTTTCTGCGAATCTTTTTCAGTGACATACGTTAACCGGTATGATGTGAGCGTCAAGATACAAATGTCTCGATAGGGAACATTTGTTGTGAACGAGCCTTTATTTTTTTTTTGTTTGTTTGCTATGACATCTTAAACATATTTAGTATACACAATTTTTCATGGTAGCGTTGTACAGCAAGTCATTGAACAGACAATTTTCATGCCTATCAGAACAAATGAAATGTTTCAACGTGTTCAGAAATAATGATTTTGATGTCAGAAAGTGATGAACGTGGAAGACCATTAAAAAAGTTTTAAGACGGAATTGCAAACGATATTGGCTGGTGACACTTTGAGTCAAAAGCAAATGGCAGAAATGTTAAATGTTGCACAACAAACTATTTCTGACCGTTTAAAGGCTATGGGAAAGATCCAAAAGTGTGCAAAATGGGTGCCACATGAATTGAATGAAAGACAGATGGAAAACCGAAAAAAGGTTGTTGAAATTTTGCTTCAAAGACACGAAAGAAAATCGGTTTTGAATCGGATTGTTGCTGGCGATGAAAAAATGGATTTATTTTAAAGAATCCTAAACGGAAAAAATCATGGTTTAATCCGGGACAACCATCAACATCGACTGCAAAACCAGATCGATTCGGCAAGAAGACAATGCTGTGTGTTTGGTGGGACCAGAAAGGTGTGGTGTACCACGAGCTCCTAAACCCTGGTGAAACAGTTAATAGTGATCGCTACCGCCAACAAATGATCAATTTGAACCATGCATTGATCGAGAAACGACCAAAATGGGCCAGAAGACACGGCAAGGTAATTTTGCTCCATGACAATGCACCTGCACACAAAGCAAAACCGGTTCAGGATACAATCAAAACACTTGGCTGGGAGCTGCTACCCCACCCGCCGTATTCACCAGACTTGGCTCCTTCCGACTACCATTTGTTTTCAACGATGGGACACGCATTGGCTGAGCAGCACTTTCATTCCTACGAGGAGGTCGAAAATTGGGTTTCTGGTTGGTTTGCTTTAAAAGACGAACAATTTTATTGGCATGGTATCCACAAATTGCCAGAAAGGTGGTCAAAATGTGTAGAAAACAATGGCCAATACTTTGAATAAAATGTTTTCTACTTTCCCATTAATAACTAGTGTTTTATTTTCACAAAAAAACGCTAATTTCATACCGGTATACCTACGACTTCGGTTAATGAAACTTGCTAAGTAACTTATTCAGTGAGTTATCATCAAAGACTCGTCTTCAGGGACTCTTGTTCAGTGACTCTTATTGAATGTCTCTTTTTCACTGACTCTTGTTCAGTGACTCTGGTTCAGTGACTCCTGTTTAGTGACTCTTGTTCAGTGACACTTTTTCAGTGACTCTTGTTCAGTGACTCTTGTTCAGTGACTCTTGTTCAGTGACTCTTGTTCAGTGACTCTTGTTCAGTGACTCTTGTTCAGTGACTCTTATTCAGTGACTCCTGTTTATTGACTCTTGTTCAGTGACACTTTTTCAGTGACTCTTGTGTAGTGACTTTTGTTCAGTGACTCTTGTTCAGTGACTCTTGTTCAGTGACTCTTGTTCAGTGACTCTTGTTCAGTGACTCTTGTTCAGTGACTCTTGTTCAGTGACTCTTGTTCAGTGACTCTTGTTCAATGACTCTTGTTCAGTGACTCTTTTCCAGTGACTCTTCTTCAGTGAGTCTTGTTCAGTGACACTTGTTAACTGAATCTTGTTCAAAGACTCTTATTCAATGTCTCTTTTTCACTGATTCTTATTCAGTGACTCTTATTCAGTGAGTCTTCTTCAGTGACTCTTCTTCAGTGACTCTTATTCAGTGACTTAAGGAGGTCTTCTCATTCAAAACCCGTTTTTTGGACCCTTTTTAAAAAAATTCTTATTTGAAAGTATTACAGGTTAAAAGGTTCAAAGTAAATAAAAAATTTTTTTTGCCTCGATACGAGGGCTGTTCAAAAAGTAATGAGACTTCAAAGTTGGTGGTGAAAAAAGGTGTCGTCACGGCGGCCACGATTCCGGGTCTCCGGAGCGTCCGAAATGAAAAAAAAACGGGGTTATAATCAGTATAGATGTAATTCTCGGCTGAACCTCAAACTTAATTTTGTGATTTTTTTTGACAAAATGGCGGCCATTAAAAAAAAATTTCAATTTCGGGCTTTTTTTTGTAGTTTAGTGTAAAAAAAAAATAGTAAAAAATTTTTTAAAATTATGGTCGAGGTTCAGCCGAGAATGGTGACAATTCTGCGTCGATTCCACTTTGTTTCATGAAAATCGGTTCAGTTGAACTGGAGATATCATGGCCGCCAGTTCGATAAACGTGGTTTCGAGATAAACGCGTTTTAAGTTTGAAGTAATTTTTTGGAAAAAAAAAAAAAAATGTTTAAAGCAGTTTTACAGAGCTGACAATTCTCCGTCGAATTCACTTTGTTTCATCAAAATCGGTACGGTAGAACCGGAGAAAACTTAACGCATAGGTCAAAATACGAGGGTTTAAAAAAGTTGCTCAATGAGAAGACCCCCCTTAAGTTTGCAGTTGCTTGGGAATTTAGGTCACATTGGGTCACTAAAAGGACTATATCTCCTAAACCAAACCTTTTGGGGGGATTTTTTGAATATCCAAGCTATAAATAAATGCAAAAAAAGTCGAAAAAAAGTTGCTCAATGAGAAGACCCCCTTAACTTTAACTTCAACTAACCCATTTAATACTTCCCCCAATTGAATCTCCATTTCTTCTTCCTGACAATCTGTCCCATTAAATTCTTCTCTTCTAGTTAATCCCATTGCTTTTGTCCTGCACTTTAAGTCAAATTGGTGTCATTGTCCTTGTGCATTGTGGCGTGTTATTTGCCAAGTTTCCACCAGGAGAAACTCACAGCTACTACTACTACTTCTTTTGGTGCCGCACACGTAGACTCCAGTGCATATGGCCTTTGTTTGTTTCAAGCCTTTTGCCGTTTGTGCATGGAAAAAAGTATATTTTTAGCACAAAAAGTAAATAAATTTGCATACAGTTGAACCTGAAAAGGGATAGACAAGAAGACCCGCTGGCATTAAAGGGATTTGGGAAGCTCTGGGAGCATAATCCTGTTAGTGGAAAGTCAAGTGCAGGGCAGACGCAGTCAGATAGCAACAATTCGAAAACAATGAGAGCAGCCAGGAGTGTCAGGTGGAAAATGTTAATGAAGTCCTAGGAAATTCAAAACAATATGTCAAATTTCCAAGTAACTAACATTTGCGAGTGCCAAGTCATGTTTGTTGTGTGTGTGTTAGTTAAAGTACACACATTTCGGACTTAGGCCATTAATCTTGGGCATTGTTCTATTCATGGTTATAAACTATGCAGCTTGTCCATGTCCATGTTCCTTTGGGGTACTTTAAAATCGATGTGCCCATATCGAGTGTCCAAAAAATGCAACCAAGCGTAAAATCAAATAAAACGTCATCGACATCCTCGTTCTCTTCTCATGGTGGTGGTTGGGCGGCAGCCATTTGCAAACGCCCCACGGGCTACTGACGTTCAAGTGTCAATTGGGTTTACTTCGGAGGCCACTTTGTCCGACCACACAGTCTATTGTACGTACACTACAGTGCAGTTGAATAGGGACAATGTATTTTTTATGATAAAAATTGTACAGAAATATTTGCTGGTCCCTAATCAACTGTTTGGTAGTGTACCAACACACAATGCATGCATAACCAGACGTGGCGGAGTGAGTGTGCTCTTAGAGCCCTTCACTTACATCGATTCGTTCAAGAAGAGTTTGTACCGCTGCTGGCATAATTCAAAAGCATAAATAACATTAAATAAAATGCCGCTTTGCGGTTTGGTCTTTGGCTGTAATTGAATAACTAGAATGGGTATTAAATGTTCAGTTGGCATTGAGCAATACTGCAGATTTAGCTCAAAATTAAAAATAGTTCCAGTTTTGATTCGGTTTGTTACAAAGTTCATCTCTTTTTTGTCCAAAGCGATTTATCAACAACAAACTTCAAAGTGAATTTCTGCATAAAATCAGTTTTTGGCTCTTTGTTGTTGTTATTGTTGTTGCTGCAACTGAACTTTTGCCAAATTGAGTAAACTTCTTCGGTCTAGATTTGTGGATTTCCATTCAAAAACTGTCTACTCATGGCAAAAAGGAAAAAAAATACAACACAAATCCAAATAAAATCGAAGAAAAAAATGTAAATGTGGCACGAACGAATTTCGAAATGTGCACAAAATGCATTTAATGGATTTGGATGTAAAAATAGACAGCAGGCGGGAGAGTAACAGAGAGAGAGAGGGAGTAGTGGAATAAAGGGTACACAGTCGGATATATTTATATCTACAGGAAGAACTCTGTCTGGCCAGGGAATTGTCTGCACTTGTAGAGGCAAATAAAAAATTTTGATTTTGCATTGAGAAAATATAAAACTTTCGGTTCGGTTCGAGGCCCTTCACTGGGCATGTGGCACGTGGCTACCCTAGCAATGCATTCCATGCTGAGCCCGCATCTGTTTTGATACCATTGAAGTTGTTTCTCTGGTGCGCATAGGGCATCTGTTTTACATACTTGACAAATTAATAATAATTAGGCATTCCATTTCTGTGTGTTTGTGTGTTAGTGAGTGCATTTTGTGGTGGTGGCTGTGAACCCTGCTCTTCTACTTCTTTCACTTTTTGTTTTGGTGTGAAATTTTTGAGTACTTTGTAGTTAATTTTGATTGATTTCATAACATTTGTTTGAATGTTTGATGTGGGAAAAGATTAAACCTAATGTGGGTGAAGCATTATTCACGAAATATGGACAATGCAATAATGCATTCTCAGTCTCTCTGCTTTCTAGATAGCATTTTTTGTCTAACGAAAAGCTCATTAAGTTCTCTCACAATGCTGAGCTGCTGCTGCCTCAATAAATTTACACTATTTTATTGGTTCGTAGTATTGATGTTCAATTTAGAAAAATTGATTTTAGCCGAAAACTGTATTGTTCTCAAGACATTTCTTAAAAATTTCTGAGAATTATCACCAAACGATTCAGCTCTTAAAGGCTGAAACTTAACCCCAAACTTCGTTAATTATCAGATAGACTTAAGGTCAAATCAGGCTTAAATTGATCAAAAATAAAATAGGGGAAAGGTAAACCCTTGCAGTTTGTTTTTATACCCTTGCAGGGGGTATTATAAAATTGTGCGGATGTTTGTAACGCGTAGAAGAAAGCATCTCTGACCACATGAAGTATATATATTCTTGATCAGCATGACGAACTGAGTTGATTTAGCCCTGTCCGTCTGTCCGTCTGTTTCTATGCTATCTCCTCCGTCAGTTTTAAAGCTATCCTCACCAAACTTTGCACGAAGTCTTTTGGTACATATACGCTGCACATTTGTCGGAACCGGCCGGATCGGATGACTATAGCATATAGCTGCCATAGGAACGATCGGTCGAAAAACTAGTTTTAGTGAGAAAAACTTTTTTGTTTTTAATGGAAACGCCTCCAAAGTACGTATTTCTTAGTTTACTATCCTTTTCCACAGATTTCACAAAGTTTGGTCGAAATCGGATGACTATAGCATATAGCTGCCATAGGAACGATCGGTCGAAAAACTAGTTCTAGTGAGAAAAACTTTTTTGTTTTTAATGAAAACGTCCTTATCATTGGCTTACACTTATTTTATATACTTTTACACAATTCTACAAAGTTTGGTCGAAATCGGATGACTATAGCATATAGCTGCCATAGGAACGATCGGTCGAAAAACTAGTTCTAGTGAGAAAAACTTGTTTTTTAATGAAAACGTCCTTTATTGACATACTTCTTTTTTTATATACTTTTACACAATTCTACAAAGTTTTATCAAAATCGGATGACTATAGCATATAGCTGCAGTAGGAATGATGTGTCGAAAAAAAGTTCTAGTGAGAAAAACTTTTTTGTTTTAAATGGGAGCGCCTCAATTAGGGAAAATAACGTGTATTATGTCTTTCCAAGATTTCACCAAGTTTGGTCGAAATCAGACATCTATATAGTATAGCTCCCATTGAAAAGTAAGTTCAAAAAGTAGTCTTAGTTAGGAAAAATTTTTTGTTTTCAAAACTGCAAGGGCTATCACAAAACTTCGGCCGAGCCACTACTTACCCCTATTTTTTACCCTGTTAGAAAAGGGGATCAAAAGATGTAAGGTAAAGGAAGTATTTGCGACCAAAAGCGGTGTTGGTGAGTGTGTTGTCGTATGAACGCGTGTTTAGAAACTAAAGAGCTTAAGAAAATTTTTGATGTGATATGATTCAAAAGCTCAGATTTGGAAGAAATTCCTCCCCTTAGCAACAAGGTTTTTGATTAGACCTACCAAAGTTTGCATATCAAGTAAGGCCCAATATCTATCTATTCTTAAAAGATCAATAAGATTGGAAGAAAAAACCGAGTTTATACAAACAATTTTGCAGTTGGAAGAGCGGGGCTTGCATTGTAATTTCGCGCTTGCCATGCGTTTGTGAATCATTGCGCGTGTGTGTGTATGGAAAAGGTCTGAGCTTTAAAGCCGGTTTGGCGCTACGATGTAGCAACCAAAGTGTGGGTCTAGAGTTACCGCACCCATTTAACAATCAACCCCCATCCCTTTTCCCGGCGGAACCACCTTTTGGTATTACTTTGCCGGGAGGTTTGCCCAAGGCTCACCTAGGATTCTCTCCTATGTATTAGAATTACGCAATCTTTATGTGCAGCGCAGTTTTTGGAAAGTTTTTGTTGCCATATTGTTCCGCTGGCCGGGTGGCTCAGCGGCTAATGTGCGCGAGCGCTGTGCAAGAGGTCGTGGGTTCGATCCCGCCTTGGATTTTCCAAAGAAAAGTTTTTTTTTGAATAAACTTTACACCCGGTCACCCCTCTCTGCTGTTGGCGCCAGCTTTTTAGTAATTAGCCATGCAAAAGCTTCTCAAACTGCCGTTCGGATTCGGCGTTAAACTGTAGGTCCCTTTCTCTTGTGCGAAAATTAGAAGCGCACAAGCCAAGAGATTAAAAGAAGAAGCTCGGCTTTGGCCCTTTGGCGCTGTGTCAAGCCATTTTACATTTTTACATATGGTTCCGATTCAGGCATTATATTCACCAGGTTGCTAACGGCCTCCCGACCCCCTGCTGTGTTCGGTTCGTTCATTTATGATGGACGGATGACCGACTATACTGTACAGCCTTGGCAGTTCGTGTTTGAATCTATAAAGATCCGTGTCCCGTAAGTAGTTGCATCAAGTGGTATGTCACCTGTCCTTGTCTTCTGTCTAGCCTCCGTTCGTCTTCTGAAGCTACTTTGTGCAACTCCGCAAACTCTCACGCCCTGAGATCAAATGGGATTAAGTCCCGCCATCACCAACGCTTCATCATTTGAGACCGTTTTAAAAGCACTTATAACTCTAAGTGCGCAGATGCACATAGCAGCTTTAGGCCGTGGCTGGTGGCTGGGTTGAGCTCACTAGGCTTACCAATAGTTTCCTTCTAGACAGCTTTGGTCCGCCAGTGTTTGCATCATTCTGGCTAATGCCGCTGCCGTATTGCTTGCTTTCTGGCTTGCGTAGATCAGGTAGTTTCTGAAATTGAGTCTGTGATGACTTCCATATATAAGGTGAGGCAGCGAGGTTATTGCCGCAGGAGCCTGGTCTACTATTTTCCCGCTACTTATCCTCAACAGCTCAATATTCACGTTGCTGGTCCGTTTCACTTCCCTGAGTTGCTTTGCTACTACCACAGTGGCAACGTCATCTGGAAACCCAATTGCTGTAGCTCCTGGTGGCAGCAGAGGGCGCAGTATTCAGTCATACATAATATTCCACAGCATTGGTCCTAGGACTAAACCCAGTGGAACTCCTCTGGTGATGTTGTATTGTTGTTCCCCGTGATTAGACTCGTACGTAAGTATTCTTCCGCTCAGGTAGTCTTCTATTATACGTATGCTTGCAATGAGGTATAGAGGCATATCTATTGCACTTGGAATCCGCAAGATATGATTCCACCCTGCCGAATGAAATGCATTTTTGATGTCCAGAGTGACTACCAAGCTATACTCTTTGCTACCAAACATCCAGTGCTGTCCTTCAATGTCTTCACAAGCAATGCTGTGCAGCTCCTGAACTGCGTGAATAGTGGAACGTCTCTTCCTAAAACAGTATGTGTATGTGTGTATAAGTAGAAAATGAATGAAAACACACGAAATCAAGGGTATAGGGTATTTGAAGTCGGGGCACTAGACTTGTTAATTATGTCAAATTAACTATCCCCAAATAGTTAATTCTTATATTGAAAAAATTTTTTGATTCTCTGTTTTGAGTTAATATTTAGTTTTCATACATTCCCTGTTGTAACACGATCTCGCTTTCTCCCACCCCAATCCATAAACATTTTCAACAATTACCCCAAGCACTTTATATTTGGAGCAATCTTTTTTGTTTGGAAAATATCTCAAGTGTTATCCAAGTAGTTGAATGCAGCTAACTGCGTATTCGTCCATTTCATCGTTATGTTCTATGAGATCGAAGTGCAGAGTGCACTTTAATCGACTGCAACGGGGTCAATTGCTCTGGCAACAACAACAAAAGTAATGTTTATGTTTCAAAGAACCAACCAAAATAAAATCAAAGCATAGGCAGGTAAAAACTCAATTCGTTTTATTTGTTTACCAAAAAAAAGAATGCGTTAACCCAAATTTTTCAGTAGGTCTTAAATGTGTATGTACTATGTTTATGCCCTTCTAATGCATTTTGTTTTTTTTCTCTCCTTTTTGTATATTTTCAGGTATGTATCAATGTCTGAAGTTGTGGGTGTGTGTGACGGACAATTTGCATAAACATTTTGGGTCTGCGGCAGCCAAAGAAATGTCAACAACTCTATCAAACTGATCAACAGGGTCTTGAAGTTTTGTGTGGCTCCGCAAATTGGCAACACAAATCTGTCAACGGGTAACCAAAGAGCAAAGTATAAGTATGGGCCTAAACAGGGGCGTAGACCGAACATTTTTAGACTCAATTTAAAATGATTTTGCACAAATATTAGTAAACTTTTGACTTGCATCTATTTGTTTCTTTTAAAAATTAAACAAAGTTTTCCTAGACCTTTTCTGCACACATTTTTCTTGAAATTGAACGCCCCTTTTGGGGCTTGGGCTGGCACCACTGTCATTTCGGTTCACCTGTTAACCAGAGCCGGCCCCCAAGTCCCAAACACTTAACAAGTTTTCAATTTGTAAACGCGCGTGCTTTGAATACTGCTTGAAATAAGAAAAAGAGAGGCCAGACAATTGAGCCGACCAAGTCCGGGCCAACTGAGGCACGCGCGCATGCGCATTTTGTACAAATATGGCAGGAGGCCAACAACCAACCTCAAACCGATCCCAACCACAACATAACAACATTTTTTCATTACGCACACATGAATTGAGTTCGGACTTGTTCCTGGTCAGTTGTTGTTTCTGCTGCTGACCACACATTATTTTACTCAATTATGCGATTAATTTAATTTTTGGTTTTTTTCTTCTGATATTTGAATTTGCATTTAATTTATTTAATGGCTAGCCCAGTCATAAAATTGTAATTCTGCTTTAAAAATTATATGTGGATCATCTGTAGGAACTATTTTAATATTCTGCTGCCTCTTGGGCCGTAAATCGCAGTGACTACTTAAAGTATTTCTTTGTTTGTGTTCTTTTTATGGGATTACATATCACGGTCAGACAATTAAGTCGTAAAAGGGAATGGGGATGGGGATTATAAGACGGATCTTCTGTTTTATGGTAATGCGATAAATAAGATTGAGATAGTTTCAACATCAATCGGAACTTAACTAATTTAAATCATGTAATATTCTTCTTTCTTTAATTAAAGGTAGCCAAAAGGTTGGGAAATGTTTGGCTTTAATTTAGACATTTTCTTATACTTATGTTTAAAGTATATATTCAATGTTATATTCTTATCAATTGACACCCTATTCTTTGTGTGACGGAAATCGATTGGCTTCTAATCGCACTTTTATTGGAAGAAACTTAGCAATAATACGCTTATCCTAACAGTTTTTTAAAAAAAATATTTTATACTCTTGGAAGCATATAAAGGGTGATTTTTTAAGAGCTATAGGAAAGTTTTTCAAAAAAAACACAAAAAAATTAAAAAAAATGCAGGAATCTTTATTTGAATCGATAAGTACGGTCTGTATAGTTTAATGTTTGAAGATTATTTCATGCAAATGTTAACCGTGACTGCGCCTCAAATTGGTCATCCGCTTAGGTTAATTTTGGCATACTCTTTCCAACATTTCGGCCGGTATCTCACGAATAAATGCTTCAATGTTGTCTTCCAATGCGTCAATAGAAGCGGGCTTGTCTGTATAGACATGAGCTTTAACATAGCCCCACAAAAAAAAAGTCTAAAGGCGTTAAATCGCACGATCTAGACGGCCAATTGACCGGTACCGAACGTGAAATAAAATGTTCACCGAACTCGCTTCTCAATAAGTCCATTGTTGCGCTTGCTGTGTGGCATGTGGCACCGTCTTGTTTAAACCACATGTCATGCAAGTCAAGCTCTTGCATTTGGGCAAAAAAGTTAGATATCATCTCACGGAATCGTAACGTAAGACCAATCGAGTTTACGATTACTGATTTACGATTTGCTATAGCTGATGATTCTCTGCTGAATGGCATTAATTGATATTCTGTGGCTTTTGAACTTTTGTTAAAAAACATCCCTTACACGAATAGACTTTAATATTTACGGGCAATGAAAAGACAATTTTATGTGAATCATTGCACAAAGGTAGACTGACCTAGCAATCGGTTACCAAACGTACTTTTTTGTTGTCATGATTGTCAAATTTACAAATCGCAATCGGCAATCACTTCATTCAGCAGGTAAAATCGGCAATCGTTAATCATAAATCGTAAATCGGATTTATCTGCTGAATGCGCCCAATACCTTTACACGCATTCTATGATTTTCTAAAAATTCCATCATAACTGTTCAACAAAAATGAATCAAGATTTTTGATTGATGATGTTTGATTTTTGATGTATGCTGCTGAACACGTCCATACTATCGAACCTACCAATAGTTATCGATGGTTTTGAAAAAACTATCGTTGACTATCGTTGGTGCAGACTATCGATAGTTCTCCACTTCTAGTCTCAATGATTTTAAGTCCACAAAATATCACGGATGAGCAATAATTAATTTAAAGCAGTGGCGTCCAAACTCTTACAATGAAAGCGTTTGCTTGTGTGCGAAGCAGCGAAACACGAAGCCAAGGTGACGGTTTATTGCTTTACACTGAAAAAATAAAATGCGTGCGATTCACACATAAAACAAATTAAATCGATGCGCAGCATATTTGTATTGTATCACTAAATGGGCGACATTGTCTGGCCAGACCTAAAGGAACTATATGGGATGCTAAGTTTAGCGAAGTTGAATCAATTTTATTGTTGTCAGGTTGGATGAATTCTTCCTTGTCAGCTATAAACATTAAAAATGTCCTGCCTGCATCTCTAAAATTTCTTAATCTCTCTCCCTCCCCTTTTTTTCATTATAACTCCCGTGGCAAAGTTGGTAGTGCCTTTTAATAACATCAAAGGTAAGGCGATATCCATATTCTCAATGAAAAATAATTCATTTTCCCAATTGAGATCAAACATTTTTTTCGGTGTAGTGTAAAAATCATGCGCTTTATGGTCTTTCCTCATTGAATGCAGCAAAGCTACTGACCGGCCGAACAGCCGAACACATAGTCATTAAGGAGCAAATGCTTAGAGCGTTCTATTTATACATATTCTCAATCTCTCTATATATGTCAACCACGCGATGGCTGCCATTTTTCAAATCTTGGACATCGCTGATTTAAAGGAAAGTAGTATAAATAACGTTTGACTGAAGAGTTTTAAAGAATCAAAACGGAACCTAACCTTTACATACGGTTTTCAGAAATAATTTCGGTTTAATGCTGACCGACAAAGCAGCTCACGTGGTCTATACTGACGTTACAAATCAAATATACAATTATTTTTACCTGTGAACTATGCTTATTACAGTTCTTCTTCGAGTAGGTTGCATTGCAAATCAATAATTATTAATGCATTTCCTCCTTTGCTACTAAGTATACCACTCCATTTTCCTTGGCGTGTATCTATCATCAATCATGATATCTCCAATGATTTTTTTTCTGCTTTGCTCATTCACAACAACATTCCAGCCACTCAGCCAAACAGATAAAAATCTTTAACTTCAAACACACTTGTCAACATCGAATAGGAATTGGAAAAAACTTGTTTCATACATTTGAACCGGGTCACCGTGGCAAAAAGAAATCGGTTTACAGGTCATTTTCAACTGCAACTGCGTTAAGCAATAAAAAAGCAGAATAGCGAAACCAATTATAGCGAAACGCAGAGCGAAATTGTCAGATGCGGCCAAGTGAAGGCATGAGCAGAGCAGTTCCTAGGAAAATCATAAACGTGTCTTAAGCATAAATAATTAAAAATAAGAAGAAAAAAACTCAGTCGCTCTGGCTGTTGGACTCTGCACATCCTGTAAAGCGTAACAAGCAACGCAACTAGTTTTCTCTTCTGTCTGAGGAAGCATGCCTGTCAATATGATGAGTGTGTGCGGATCAAGATGACATCCCGTACAGTACACACTTGACGAGCAGCTTACCTTACCATTTTGTGCGGTCTCATCTCTGCCTTGAGAAAGTTCACCTCCCAACTCTCGGTGGGGATATCGCATTTCCGGTGCGGTTATTGTGGTAATCGTGGCAGCGGGTTGAGAGAGAAATCTGAATTAATGGCATTGAGATAAGCCATCTCATTCTACCAGATCTGCTGCTGCTACTGGCTTTGCCATTCGAAAACACTAAAGAAATAATATATAGTCATGTTTCAAATATTTATATACCACTTAGTGCCACCTTCTAATGCACCAAATAAATCAGCGTAAATATTTAGCATACGAGTGTGGCGGTTTTTCGAATTTTAGCCATTCTAAGCCTTGACTCATAAACTTGTCTTTTGCGCGCTGCCGCTGCTGCTCCCACATTTGATAAATATTTAAGCATTTTTAATCTCGACACACTTACATAGAGATAGACACACTCAGAGCCACAGTCAATAACTCGAACAGTGGCTACTGTGTTTAGCCACATACAAAAAGGTACACACATTGTACCTACACATGAAAAGGTGCGCTTGAGCAAACATTTTACGTTCGAGTACTATGAGTGAGTAACAACAACAGAGATACTTAGTAAATAAATAGTTAACGTCAATAGGAATATGAAAATCAAATAGAGTGCAAATAAATCGCAGTTAATGAGCCTCAGCTTTATATACACAAATTTTATTTTGAAATTCGCGCTTACATAATTTTTAGTGTGACCAGGTGAAATTTAATATTTCCGTACGATTTTCTAAAAGGAGTCTCAAGACAAGCCAGCAACGAAAATTTAAGGTCAACTGGGGATGAAACGCCACACTTGGTCACTATATTGGAGGTACAACGAGTTCTAACGCTCGCTTCGACTTCCCAAAGGGCAATTTCATAAAGGTTCTTTATAAACGAAACTCGTTTAGGAAAACTTTCAATCAGTGCATGAACTGAAAGTACTAAATCTAAAACATAAAAAAAATAAGTAAAATGTAAGAAGATATCTGCATTCTGAATATAAGTAGCATAGTTTGGGAAACGCATGGGGAAAGAATTTTAAGAAAGAACACGGTAAATCAAACGCCTTATTTTACATCATAAATTAAAAAAAATCGGGTCCAATGGCACCCAAAACATTAGAGAAGACCCTGCCAAGCCCTCAGTAAAAGTTGGGTCATCCTTCAATTTAATCCTGAACCCTTGATTTCTTTTGCGAGGTCGACGATTTTTGACGCCCACAGACCCACTTCTCAATGCCAAAATTGATTTAATAACACAGGAAATCGAAATTTAACTTTTTTGTAATTCTTAAGTTTGAATTCCGTGCATTCTTCTCAATATAAAAGGGGCAGCTGAAATTCGGGTCTGCTTAGTGATTGTTAAGCGATATATCGCCAATTTCCAGATTGAATGAAAAAACGATACCAAATATCGTTTTTTTTATCCCTTGAATGATACATGCGATACCTCATGTAATTTGTTCGTGTAAATCGCTAAACTCTCTCCAAATTCTCCCCTCAAACTTTCGCCAGATAAAGAACACAAACAAACAACAAATAAATAACAAAATGTTTACAAGGACAGTTGTAGCCTAGTCATTTGTATTGAAATTTTTCAGCCTATCCTATTGCATATTTATGGTCTATAACAAATTTTTGTCGCTTCGAACACGTGTACTCAAAATGGTATATCTTTGCTTAAAAAACGGTTGAACTGTGTAAGATAATTTATTTCAAGGTTTAAGATATGCTTTACGATACGATGATTTTATGAAAAAGTCCAGACAAAATGCAGTTTTCCCCTCAAATTATGTCTAAAAATAGTAATCATACCATAAACTCTCGACGTGTAAGAGTATTTCCCAAACAGATTTGCTTTAGCATACGAATATCATCTGGAATCGCAACCACTCCTTCTATTAAATGGAACTCGCAGCCTTATGTAATTAAGAAAGAAAACTAGAAAAGTTATTTATAGCTCCTGGTCACTTTAAATATTAGCTTTTCCCGAAACTTAAGAGCCCAATTAATGAAAATATGATAAAATAGTTAAAATCCAAAGGCCATTCTCTGTCCAGCATTTCTTACTTCCTCACATATTTCGTCAACGTAGATCTCATGACTAAAGTGACCAGATTTTACAACAAATTACGCTGAAATTGGAACTCCTTGGTATAATAAAATTATCTGGGGGTTGGTCACACTATGATCCTTCATTTTAACAGTAGGTATAAAAACGGTTTTAATATGGGGTGGGTGAATTTGAACTGGATTTGCTAAACCGGGAACATGAGAATTCCATAAAGTCCATAAAAGGTTCAATTGTGATGCAGCGGGTAGGGTGTGTGGCTGCTTCCAAATAAATGATCGATTGCTCCACAATACAGAATCTTTAAAAAATCACAGATCAAAGATATAAAGCAGTTAAAAAAAGCAATTATCCGAATGTTATTAATGGTGAGATCGTTGTGGTGCAGCGAGTAGAGTGTGTGTCTGCTGTGGAAGAGAGCGTGGGTTCGATTCCGGCTCAGAACACCTAGAAGTAGCTCGCTCGGCTTGGCCCTTTGGGCTATGTGCGGATCGGCTGGGCTTTCGGTTATCCCTTACAGACTGCCAATGGTTAACTAAAATACCCAAGCCGATGGCTGCCTGAAATCGGCTGGCAGAGGGCTGACATTCTATGTAAAAACTCTGGTAATGATGTGCGGATCGGGCAGACCGATGATTACCCATAGCTGACTGCCGAATGGTTAACTAAAGTTGTATGAGCATCAGGGAGTATTGTGCCAAAACCGATCACCCGAAGGCTTGCTTTCGGCAGCACCTAGCACAGAAATACTTTTCCTTTAAGGATCTCGTACAATTCCCTTGAATTAAGCCCCCTCTAAATAAACTTCATGATGTTCTGAATAAAAATGAATATTTTAAGTCCTCACTTACTGGATTTAAGACTACTTCGAGTTATATTGACCACATTTCGGACGGAAATTTTTGTTTTATTTTACTATTAAGTCTTAAAATTCTTATAACAACTCAATTACCTCCATAAGCTAGGTAATGAGTATCTTGCAAGATACTCGCCGAATAAAAAACTTCTTTATTTTGGCCGACTTTCGCTGGCAACAGTTTCCATAGTATTTCTTTTGACTTATATAGCGAAATACTCGATAACAAAGTGATGCCACCGAGATATTCGATAGCTTATCGATGAGTACTGGTTTCATTAGTGGGAAAGTATCGTAACACATTTTTCGTGAGCACCTGGTCAAATACTTTTCCCTCTTCCTATCGCCGAAAAAGACGCTGAGATTTCGCACACTTATCGGAAGCTTGAAACAAGAATTAACACTTCAAAGTGCTAAAATCTTTTTAATGGTTTAAGTCCATAAAGTTCTTAAAGCAATTGCAGTACATTCTTAAATCAAAAACTTTAAAATACATATAATAAGAGAAAAACGTTTTTGGTTCAAGCTCAATAGAAACTCGGCTACTTCATAAAATTAAATGACGCTTAAATCAACAAATACCATATAACAAAACTCTATAGCTAAAGGCATTGAATAATTGGGAATTTTAGGGCCAGAGTCATGTAATTGAACTTAGCATTTTCTGTGGAAGTCTATTTTGTTCAGCATCGTACAGAACCACCGATTTATTGTAAGAGAAATTCAATTGTAGAAGTTTATTTCTCATTTAATAAGTATTGACTATTGCTTTTAATTTAAGAACGATGTTCACTTAATATAAGTACAATCAAGAGAGAAACATACTTAATAGCGATATAAATCTACACCCTTCGTGAACTTGTGTTACCTAAAGATACAATCAATATTTCCATAATGTTACCAACTTTGTAAAAAGCCGCACATACCTCTTCTTTGAGTAAAGGGAATCAAAAGCTTTCCAGTAATTTATGTGGGTGAAGTTCTATGACAGGCCGCTGGCCACTGACATTTTGTTGTTTGTTCGTCATTCACCGACCGAAAAGTGATTTCAAAAAAATTGTTTTGCGGACCGGCACGTTTACCCATATAGCGTCACAGAAAACAACAGGCTCAGTCATATACACATGTGTGTGTGTGTATGTATGTATATACTATTTATATTCATATGTTTGGCCCAATGCAAATGAAATAAAATCACGACCGGCCCAAAAGTTGTAAAAGTCTTTGGAGATTCGAGAGGCTTGGCTGGGTTCTTGATTTGAATTTTGTTCTCTCTGTTTTTTGTTGCTAATGAGTGGAGTTATTTCTTTCGTTTCATGGCCTTTGCTTTGTTTGGCTCATAAAATTTATGAGGTGTTTTGTTATGTGTTAAGGCTTTTTTTTCCCGAAAGCGAGAACTGCGCGTGCCCATACGAAATAAATCGCAAATCTTTAAAAGTCCCGCCTCATTAGTTTAGAGTTTTGAGCAAATTATATGATCGATGTCTCAAGTCTCCGGATTCTCTGGAAATCACGCAAGCTTCTCTTAATGACCCAACCCGAACGTCGAACAGGAATGACAAGTTTTGGATTTCGTTTTGTGTTTACACAAAATAAAAAAGTAATAAATAAGGTTTTCTTTTTGGCTTTGGGGCTTTTGAGCTAAGCGCCATAAAAATCTTTGATGTGAAAGTGTCAAATTTTTTATGCCCTTCACAAATTACAATAAAATTTTGAAACTTAACGAAGCTGCGGATAATGTTAAGTTATTGCTAAACTGAAGACGAGCCCAATATGCTGGCTTATGGGTGCGGGAATGGCTTGCAAAATTAAAAAAAGGTTTAACTACTGCAATAAATTAATATGGATTAAGGACCTTTACTCTGAATTGGTAAGTCAGCATAAAGCTGAGTATGGACTTTTCTCGTTATAGAAGTATTACGGTATCTAAATGCATTGCTATAGAATCAAACTGTTATCTTCTGTAAATTAAACTAAGAAAAATGTTAGCAGGCTCAAGGTCGAGTTTTGATTATAGTTCAATAATCAACCAGAAAATTCAACAGAGAATACATATGAACATGAACAGTAGCTGTGGCTGTGTAGACGGCCGGTGGTTCGAAACCGTTATGCATAAGTACACATTTTAGACTACTTTTGGAAGAATCAATAAATAAATGTCATTCATTTCGATCAATTGAACCTCTGTTGTCCCATTGGTTTCAATAAACCATGAACCTCTGAACAAAAAGCAAAGTCGTCATCTTTAGAAAATAATGGTTGTGTTCAGCAAAACAACTTGCTCTCTGATCAATTATACAATATCAATGATCTACCTGCTGAACTCCACTGATACGGTATCATGATAGCCAATTTGACGTATACTTTTAAGTGATACTGCTAACACTAGCTTCAATTGTATATCGAAAGGCTTCTTTTCGATACCAATATGCGAATCTTGTTTCATTTAGCGCACTCAATTTAAAAAAGAGTTTTTAACAGACGATAAATAATTAAAAATAAATATTTTTATGCAATTTCTAGCAATGTCTGCGCCGCCTTTATGAAATCGTCTTTGAATGTCATTGGCAAAAAATATAGCACATCGTTAAGCAGAAACTATTTGATGTATAATATTTTCTGATACATGCTCAGCGATCAATTTTTCTGCTGAACACGGCCAATGAATGTGCAGTGTCCGTTGGGGGGCAAGCACACCCGCACACATACACGAAGGTACTTAGAATAGATTGTTGTCTCTCAAATACTGAGTATCAAGTACTTAGTATCGAGTTTTTTGTATATAGAACTTAAATGGATTGCTAAGTATCAAATACAGAGTATCGAGTACTTAGTATTGAGTAATTAGAATCGAGTTCTGAGAATCAAGTACTTAGAATCGAGTACTGAGTGTCAAATAAAGAGTATCGAGTACTTAGTATTGAGTACTTAGAAACGATTTCTGAGTATCAAGTACTTAGTATCGAGTACTTAGAATCGAGCACTGAGTATCAAAGGCAGAGTCTCGAGTTCTTGGTATCGAGCTCTTATTATCGAATAGAGCCCTGCATAAGATGAATCAAAGTTCCCCTTGACTTTATAACTGATTTGACCTATCTATGAATTTCTAGTAATAGTTCACAAAATATATTGACTAACTAAATTATAGCTCATGACATGAGGCATGATCTGTTTGAAGTAGTTCAGCTCAGCTCAGCTTAACAAAGTAAACAGATCAATCATGTTCAACTCAAACAGCTTATAGGGTTTAAAGCCAATAGATAGAATAGATCAAACAGCTCAGAGCCTTAATGTTATAAGTTTCTGAACTTGTTTTAGTACAAAATTATTTATTAATTATAATTAGAATCGATGGGCCAGCAAACGGTCTCTATACCTGCTGTTAGAATGACAAGGTTTGCATAGATGGAACCGGCAAGTCTGCGGTAAATTACACTTGCTTGGGGACATATACTTAACCTCTCATACCCCAGCTCGACCATGAAGCAACGTTCTTCGAGAAAGAGCGGAGTAGAGCGATTTGCGCAGTTGGGAAATTTGGTAACAAATTTTTTTAGGGTTGACTTAATTTTTTCTTGATCCGATCTAATGAACCAGCTTGATATGTTTGGAGCTTGATCTACTTCGAGCTTGATCTGTTTGGATATGGTTGGAGTGACTATAAATATGAGCTGACTAACTCGAATCAAAATAATTTCCGACTTGATTTACTTGAACCTTTTTTTTAAAACATGAATCAAAGGGCACTTTGACTCCATTCATGCAGGGTATCGAGTACGTAGTATTGAGTACTTAGTATCTAGTACATAGAACCGAGTACTGAATATCGAATTCTGAGTATTGAGTTCTTGGCATCGTATCGAGTATGGAGTACTATGATCGATTACTGAGTATCGAGTTTTGTGTTTCGAGTTTATAGTAACACAGAACCACAAGAATGCGAAAGGCGGACCAAATCGTATACAACATGTTCGTGATCATTTTGTGTAGATTCACCACAGATGTAAAAAAAAATAGTTGGATATTTCTTGGCTTAGACGTTGTGACTACACAGAAAAAAGGAGATGAAAAAATATCCATTGGATAACTTCGGTATCCATTTGGATATTAAAGTATTAGATTTGAAATCAGCGACATCAAATAAGCAATCAACAGGCATACAATTCGAAGCAACCAAACAAAAAGTATAATTTTGTTCACCTGTGTAATAGAGATAAATTTATTTAAACATTTTCTATTCCCCCCAATTGACAATAGAAACTCGGTAATAAATTTGCATCTTTATTTGCTTATAAACAAATTATCCAGCAGCTCGTCTTTTTTTTTCCTTTAGTAAATGTTGTTTGCAAATTGCTTTTACAATAGCTTAACTCAGAAGTCATTCAAAGTGCTTCAAAATGGTTTCATTATTCGTATTTTTATCGTCAGTTTCGTTCTGCTGTCTTTCGGGTGGCAAGACTGTGAAAACCAATGTCAAAAACCTTCAAACAAAAAATTTTATACAATTTCTGTGGCCATTGTTAAGTGTTATTATGGTTGTTGTTGTTGTTGCTGTGGCCATTTATATTACTCTTTTCCATGATGATTGGACGTTTGGGTTGCACGTGTTTGACTTGCGAAGAAAAATGTTAAAAGCTAAGAGGGGAAAAGGCTAATTTCGAGGCGCTATGCGGGGTCTTTGAAGTCACATTGAGGCTTTTAATTTTTGTGCAATTAAAACATCAAATGCTTAGCCATATCTAATAACTATATCAAAATGTTTCTGTTTCTCGACTTTTTGGTATGTATTACAATTGTAAATGGATCTCTCGCACTGCGAATTGTTAAATAACAAATTGCTTTGACCATAATTAGTCAACCAAAGTCGACATAAACAACTGATCACGTTAATAAATCATTTTTGGCCAATTTGAGATACCCTTTCCTTAAGTGCAATGTGTCTGTCTAACTATGTTTGGCCAAAACCAATTCATCAATTGGCAGAGCGTTTTTATAGCCATGTTCAAGCTGCCAAATATGCGAAAATGCAGGTGGCAAAATTAGACAAAAACAACCAAAACCAAATTAAAAAAATATTTCTTGTGCTGGAAAATTGCGCAAATAAAAAAAATGGACATAAATTTTCTGCTGTATCAGAGCATATATTTACTCTGTGCCCGTTCAATGTTTATATTTTGTGGGCAAAAATAATTAAAAAAGTGGCGCCCGTAGGTCTTGCCAAAAAATTAATTTTGTATTGTTCTACAGCGCAGAACCGATTCATTATGTCTGACATCATCGTCATCATTATCAACATCATTTGGTAAAAGCCAGAGGCAGAGGCAAAGGCAAAGGCAAATATTTGACGCCTTTTCAGGTGCAACGATGCAAAACATTCCATTTTCCATACACAGCTTTATCGCACTGCCAACGTGTGATTCGAATAATTGCTTTACAATTTTGCCGCCGGTGCTGTGAAAAAAAAAAACAAAATATTTAATAATAATACACGCTCTTGGCATACAAATTCGCTTGTATTATATTACTCGTATGCATGTAAGATGTCAGGCGTGGCCAGAACCATATATATATATATATATATAGTTTTTTGATATATCAATTGGCGGATAAATTATGAACATTGCCCGAGGTGCTGAGTACCGGGAATGCTTTATGAATTGTTCTTTTTAATTTATTAACTCTTTTTTGTTCATGTGGAAACAGAAATTTACGTTCACCAAACACGTATGAAAACTAAAATTTATTATATATCTGAGTTAATTATTTCAACAGCTGTTTTTTAGTCGACCGGCTCAAATTGCTATAAAGATAAACTTATATCTTTTTATAAGCTAGCTGATGCTATTTGTGTTTTCAATGTACATTTTTTGACACCTCACAAGTGATTTGTAACATGTGGCAACGCCAAAAATGCTCAGTAAGGTTTGCCATTTCACCGCTTGCAAATTATTGAATTTTATTATTAAAATTCGTGCTCTGTGAGAAATGTGTTTATCAGAAAGTTGTCTTCAGCGACACAGCCAATTTTTGGCTCAATGGGTTTGTGAAAAAACAGAATTGCCGAATTCGGCCTGATGAGCAGCCAGAGGCAGTTCAAGAGCTGCCAATGCAAGGTGGAAAATGCACTGTTTGCTGCGGTTCGTGGGTCAGCGGTATCATGGGACCGTACTTTTTATTTAAATATAATGAAAAGTACCGTGCGATAATAACCTACTTATTTTGCCCAAATTGGCTGAATTGGACTTGGTTGACACGTGGTTTCAACAAGACTGTGCCACAAGCCATACGGCAAGCGAAACCTTGGACCAATTTAGAGGCGAGTTTGGTGAGCAATTGGCTGACAAGATCATGTGATTTGACCCCATTAGACGATTTAGTCTCAGCGCACAGTGAACCTACGCGTCTTGGACAATCTGCTGCAATGGGAGAGTACTACTTTAAGGTTTTAAAGGACTTTGCCTACCTCGGAACGACTATAACCAGCGACAACACCAGTCTGGAAATCCGAAGAAGTATTACTCTTGCAAACCGATGTTACTACGGGCTCCGTAAGGAGTTCAAGAGCAGAGCCCTCTCTCGAAAAATGAAAATTGCGCTATAGAAGTCGCTTATTATCCCAGTCCTGCAATACTGCGCAGAAGCATGGACATTAACAACAGTGGATGAGAAGGCGATCGAGAAAAAAGTCTTTCGGAGGATTTATGGACCTGTAAAAGTTGGCGATGAGTTCCGCACCCGTATGAACCACGAACTGTATCAGCTCTATGGGGACACTGATCTAGTCAACACTTGGCTTGGACATGTTACTCGTATGGATTAAGAAGTTCCAGTAAAAAAAGTGTAAAGGCGGAAGGCGAACGAATTAGGGAAAGAAAGAAGTGTAGAACGACCAAAACTTAGTTGGGGAAAACAGGTGCTAAAAGACATCGAGGGATTCTTTGGAAGGCAGGAACTCTCCTGTGCTTATCTGGGGCGTAAGTAGTGAGGTAAAGTTGCTGACCGGTTTAACATGGTAAACCCAGCGCGATCCTGGTTTACCTCATCTCAAGTTTCTTCCAAAGAAAAGTGCGACTTGAAGCCAATCGAAAAAGATTTCCGTGACACAAAGAATAGGGTCAATTGGTAAAAATATAACATTGAATATATGTACTTTAAGCATAAGTATAAGAAAATGTCTAAATCCCAACCTCTTGGCTACCTTTAATTACATAAAGAAGAAGTTTTAATGATTGAAATTAGTTAAGTTCCGATTGATGTTGAAACTATCTCAATCTTATTTATCGCATTACCATAAAACAGAAGATCCGTCTTATAATCCCCGTCCCCATTCCCTTTTACGACTTAATTGTCTGACCGTGATATGTAACCCCATAAAAAGAACACAAACAAAGAAATACTTTAAGTAGTCACTGCGATTTACGGCCCAAGAGGCAGCAGAATATTAAAATAGTTCCTACAGATGATCCACATATAATTTTTAAAGCAGAATTACAATTTTATGACTGGGCTAGCCATTAAATAAATTAAATGCAAATTCAAATATCAGAAGAAAAAAACGAAAAATTAAATTAATCGCATAATTGAGTAAAATAATGTGTGGTCAGCAGCAGAAACAACAACTGACCAGGAACAAGTCCGAACTCAATTCATGTGTGCGTAATGAAAAATGTTGTTATGTTGTGGTTGGGATCGGTTTGAGGTTGGTTGTTGGCCTCCTGCCATATTTGTACAAAATGCGCATGCGCGCGTGCCTCAGTTGGCCCGGACTTGGTCGGCTCAATTGTCTGGCCTCTCTTTTCTTATTTCAAGCAGTATTCAAAGCACGCGCGTTTACAAATTGAAAACTTGTTAAGTGTTTGGGACTTGGGGGCCGGCTCTGGTTAACAGGTGAACCGAAATGACAGTGGTGCCAGCCCAAGCCCCAAAAGGGGCGTTCAATTTCAAGAAAAATGTGTGCAGAAAAGGTCTAGGAAAACTTTGTTTAATTTTTAAAAGAAACAGATGCAAGTCAAAAGTTTACTAATATTTGTGCAAAATCATTTTAAATTGAGTCTAAAAATGTTCGGTCTACGCCCCTGTTTAGGCCCATACTTATACTTTGCTCTTTGGTTACCCGTTGACAGATTTGTGTTGCCAATTTGCGGAGCCACACAAAACTTCAAGACCCTGTTGATCAGTTTGATAGAGTTGTTGACATTTCTTTGGCTGCCGCAGACCCAAAATGTTTATGCAAATTGTCCGTCACACACACCCACAACTTCAGACATTGATACATACCTGAAAATATACAAAAAGGAGAGAAAAAACAAAATGCATTAGAAGGGCATAAACATAGTACATACACATTTAAGACCTACTGAAAAATTTGGGTTAACGCATTCTTTTTTTTTTGGTAAACAAATAAAACGAATTGAGTTTTTACCTGCCTATGCTTTGATTTTATTTTGGTTGGTTCTTTGAAACATAAACATTACTTTTGTTGTTGTTGCCAGAGCAATTGACCCCGTTGCAGTCGATTAAAGTGCACTCTGCACTTCGATCTCATAGAACATAACGATGAAATGGACGAATACGCAGTTAGCTGCATTCAACTACTTGGATAACACTTGAGATATTTTCCAAACAAAAAGATTGCTCCAAATATAAAGTGCTTGGGGTAATTGTTGTTGAAAATGTTTATGGATTGGGGTGGGAGAAAGCAAGATCATGTTACAAGAGGGAATGTATGAAAAAAAAAACTAAATATTAACTCAAAACAGAGAATCAAAAGAATTTTTCAATATAAGAATTAACTATTTGGGGATAGATTTGTGGAATAGAATTTAATTTGATATAATTAACAAGTTACAAGTCGAGTGCCCCGACTTCAAAATAGCCTGTACACTTGATTTCGTGTGTTTTCATTCATTTTCTACATATACACACATACACATACGGTTTTAGGAAGAGACGTTCCACTATTCACGCAGTTCAGGAGCTGCACAACATTGCTCGTGAAGACATTGAAGGACAGCACTGGATGTTTGGTAGCAAAGCGTATTGCTTGGTAGTCACTCTGGACATCAAAAATGCATTTAATTCGGCAGGGTGGAATCATATCTTGCGGGTTCTAAGTGCAATAGATATGCCTCTATACCTCATTGCAATCATAGAAGACTACCTGAGCGGCAGAATACTTACGTACGAGTCTAATCACGGGGAGCAACAATACAACATCACCAGAGAAGTTCCACTGGGTTCAGTCCTAGGACCAATGCTGTGGAATATTATGTATGACAGAATACTGCGCCTTCTGCTGCCACTAGGAGCTTCAGCAATTGGGTTTGCAAATGACATTGCCATCGTGGTAGTAGCAAAGCAACTCAGGGAAGTGAAACGGACCAGCAACGTGGATATTAAGCTGTTGAGGATGGCTTAGCCATCCACCAAACGGAGTCTGTGCTAATAAGTAGCGGGAAAACAGTAGAGCCAGCTACTATTAAAATTGGTAACGAGACAAAAACCTCGCTGGGAGTCATGATAGATCACAGACTCAATTTCAGAAACCACCTGATCTACGCAAGCCAGAAAGCAAGCAATACGGCAGCGGCATTAGCCAGAATTATGCAAACACTGGCGGACCAAAGCAGTCCAGAAGGAAACTATTGGTAAGCTTAGTGAGCTCAGCCCAGCCACCAGCCACGGCCTAAAGCTCCTATGTGCATCTGCGCACTTAGAGTTATAAGTGCTTTTAGAACGCTCTCAAATGATGCAGCCTTGGTGGTGGCGAGACCTATCCCATTTGATCTCAGGGCGCAAGAGTTTGCGGAATAGCACAAAGGAGCTCCAGAAGACGAACGGAGGCTAGACAGAAGACACGGACAGGTGACATAGCACTTGATGCAACTTCTTACGGGACACGGATCTTTATAGATTCAAACACGAAGACGACCCGTACTGCCAAGACTGTACAGGGTAGTCGGTCATCCGTCCATCATAAATGAACGAACCGAACAAAGCAGGGGGTCGGGAGGCCATTGGCAACCTGGTGAATATAATGCTTGAATCGGAACAATATGTAAAAATGTAAAATGGCTTGACACAGCCAGAAAGAGCCAATGCCGAGCTTCTCTCAATCTCTTGGCTTGTGCGCTTCTAATTTTCGCACAAGAAAGGGACCTACAGTTTAACGCCGAATCCGAACGGCAGTTTGAGAAGCTTTTGCATGGCTAATTACTACAAAGCTGGCGCCAACAGCAGAGTAGGGTGACCGGGTGTAAAGTTTATTCAAAGAAAAAACTTTTCTTTGGAAAATCCAACGCGGGATCGAACCCACGACCTCTTGCACAGCGGTCGCGCACATTAGCCGCTGAGCCACCCGGCCAGCGGAACAATATGCCTGCAGAAAGATGCGTTATCAACAAGAACGAAAACTTTCCAAAAAACTGCGCTGCACATAAAGATGGCGTATTTAAGAGGCTTATTGAAAGGGGAGTCCAGTTGACATCGACGCCTCGGCAAGAAGCCCCAAAGCGAGTTATACCAAAAAGAGATTGCGGGAACGAGTAGAGGATGTTAGATGGGTGCGGTTGGAAGGGGAGGTGGTGAAGGGGGGGGTATAGGGTTCCCAAGAATATATGGCTGGCAACGCGCGGCTTAACAGCAACGTCCGCGGATCAAAGGGACGGGGGTGGATATAAGTGGTGGTAACTCTAGACCCACACTTTGGTTGCTACATCGAAGCGCCAAACCGGCTTTAAAGCAACGATGTTCAAAAAGTGAGAGTGTATTGGTGTGCGATATCAAAGCGACACAGCCCAGCTCTGAACTGCCCTGCTCAAAGTCTGGGCATCGAATGCAAGCAAAGAGAGCGCTGCTTACGCTCATATGCCCGACTTCGGCATGCGCTAGGCTGGTGTGCGTGTTAATAGCCGATTGCGCTCGGCCCCTGGGGGCTATGGAGGAACATCGCTGCTTTAAAGCTTTGAAGCACCCCTAAACAAAAAAAATAGGGGATAGTTAACTTGGGCTCGGCCAAAGTTTTGTGTACCCTTGCAGTTTGTTTTTCTTAATAAGATTACTTATCGGACCTTACTTTTCAATGGGAGCTATACTATATAGATGTCCGATTTCGAACAAATTAAGTGGAATCTTGGAAAATCATAACAAACTAAGATGTACATTTTTGAAAGCGCTTCCATTTAAAACAAAAAAGTTTTTCTCACTAGAACTTCTTTTTCGACCCATCATTCATACTGCAGCTATATGCTATAGTCATCCGATTTTGACAAAACTTTGTAGAATTGTGTAAAAGTATAAAATAAGTGTAAGCCAATGATAAGGACGTTTTCATTAAAAACAAAAAGTTTTTCTCACTAGAACTAGTTTTTCGACCGATCGTTCCTATGGGAGCTATATGCTATAGTCATCCGATTTCGACCAAACTTTGTAGAATTGTGTAAAAGTATATAAAATAAGTGTAAGCCAATGATAAGGACGTTTTCATTAAAAACAAAAAGTTTTTTCTCCTAGAACTAGTTTTTCGACCGATCGTTCCTATGGCAGCTATATGCTATAGTCATCCGATTTCGACCAAAGCTTGTAGAATTGTGTAAAAGTATATAAAATAAGTGTATGCCAATGATAAGGACGTTTTCATTAAAAACAAAAAAGTTTTTCTCACTAGAACTAGTTTTTCGACCGATCGTTCCTATGGGAGCTATATGCTATAGTCATCCGATTTCAACCAAACTTTTTAGAATTGTGTAAAAGTATATAAAATAAGTGTAAGCCAATGATAAGGACGTTTTCATTAAAAACAAAAAGTTTTTCTCACTAGAACTAGTTTTTCGACCGATCGTTCCTATGGCAGCTATATGCTATAGTCATCCGATTTCGACCAAACTTTGTAGAATTGTGTAAAAGTATATAAAAATAAGTGTAAGCCAATGATAAGGACGTTTTCATTAAAACAAAAAAGTTTTTCTCACTAGAACTAGTTTTTCGACCGATCGTTCCTATGGGAGCTATATGCTATAGTTATCCGATTTTGACCAAACTTGTAGAATTGTGGAAAAGGATATAAACTAAGTACGTACTTTGATAGGACGTTTCCATTAAAAACAAAAAAGTTTTTCTCACTAAGACTAGTTTTTCGACCGATCGTTCCTATGGCAGCTAAATGCTATAGTCATCCGATCCGTCCGGTTCCGACAAATGTGCAGCGTATTTGTACCAAAAAACTTCGTGCAAAGTTTGGTGAGGATAGCTTTAAAACTGACGGAGGAGATAGCAAGAAACAGACGGACAGACGGACAAGGCTAAATCAACTCAGCTTCGTCTTGCTGATCAAGAATATATACTTTTTCTCATGTGGTCAAACATCTGCACAATTTTATAATACCCCCTGAAGAGTATAAAAACAAACTGCAGGGTTTACATTTCCCCTACCTATTTTATTTTTGATCAATTTAAGCCTGATTTGACCTTAAGTCTGTCTGATAATTAACGAAGTTTGGGGTTAAGTTTCAGCCTTTAAGAGCTGAATCGTTTGGTGATAATTCTCAGAAATTTTAAAAGTCTTGAGAAAATAAGAAATGTCTTGAGAACAATACAGTTTTCGGCTAAAATCAATTTTTCTAAATTGAACATCAATACTACGAACCAATAAAATAGTGTAGTTTTATTGAGGCAGCATTGTGAGAGTGCTATCTAGAAAGCAGAGAGACTGAGAATGCATTATTGCATTGTCCATATTTCGTGAATAATGCTTCACCCACATTAGGTTTAATCTTTTCCCACATCAAACATTCAAACAAATGTTATGAAATCAATCAAAATTAACTACAAAGTACTCAAAAATTTCACACCAAAACAAAAAGTGAAAGAAGTAGAAGAGCAGGGTTCACAGCCTTCCACCACAAAATGCACTCACTAACACACAAACACACAGAAATGGAATGCCTAATTATTATTAATTTGTCAAGTATGTAAAACAGATGCCCTATGCGCACCAGAGAAACAACTTCAATGGTATCAAAACAGATGCGGGCTCAGCATGGAATGCATTGCTAGGGTAGCCACGTGCCACATGCCCAGTGAAGGGCCTCGAACCGAACCGAAAGTTTTATATTTTCTCAATGCAAAATCAAAATTTTTTATTTGCCTCTACAAGTGCAGACAATTCCCTGGCCAGACAGAGTTCTTCCTGTAGATATAAATATATCCGACTGTGTACCCTTTATTCCACTACTCCCTCTCTCTCTCTCTGTTACTCTCCCGCCTGCTGTCTATTTTTACATCCAAATCCATTAAATGCATTTTGTGCACATTTCGAAATTCGTTCGTGCCACATTTACATTTTTTTCTTCGATTTTATTTGGATTTGTGTTGTATTTTTTCCCTTTTTGCCATGAGTAGACAGTTTTTGAATGGAAATCCACAAATCTAGACCGAAGAAGTTTACTCAATTTGGCAAAAGTTCAGTTGCAGCAACAACAATAACAACAACAAAGAGCCAAAAACTGATTTTATGCAGAAATTCACTTTGAAGTTTGTTGTTGATAAATCGCTTTGGAAAAAAAAGAGATGAACTTTGTAACAAACCGAATCAAAACTGGAACTATTTTTAATTTTGAGCTAAATCTGCAGTATTGCTCAATGCCAACTGAACATTTAATACCCATTCTAGTTATTCAATTACAACCAAAGACCAAACCGCAAAGCGGCATTTTATTTAATGTTATTTATGCTTTTGAATTATGCCAGCAGCGGTACAAACTCTTCTTGAACGAATCGATGTAAGTGAAGGGCTCTAAGAGCACACTCACTCCGCCACGTCTGGTTATGCATGCATTGTGTGTTGGTACACTACCAAACAGTTGATTAGGGACCAGCAAATATTTCTGTACAATTTTTATCATAAAGAAAAACATTGTCCCTATTCAACTGCACTGTAGTGTACGTACAATAGACTGTGTGGTCGGACAAAGTGGCCTCCGAAGTAAACCCAATTGACACTTGAACGTCAGTAGCCCGTGGGGCGTTTGCAAATGGCTGCCGCCCAACCACCACCATGAGAAGAGAACGAGGATGTCGATGACGTTTTATTTGATTTTACGCTTGGTTGCATTTTTTGGACACTCGATATGGGCACATCGATTTTAAAGTACCCCAAAGGAACATGGACATGGACAAGCTGCATAGTTTATAACCATGAATAGAACAATGCCCAAGATTAATGGCCTAGGTCCGAAATGTGTGTACTTTAACTAACACACACACACAACAAACATGACTTGGCACTCGCAAATGTTAGTTACTTGGAAATTTGACATATTGTTTTGAATTTCCTAGGACTTCATTAACATTTTCCACCTGACACTCCTGGCTGCTCTCATTGTTTTCGAATTGTTGCTATCTGACTGCGTCTGCCCTGCACTTGACTTTCCACTAACAGGATTATGCTCCCAGAGCTTCCCAAATCCCTTTAATGCCAGCGGGTCTTCTTGTCTATCCCTTTTCAGGTTCAACTGTATGCAAATTTATTTACTTTTTGTGCTAAAAATATACTTTTTTCCATGTACAAACGGCAAAAGGCTTGAAACAAACAAAGGCCATATGCACTGGAGTCTACGTGTGCGGCACCAAAAGAAGTAGTAGTAGTAGTAGCTGTGAGTTTCTCCTGGTGGAAACTTGGCAAATAACACGCCACAATGCACAAGGACAATGACACCAATTTGACTTAAAGTGCAGGACAAAAGCAATGGGATTAACTAGAAGAGAAGAATTTAATGGGACAGATTGTCAGGAAGAAGAAATGGAGATTCAATTAAAGGGTTAGTTGAAGTTAAAGTTAAGTCACTGAACAAGAGTCACTGAAGAAGAGTCACTGAAGAAGACTCACTGAATAAGAGTCACTGAATAAGAATCAGTGAAAAAGAGACATTGAATAAGAGTCACTGAACAAGATTCAGTTAACAAGTGTCAAGAAGAGTCACTGGAAAAAGAGTCACTGAACAAGAGTCACTGAACAAGAGTCACTGAACAAGAGTCACTAACAAGAGTCAGTGAACAAGGGTCACTAAACAAGAGTCACGGTCTGAACAAGAGTCACTGAACAAGAGTCACTGAACAAGAGTCACTGAACCAGAGTCACTGAACAAGAGTCACTGAACAAAAGTCACTACACAAGAGTCACTGAAAAAGTGTCACTGAACAAGAGTCAATAAACAGGAGTCACTGAATAAGAGTCTCTGAACAAGAGTCAGTGAAAAAGAGACATTCAATAAGAGTCACTGAACAAGAGTCCCTGAAGACGAGTCTTTGATGATAACTCACTGAATAAGTTACTTAGCAAGTTTCATTAACCGAAGTAGGTATACCGGTATGAAATGAGCGTTTTTTTGTGAAAATAAAACACTAATTATTAATGGGAAAGTAGAAAACATTTTATTCAAAGTATTGGCCATTGTTTTCTACACATTTTGACCACCTTTCTGGCAATTTGTGGATACCATGCCAATAAAATTGTTCGTCTTTTTAAAGCAAACCAACCAGAAACCCAATTTTCGACCTCCTCGTAGGAATGAAAGTGCTGCTCAGCCAATGCGTGTCCCATCGATGAAAACAAATGGTAGTCGGAAGGAGCCAAGTCTGGTGAATACGGCGGGTGGGGTAGCAGCTCCCAGCCAAGTGTTTTGATTGTATCCTGAACCGGTTTTGCTTTGTGTGCAGGTGCATTGTCATGGAGCAAAATTACCTTGCCGTGTCTTCTGGCCCATTTTGGTCGTTTCTCGATCAATGCATGGTTCAAATTGATCATTTGTTGTCGGTAGCGATCAGTATTAACGGTTTCACCAGGTTTTAGGAGCACGTGGTACACCACACCTTTCTGGTCCCACCAAACACACAGCATTGTCTTCTTGCCGAATCGATCTGGTTTTGCAGTCGATGTTGATGGTTGTCCCGGATTAACCCATGATTTTTTCCGTTTAGGATTCTTAAAATAAATCCATTTTTCATCGCCAGCAACAATCCGATTCAAAACCGATTTTCTTTCGTGTCTTTGAAGCAAAATTTCACAACCCTTTTTTCGGGTTTCCATCTGTCTTTCATTCAATTCATGTGGCACCCATTTTCCACACTTTTAGATCTTTCCCATAGCTTTTAAACGGTCAGAAATTGTTTGTTGTGCAACATTTAACATTTCGCCATTTGCTTTGACTCAAAGTAGACAAATTCTTCAAATAAAAACAAAAAATTAATGCTTTCCGCAAATCATCACTTTCTGGTACAAAATTCGACATTTTTAACACGATGAAAAATATGATGTTGTCTGTTCAATGACTTGATGTATACTAAATATGTCATAGCAAACAAACAAAAAAAAATAAAGGCTCGTTCACAACAAATGTTCCCTATCGAGACATTTGTATCTTGACGCTCACATCATACCGGTTATCGTATGTCACTGAAAAAGATTCGCAGAAAAACTGTCACTGAAGAAGAGTCTCTGCGCAAGATCCACTGAACAAGAGTCACTAAGCATGAGTCACTGAAGTATGTCACTAATTAAGAGTCACTGAATAAAAGTAACTTAAGAAGAGTCATTGGACTAAAGTCACTGAAAGAGAGTCACTGAATAAGAGTCAGTGAAAAAGATAACAGAAGTCTCGAACTCACTGAGTAGAGTAACAAAAACAAGAAAGATAGTCGTTCAAGCCCGACTATAACCTACTCTGTACCTGAGAAGTGCTGCCCATCACCGTTGTTGTTGTTGTAACGGCTGGTGGGTTAATCCGTATGTACAGGGTTGCCCATATTCGACGGACCCATCTGGCAACGCCATAACTTTTGACAGAGATGTCAGATCGCTTAATGACATACCGCGTTTGAAGCGACAGTCCAAGCAGATTACCATGGAACAATACACGCCACGCGAGCGCTCTGAAATAGTTGAAATTTACATTCAACAGAACAAGTCAATTGTGGAAACTCAACGTTCTTTTAAAAAATTAAAAAATGTGAAAAGTGCGCCTTCTAAGAACACCATTAAGCGTTTATACGAAAAATTTTCGACTGGTGAGGCTCTTTCTAATCCGAAGAGGCCAAATAAAAGTCGACCAAGGCGATCGGCCGAGAATATCGCTGCCGTACGAGCCAGTGTTGAGAGGTCCCCAAGAACATCCCAAAAACGCCGTTCTCAGCAGTTGGGCATGGCTCGGTCCACTTTACAACGGATTATTCGCGTTGATTTTCATTTGTTCCCGTACAAAATTCAATTGACGCAAAGATTGTTGCCTGCGGACAAGCCTCGTCGATTGGAATGGGCCCAAAGAGTCATCGAAATGGCCGAAGATGACGAGCAATTTTGGAACAAAATTATCATGTCCGACGAAGCCCATTTCACATTGAATGGGACCGTAAATAAGCAAAATTGCCGTATTTACGCCACTGAAAATCCTCAGGAGATTGAAGAAGTGCCTCTTCATGACGAAAAAGTCACAGTTTGGTGCGGCGTTAGTGCGAAAACGGTCATTGGGCCGTTTTTCTTCCAAAATGAAAATGGCCATGCTGTTACCATCAACCAGGAGCGTTATCGCGACATGATGATCAATTTTGTGATGCCAATTATTCGTCGAAAGCGTATGAGGCAGTTCTGGTTTCAACAAGACGGCGCTGCACCGCACACAAGTCGCATAACAATCGATTTTCTGAAGAAATTGTTTCCGGGCCGTTTGATGTCGAAAGTGGTGATTTGGACTGGCCACCCCGCGTTCGCCGATTTGACGCCGCCTGACTTCTTCTTGTGGGGATATTTGAAGTCAAAGGTTTACGTTAACAAGCCAAGGACCGTAGAAGAGCTCAAGGACAACATTCGTGAAGAAATAGCCGCTATTCCGGCCGAAATGTTGGCGAAATCGATGGAAAATGCTGCAAAAAGGGCACAATACGCCATCAACGCCAGAGGCGGCCATTTGAGAGATATCATATTTAAAAATTGATGTAAACAAATCTACTTGGAAAAAATTAAATGATTAAGATTGCCAACCGCCAAATTTTTATTAACATGGGTCCGTCGAATATGGGCAACCCGGTACATAGAAAAAAAGAAAGTAAAGGAAAGAGTAGGGTAAAGATTAGAGGAAGATGTTGAAACTATTCCCTATCCAGGTCAAGGAAGAAGGCAACCTCTACCGGATTGGTCCAAAGATGTAGAGCTGTGAGGACAGTGGGTGCTAGGGGATAGTTGCCTCCTCTGGGTGGCCTGCCCCCGAGGACAATGTTGTCCTGGTAGTCTTCAATGGTTTCGGCTACAATGTTGGAGTGAGCTTCCTTCTTGGCTGCAGTACATGCCGCGGTTGTGATGTCTCCATCCCCTAGCAGGAGTTTGACCGCAGGCTTATTAACTCTGAGGTCGTAGAGGTGGGTTCCTGTGTGACATTGTCGGGTTAGGAGCATATAATGGCTCTAACAGGATTTTCTGAAGAATTATCACAGAAGAGGAGTCTCTGCAGAAGATTCACTGAACAATAGTTACTGAACATGTGTCACTGAACAAGAATTACTTAAGGAAAGTCACTGAACAAGAGTCAGTATAACTGAATAAGTATGAAAAGTGAAAAAGACCACAAGAGTCCCCCGAAGAAAAGTCATTAAAGAAGTCATTGAAAAAAGAATCGCTCAACAAAATTCCCCGAACAAAACTCACAGAAAAGGAGCCACTGCAGAAGAATCACTGAACAATACTTACTGAACATGTGTCACTGAAAAAATTTCGCAGAACAATTTCCCCTGAAGAAAAGGCTGCACAAAATTTACTAACCGTGATTCTTGAATAGAAGAAAAGTCAAGAGTAACTTAACGAGTGTCACTGAACAAGAGTCAGTGACCACAAATCACTAAATAAGAGTCACAAAACAGAAAAAGAACTTTTGAAGAACAATATTTTTCCCTTGTTCTCTTCAGTTTATTCAATCTCTCATGAACAACATAGCACAAGAATCGATTTCGGTTTGTTTTTTCGTCAATTCTTTACCGGTGAAGAAACAAAGATCAATTACTTCACTCCAAGGATAAAGGAAACATATTTTCCCCATTGTATCCACTAACTTATTTCGTAAGCCTCGTTAACAAATCCCCATTTAAATAGCTCCCTCCCACTTTCATTCAATCTTATTGTAATTTTAGTAAACATATTTCAAGCGTTTCCTCTATAAACCATCATCTGCCTACTGACCATGTCAACGACCAGTTTACACAAAAAAAAATTTAAAAATCCATCTCAAAAATAATAGCTGCATTTCACGCCTCCCACATGAATCTTGTACATACTCGTAAATATCAGTTTCCAAACGATTATGAACTTCATTTAGTGCCGTCCGCGGCTTTAGCTTCCCATATTTGTGCTAACTAGCGGCAATATTTCAATTTTTTTTACGGTTTTTCGTTATTTTTCTTGTGATTGGCAGCTGTAAAGAGGTTCATTAAGGCGCTAATAACAAGATATGTAACACAGGCTTGAAAAAAAAAACGCAACACGATTGACGCCCAACATGGAAATGTTTTTTTTTTTTTTTGATTCGTTTGAGTTGCGTGCACCGCAGGAAACGCCCACGCCCAGGGAGGGCGTGGCCTTAGTGCATGGCTAACAAGTTGTCTAGAGAGCATTTCCAAGTAAAACTGCAAGCAATTAGAGTCGATGCAGGCATAAATCTTGGAGTCTCTAATGAAATAAATTACCAACTAAGGATTATAAATTTAGTTTTATTTTCCGATTCGCTCTCTCAACAAATGTAGCGTACGAGCACACAAGTGTTGAATAAATTAATAAATTTGTTATTGTTGTGTTGCGGCATGGGGAGGAATTTGCATATCAGCGGGCGTGGAAAGCAACACAAAAACAAAACAACAGAAAAAATAATAAACTAAAACTGCAGTCACAGCATGAAGGAAATTGCTATAAATTACATGCCATCGCATTTTCATGCCTCAGTTGATTTGAAATAACTGAACAAAAAAGTACTAAATACTTGAGAGTAGGATAGAAATTGATGAGCTTTGCTTAAAAAGGTTTTGTGGTGGGGAAGGGGGATGACAAAGCAGTGGAAATGAGTAGAGGAAGTAGCCAGAAATGTGGTGGAGGAAGCCAATCGTATATATTTGGGAATTGAACTGTAAAGAAGTTTTTAAGAAGGTAATTCTTTGGTAGCTAACTTAAAACCTATCCACTCACTCAAGTCTTTGGTAGTAAACGAATACATATCGATATACCGAAAAGAAAAACAAGCTACCCAAATAGAACCGAACACGGAAATAAACTAGAACCTAAAAAGAAACCTTGACTTGAACCCGAAAAGCTCCTTATACGACATTGAATCGATTTCACGATTGCGTATCTTCTCCACTATCATCAATCGCATCTCCAATCACCTATTACATAATTTAGTGCACCATAATTAGTATATAACTGATAACCTTTAGAATGTAAGGCCACAAAAACTGTGTGAAGTATTACCCAAGTCCACTGAGACGCCCCACTAACAGGGTGAAGTACTACCCATATCGACTCGGGCGCCACACAAGCTGTGTGAAGTATTACCCAATTCCACTATGTCGCCACACTAACAGGGTGAAGTACTACCCATATCGGCTCGGGCGCCACCCGAACTGTGTGAAGTATAACCCAAGTCCACTGAGACGCCACACTAACAGGGTGAAGTGCTACCCATATCGACTCGAACTGTGTGAAGTATTACCCAAGTCTACTGTGACTCCACACTAACAGGGTGAAGTACTACCCATATCGACTCGGGCGCCACTCGAACTGTGTGAAGTATTACCCAAGTCCACTGTGACGCCACACTAACAGGGTGAAGTACTACCCATATCGGCTCGGGCGCCACACGAACTGTGTGAAGTATTACCCAAGTCCACTGTGACTCCACACTAACAGGGTGAAGTACTACCCATATCGGATGAAAAAAATATGAAATGAATAAGACGGGTGATTTATTTAGACCTATTTCACTTAAGGAGTAAAACCAGAATTTGTGGTCAGAACAGTCCCTTAGAATCCCTTACGTTAGGGAGAGTCCATTAAGGTCCATTAAGTTACCCTATAATCGTGGCGAAGATCCATGGCAAGCGGCTCAAGCTTTTATACATCGGCATGAGCTGCCTCAAGCCTATCTAGATCAAGTGGCCAGTTTTATAGTCACAAACTCACAGATCGCTCATGTCTTAAGTCAAGCCACCACAGCGGGTTATCAGGATCCTTTTACGGGCGGTTCATGCTAACAGGTTGGCTGATAAGTCCCCGGTCTAACAAAGAAAAACACATTTTTGTCAAAATTCGTTTTTATTATTCAAAAATAGTTCCCTTCAAGAGCGATACAACGATTATAACGACCTTCCAATTTTTTGATACCATTTTGGTAGTACTCCTTCGGTTTTGCCTCAAAATAGGCCTCAGTTTCGGCGATCACCTCTTCATTGCAGCCAAATTTTTTTCCCTGCGAGCATCCTTTTGAGGTCTGAGAACAAGAAAAAGTCGCTGGGGGCCAGATCTGGAGAATACGGTGGGTGGGGAAGCAATTCGAAGCCCAATTCATGAATTTTTGCCATCGTTCTCAATGACTTGTGGCACGGTGCGTTGTCTTGGTGGAACAACACTTTTTCTTCTTCATATGGGGCCGTTTTGCCGCGATTTCGACCTTCAAACGCTCGAATAACGCCATATAATAGTCACTGTTGATGGTTTTTCCCTTCTCAAGATAATCGATAAAAATTATTCCACGCGCATCCCAAAAAACAGAGGCCATTACTTTGCCAGCGGACTTTTGAGTCTTTCCACGCTTCGGAGTCGGTTCACCGGTCGCTGTCCACTCAGCCGACTGTCGATTGGACTCAGGAGTGTAGTGATGGAGAAATGTTTCATCCATTGTCACATATCGACGCAAAAACTCGGGTGTATTACGAGGTTAACAGCTGCAAACACCGCTCAGAATCATCAACACGTTGTTGTTTTTGGTCAAATGTGAGCTCGCGCGGCACCCATTTTGCACAGAGCTTCCGCATATCCAAATGTTGATGAATGATATGACCAACACGTTCCTTTGATATCTTTAAGGCCTCTGCTATCTCGATCAACTTTATTTTACGGTCATTCAAAATCATTTTGTGGATTTTTTGATGTTTTCGACGCTAACCACCTCTTTCGGGCGTCCACTGCGTTCACCGTCCTCCGTGCTCATTTCACCACGCTTGAATTTTGCATACCAATCAATTATTGTTGATTTCCCTGGGGCAGACTCCGGAAACTCATTATCAGAGCCAAGTTTTCGCTTCCACTGTATTTTTCCTTCAGAAAACAGTATTTTATCAAAACACGAAATTCCTTTTTTCCATTTTTTCACAATAACAAAAGTTGCTTCACAAAAGACGCTCTATCTCACAAACTAATTGACCGACAGACGTCAAATTTTGACACGAATCATTTGAAGGTTAGTACTATATAAAAATAATATGCATTCAATACTAGCGACGCCATCTATGTGTCAGACCGGGGGAACCTAGTATGTCCGTTAGCCAAACGAATGGGGGGGCGGGAGCAATGTGGATCCTTTACGGGTGCCTCCAGCTATTCCAGCTCGCAGACCCGTGTGGATGTCAATTTTGTGCGTACAGGCGATAAGCATTTTCCAGTTACTAGCTATCGCACCTTTGATACCTGCGATGCGGGCAAAGTGTTGGAAAAGATGAAAGAGTTCAACACTAAGCTGTCCCTAGGGTAAAGTGGGCGAGGAACTCCTATTGGCCGTTATCAAACTGACTGAGCCCTCACCTGAGGTGGACTTGACGGCTTTGGAAGCTTTGATTATGCTGCTCAAATGGCCAGCGGGTATGCTGTTTCCCGTCATTGATATACTACGCCTGGCCGTGCGCCATGAGGCTGTTTTTGTGGTCCTCAACAACACCCACAACTTCCTAAACTTGGTGTTGCCACAGTTGAACGGTTCCGCGGCTAATCAGCTAATGGTGGTGCGTTGTCTGGCCAATGCCTTGACTCATGAGTCTGGTCGTCAGCAGATTGAGTCCCGTTTACCAGAAATCACCGAACTGGTCACGGGCATACGTGCTGGCAGTGCAAATCTACAGATTGCGGTGGCCACTTTCAATCTAAATGTGACCGTTGCCCAGATACATGGCCAGGCCAAGTGGTGGAGCTACTCAAGTGGGTTAAGGATTTGCAGACCATAGGAAACCTAACCACAATTCCCTGCGGCCAGGAGACCATTGCTCAGGTTGTGTTTGTGGACTATGTGATGGATAAATTGTGGGAGCTGACCCAAACACCGCAGGGCGAAAACTTTAAAAAGGTAAATGTGGCGGGAGAGGCGCTACTGGCGGCTTTTGATTTATTTTCTAGAGAACTCAAATCTAAGTCTAAATTTTTAAATGGAGTGCGATTTTCCTAATAAACAAACATATAAACATAAACTTTGAAAAGATAGTTTCTACTCAATTCTACTCTGTAGGTGGTCCATTCGGCAGGTACAATTTTCAATATTTCTTTCCAGCATTGCTACCGGAATCATGCGAATTATGCTATAGTAGTCAATTCACTTCCAAATGAGTCTATTTCCCTATTATGTCGGCTGTTCAACGCTATTTTGTTGGTTATTTAGCAAGCATATGGAAACGTGCTCTGGTGGTCATGGTATCGAAAAAGGGCCAGGACCTACATAATTTTTACTCTTATCCAGGGTTCGGAATCGCCCGTTGCCCGCAACTCAAACGGGCAGCGACTGGCTTGCGACTCGCAAACTGTTGCCCTCGGCTAGGGGCAACGAGCCACGGTTCCCTGCCCGCAAACTGTTCCTTCTTCGGGAAACCCATTCGTGAACCGTAATTCCTTCTTCCCTTCGCTTATTGGAAAATGTTCGTCGTGAATGGAACGTCCGGGATTTACACGATGAATGCGAAATACTGGAGCAAATTTAAAGGTTTGGAAAGAATAAATAAATTTTTTGGACAATTTGGGGGGAAAAGAAGGGGGAAAAAAAAAGGGAAAAAGTAAGAGAGAAAAAAAAAAATAAAAAAAAGGAAAAAAGAAAAAAAGAAAGGAAAAAAAAAGACAATAAACTCGTAGTAATAAAGAAAAAAAAATGTTTGCCGTAAAGACTTGAATGGTAAAAACAATAACTTCTCAAAACGCACCGCAGGAAAATCACTTGTGTTTGTAAAGTTTTTTGAAATTGGAAAAAAAAAATTTTTGTCGTAACAGAACGAACTTTTAAGAAGTTTTCTTTTTAAAGTGAGAGAAAAATTATATTTTTTTCAGTTGAAATTCTGCACCTTTCGTTTTTGAGTTCTAGTAATTATCCCCTGAATGAAGTTTGCTTCATCGTGTAAATCCCGACTACCTCAAATTATCATAAAGATCATAAATATTTTACTCCCAACTATGTATAACGACTTCGAGAATGGTTGCGGCTTTACACAAAGCCTAAAGGTCGACAAACCCGTGTCGCGACGTCCAGGCACTTTTTGCAGCAGAGGAAGAGGACATAATTTTATTACCAAATATTTTAATCGATGTTTATGATTTTAATACTCTTATCTTACATCAAAACTATTCAGCGACTCTCACCCCCCGTGGCGAGTTGGCTACACCTCTACAGCTGTATCCACAGCCTCCCCTTCGTACGTCCACCCCTTGCAGCTTCACATGCAAATTACAAGAGCATCAGAAAAATACCGCTCCGCCTCTATGTCACTTCTGTCACGTTGCTGGAAGCAACAGATGTTCAAGCTGATTGAGCGACTGCCGCCGCCGCCGTGGTGGAGTTAGTGGTGGTGGTGGTGGCTGCTGTCAGGCACGCCTTGTCGACTCATCAGCAAGATCCCCCCAGCTACTTGACTTCCACCTTCTTCCGCTGTACCGGCACCTTGGCTATGGACATAATTTGTGCCCGCCAGTCAAGTCTTTTTTTTTTACGACTCCCACTTTGATTTTCTTTTCAAAAGCGCTGGTCAGAGTACTCCAGCATCAGCTTCTCCTGCCTTGGCTCCTGCTCTCTGTCCGTCCAATCAAACACATGTCAAATGAGCTGGCATTGCTGATGTAGCCTGTCGCCGGCCACAGGCTTTTGCATCTAATCATGGCTCTGGCTACGTTTCACTTTCGCTGGTACTGACTCCCCATTTAGTTAGTTTGTGTCCACATATGGGTCTGTGCTCCGCTTTAGCTGTTGCTTTCCATTTGCCGAGTGGGCGCCCCCACAAAAACATTCAACCATTCGCATTCATTCATCCCATCGACATCGTTTGGGTTGTCGTCGTGGCCATACACATGTAGTTTGGCACCCACACTTGCTCTCTGGATTTTTGCATAGACCAAAGCCAACCACCAACCTCCTTCAGTCTTGGCCACAGCCACCATAGACTATATGGTAAACTGCTGGAACTAAACATGCACTCAACATCTGACTGAGGTGGTGGTCAGTGGTTTGTGTGATACAGTAGAATGGAGCACAGTGGGTTGTGGGCAGGCAAAAATGGGAACATAATTAAGTTACTCCATATTAGGGTTACTTTTATTAATGTAAGCTAATAAAAGTTAATCTTTTAACTGCTATTTTAGTATTCAAACTAGCGAGTTAAGTTAATCTTTTTCATAGCTATAAGTATTAGGATATAGAGCTTATATTTTCATGTTGGGCAGGGACTACCTAGTATTTTTTAGCTTAAAACTTCGAAAAACGCAGTCATTTCACCAAATTGGTAAACATTTTGGAAAAATTGAAATGTTTTTGTATTATGCGAAATGCATAAATTGTCATAGAAAAATTCTCACAATCGAAGATTTTAAGGAACAAAACTTTTGTATTTCCCGAAATTTGCCCTTATTAGTTAAGTTTTCAACCCCGAAAACGGACATGCAATCTATAAAAGAGCCGCAACCGAAATGCTTTTTGATGGGATACTCTTGAGAAAATGGTTCGTATCGGCTTAGTACAATTTCATTGACATCTTAGTTGGCTGATTAGTTCCAAAAAAATCACATCACCATGAGTGAGTTTATGGAGAAAAATAACGCTAGCTTGGCTCTACGATTAGTTAAAGACAGAAGATTTTTAGAATAAGTTTACTTAAATAAGAAAGTAAACGAAAAACGGGTTACTAAATAGAACAACGGAGAGTAAAGGTACAACTCAATACGCTTGATCCGACTTAAATTAGAGGACGTTTTGGTCGGAGTATAGAGCAATACATAGTGTTTGTGGTGTAGATCTTTTTTTAGTTTATGTATAAAAGTTATTTGGTTTATTATTATTTAAAAAGAAAAATTTTTGGGGGGCTCACGGCTATACAATGTCAAGCCACCTACTTCTACTACTACTATACAGTTACATTGGCATCGCAAACTGTATAGTTCGATACCAAGTCGCCTTGCAACGACTGCTGCATCTTAAAGTTTAAGTCATTGAAATATTGTGCTGCCAAAATGTCTCTTTATATGTATTGTGTGCGTACATCAGAGATCTGCACGAGTTCACCGCAACTGCAAAAATGCACTGCACAAGTACGTGATATTTTCGCACTCGGTATCCCGACCACTCGCACAAAATGTATATCTATTCTTCGCAGCATATTTGTGTCTCGCTTATAAAGTGTCAAAAACACTCGCGACTCTCACGTAGCGTATTGTAAATACCCACACGAAAAGAAAGCTGAAAAATTTGAGTGTGAAATTATCCACCAACAATTCTGGCAGCGCATTTTCTGACTGTTGCTCTCTCACTTGAGTTTTTTTTTACTCATGAGAGCTTTTTGTCGAGTTTTCTTTACTAGTTAGTGGCCTTATGTGTCCGCTCTCTTATGTATCTTCGACTTCTGTTGGTTCCCCTCACTTCTCGCGAAATTCCCCACTAATTCACACTTCTGCTTTGACGTCGACGTCAGCAGAACCGAATTCTGCATTAATTTTTTATGGATCCTTTTCCTACCCTAAGTAGGCAAACGTGAGCGCGCTCAATAATACAACAACTGCGAAGAGCAATACTCGATTCATACATAGATATTAGAAGTGTGTGAGCTGAGAGCACCGAGTATTCTGCGTATTCCTCATCGATCTCTGAGTAAAATTAGTATGTATTCGGCTGCCACTTCGAAAACGAAATCAACAATCAAAATCAAAACAGACACAAACAACATTGACATCCGCTCAAAACGACACCAGTCACAGAAATACTAGTAGGAAATTGAGTAATTATTTGAACTGACTGGATATTTTGAGTCGAGAGTCACACCGCTTACGCTTGTACGGCGAATATACTCGAGTCAAGAAAACAGGCACTCTTGCAGATCTCTGGCGTACATTACCGAAATAAGAAGCTTCTCTATTAAGGAAATTGAATTATTTGTTCGTTTAGATGTTGAAAACTGATGCTTGTCAAAGACATAGTGTGATGCTTTTGTATAAAAAATTTTGGTTAAGAGTATTAGTACCCAAAAGTTGATGATTTAAGTGAGAGGTCGAATAATTTAAATGAAAAGCTGGAAAGATGGTCTCTGCGTCTTAATACATTTTATGCATCCAATATTTTCATAGGCAGGAACTTTACCATCGACGATACCTAACAATTGGTTGGACAATGTGTCTGCGTATTTATCTTTTAGTATTAGGAAGAGCATGTTAATTTAAAGCTGGACTTTTTTAACATAACTCCTTAGTGGCTTGAAATCAAGCAGCCTTGATCTTTGTTTGTTCGACTGATATCAGCTGAAAGAAGTAACAGAGTACCGCCGAATAGTTTGTCGTTGTTATACCCTTGCAAAGAGTATTATAATTATGCCCAGAAGTTTGCAACGCTTAGAAAGGTTCATTTCCGACCCTATAAGCTATATATATTTATGATCAGGGCGACGAGCTGAGTCGTCTGTCTGATTCTACGCAAACTAGTCTTTCAGTTTAGAAGCTATAGAGCTGAGATTAAGCACAGAGTCTTCTTTCTACTGCACGCAGTTAATATGTCGAAACCGACCGGATCAGATGACTATAGCATTTAGCTCCCTTAGGACTGATCGGTCGAATAACTAGTTTTAGTGAGAAAAACTTTTTTGATTTCATTATAAATGACTTCAAACTTTGATTTTATAATGCTACCTAGTTTGAGGAAAATCTGACAACTACATGATATAGCTCTTATACAAAAGATGGGTTTGAAAAATAGTCTTACTAAGAACAACTTTTTTGTTTTTAATGCTACCGTCTTAAAATTTGGCATTCGTTTGATCCATATGCTTTTACCTAATACTACAAAGTTGTCTCAAAATTGGGTAACTATAGCGTATAGCTCCAATACGATCGATAGGTCTGAAAAAGGGTCTTAGTGAAAAAAATGGTTTGTTTTTAATGTTAGCGCGGTTCTAAGCTCGGCTAACATGAATATCTTTTAAATGCTCTTAAAGGTTTTGCAAAGTTTGGTCGAAATCGGATGACTATATCTTAAGGCTGTCATAAGACCGATCGGTCGAAAAATGGGAGTAAGTAAAGATTTAATTTTTTGAATGTTCGCATTCTTTAACTCGGGCATTGTTATCGAATATTACGGCTTGAAAACAGATTTGCTAATTTGGTCGAAATCAGAATATTAGAACGATGACTTGCGAGGTTATTAAGACACTGACGAAGTTGGCTTAGCGGGCCCCTATTATCTTATATCTTTTTATGTTCAAAAGAATGTTTGTGCGCCTTAGTGCATTCATCCCAGATGATAATTTTGCATTGTATCATCACTGTGACCATGGATGATTGTTTTTTTATGTTGAACATTGCGTTTGGGCTATTTTTAATATTCAGCTCACTACCTTGCAGCCTTGCACTGAACACAAATGGAATGGCAGCTCATCGCACAGTACCATAGCATATTGTAGGCAGTTTTCTTCTCCCTGTCCATGTAAAATACAAATTCACCAAGCTTCAAATAATGTAATCAATATTTTTGTTTTTTATTCTCACTCTTTTGATGTTGTATTAAAGCTTGATTCAAACTTAATTCAATAATACTATATGAGTGTACACTGAACATAAATTAACTCTCTTTCTCTCTCTTATATTTCCCACATTTTAATTCTACCAACTTCATTATTCATTACTCATTTTTCCACTTTTTGGCTCAACTTCATTTAATTGCATTAATTACCATTTTCATCCACTGCTCAGCCACTGTATAAACCCCTGCGGCCAAAAAAGTTATTAAAAGTCAATATTTTCCAACTACATTGAAGTTAAATGGCGGAAATTCGTTTATTAAAATGTTGAAAAGCGACATGTGATGCATGATTTTCTTCTCTTGCAAGCTTTTTTAAAGTTAAAGAGCTGTGTGAAGGAAACGGAAATGTGCTTACGCCCGCACCATTTGCTATACTCGAGCACAAACAACATTTTGTTTAGCTGGCACTTCTAGTTATCCTTATTCTTCTTTGGCCACGTGAGAGATAAAAATCCGGTTCATGCGGCTTCCGGACCGCAAAAGTCGACGTGGAAATGAATTAACATTTTGCATGTTGGCAAAATTGTATGGTGGCCAGGGATAAGAGCACATCCTCAATCCTGTCCTGCTCTTTTTTGCGGGAAAAACGTTTTACCTTTTTCTTTTCTTTTTTTTTTGGATTGTGGTTACTGTCGGCATAGAGCAGAACAGAAGCACATAAAACATTTGCAGGTTCTGCGCTGCGCTGGGCTAAGCGAGGAAGTCTCGTTTGCATTTTGGGCGGGTTCACGCCTTTTTGGCTTTAATGGCACAACTTTAGTGCTTAAGTGGTATAAATTGCAATCCATTGCAGGTTGCAGCTGGAGTTCGTTATGGATAGTTGGTAGTCGAGTTCAGTCCAGTTCACTCCGATGCATATCTCCTTTTTTTTTGGGCAAATGGCAAATCGAGCAGCTTACGTGTGAGTGGGTTTCTTTTGGAGTCGTTTTTTTTTTTTTTTAGAAAAAGTAATTTATTAGTTTAAAGGTTTATTAAATTCTTTTGTAGCAATTTTGATTTGTTTTTCGAGCCGTCAATAAGCCGTGATTTAATTAAGAAACCAAACCGATAGCCAAAAATCGATTGCAATTGTATATCGAAAGCCAGAAAGTGGCAACGCTCGCACACTTCAATCAGGCAACCCTATGACGCTTAGCTGAGTGGTCAGGTCAATTAAAACCGGTTCTATTTCGCCTGATCCTGTTCTGTTTACACGAGCTGACAGTCACTCAGGCGAAAACTCAGCTCAGGTTAACTTTGTCTAGGTGTGACAAGTGTTTTGGGTCTGATTATGGGAGGGTTGATTGTGATGATATAAAATAAGTGTAAAATTGGTGTATTGGTTCTATCTTGTGTGTGGGGGTTGCTAGGGTATTTTTTTTTGGAAGTTCTCTAGGGAAAATTCTGATGGGGGCTTCTTATTCCTCTGCTCGGGGCTTCCTTAGTCAACTCAACAGTCTTCTGGAAAAAGGGTGGGGGGGTTTCTCCAAACTCTCCATGTTTGGGCCCCCCGTGTGTTTATAAAGCCTCCAATCTTCGGCACATTGAGATCGCTCTCCAAATGTCTTGTGCACATATAACAGGGCCCCCGTCACTCAATTGTAGGGGGGACAAAAATCTTTGTCAGATGAGATTTTGCAGCTATTCCATACACTTGGATCCCATATCTTCCAAGCTGGTGCTATGATTGCCTTGTAAATATACACTTTGTTACGGAGTGAGAGTTTATTTCTACTGGAGAGCAGTCATCCCACTTTCTCCACTCTGCCGTAAAGTGATCTTACAAGCGCGTTGATTTGGGTTCCGAATGTAAGGCGTTTGTCCAGATATACTCCCAAGTATTTATGTCCAGGCAAGTGCCGTAATAGCTGCTCATTGAGAAAGATGCCAGGGCACTTATCGCGACGAAGTGTATATGTTACACTGGCACATTTATCCAGGTTTAGCCCAATGTTCCATCGCTAAGCCCATCTGCTGAAGTGATACAAATATTGCTGAACGACATCGGTGGTATTATAGATGCATGGGTCTCTCGCCATAAAAGCAGTATCGTCAGCATATGTTGCAATGAGTAAGTCTTGGGGGTCTTCAATGGGTATTGTTCCTCCTGCAGGCATGTCATAAGTGTATAGAGATTATAGGGTTGGTCTGAGGACACTTCCTTGTGGCACACCAGCGTGTATTAACCTCACACTGGAAACAGCTCCTTCCAAGATGACTAAGAAGGTCCGGTCCGTGAGGAAGCTTTTCACAAGAGAGTAAAGCTGAGGCGGTAGGATGCCTTTTACATTGCAGAGCAATCCGTCATGCCACACTCTATCAAAGGCCTGATTAATGTCAAGGTAAACCGCAACCACGTATTCTTTAGCCTGGAATACGTCGAGAATAAAGTTAGTCACCTTATTCAGCTGCTCAGGGGTTCCATGTGACTTTCTAAACCCAAACTGAAAGGGAGGTATCCTGCCATAATTCGGGACTGATTTTTGCAATTTTTGGCCTTTTATTTGAGGTTTTTTGCATTTTACTCAAAACTGGAGGGTGACCGGGCCAAACGGACTTGAAATTCAGATTCAGCGGGTCGAAAAACATGTCGGTAGGTAGGTCCGGTCCAAAGTACATTCCACTTTTTTTTTGTGTGCCGGTGTTATTGAACGATAATCAAATTTCGACCTTGAGCTTTCTAACATTCACTTTGACAAAGTTTTTACTAAATATTAGTCGCTTTCCATATGACATTTGACGTTTTTAAAGTCTTTATGAATAGTTCAAGTTCCAAACACTAGATGGACCACCCTGTACATACCAAGTTTCAAGTTCTTAGCTGAGATAACTTCTGAGATATGGCTCTGAAACACTTTTGAAACGTTTTTAACCGCTTTCGGCAGTTCGGTTCACAGACATGACACATAGCCTATGACTCTTTCCTGATCAAGATGAACATCTTGTGAAAATTTCGTTAAAATCGGTTCAGGGGTCTAGACGCCTATAAGGAACAAACATACAAACATACATACTTTCACATTTAAATATATTTTAAGCTTGCTTTGTTATTTAAATTGTGTTTAATGGCTAAAACATAAAAATGCCAATTTAATTAAATCTGTAAATATTCCCTGATCTACATGCGAGTATGCCAGCTTGGTAGTAGGCGAAATTACCAATTGTCTGCTAATTTATCTACTCCATTTCCATCTCTGCCACCACCAACCGCCTCCACGCTATGTCATCTGTTCATTATTTTGCACCTGCCGCAGTCACAAAAGTCAACTCAATAGCCGCGTTGATTGGAAGCCATTTGAAATGAATTTAAATTCAATTTGACATCGAAATACAATGGTAAATTAGATCGAGGCCTGAGAGCGGTGGGCGCACGCCTGACGTCATCGGAACTAGTTCAGAGCAGAGAGGTGGTGCATTATGACAGAGCGTGTGTGTGTGTGTGGGAGGGGAAGAGACGGCTGTGCAAATATTATCTTTGGAAACGGAAATGCAAACTTCCCTTTTGTACATTTTCGGGGCGGAAGCCGCAGTCGCTGGCTGCGTCAATTATTGATGCAATTTTATGCAGGGATGACCTTCCCCACAATCCTGTGGGAAAATGCAATTTCTTCTGTTCGCAGTCGCATAATTTATTGCAATTGATAATTTAATTTCGCACAATTAGTATAAATTATTTTGTCTGGGGGATTAATGCGCTTTTGTTGACAATTCCCAGACAAATATGCATTAAATATTTATACAAGAATGCCTTTTGTTGTGCTTATTTACAATAAAGATTAACTTGAGACGCACAAGTTCTGGAAGAGTTTTGGCCTTGAAAGCCACTCAAGTCATACCGTTTGGGGTGTTCCAGGTGCACACTTTGTGGGCGTCAATGAGTAGCTACCTTGGAAACAAACAATTCTCCAAAAAAGCCAACCAAATTTTAAATAAAATCGCAATAAATTTGCATAAGCTGAGTTCATGATCAGCACAAATATAGCAAAATAAAGAAATATATGTACAATCAAATTTGCGATAATTTAATCAACAGCACAATAGCATTCACTTTCTACGTAGAGACCCCGCCCCAGCCTCTCTCTGATCTTGATTCGTATAGATCAAATCAAAGCAGAACAAAAGACATACAAAAAAGAAAACATGTCTGCTCCGGCGTCTGCCGGCAGCTGAATGACTGCTTCAATTAAGAAATTTCATTAAAAGCAGAGCAGACCAGTGTGAGTCCAGGAGAGGAGACGCGAAGGTCCATGGGTCCAGTAACCAGTGTCGATGATTGAGATAAACAAGGCACGTCTCGCTCATCCGAAGTGGACTCTCCAGTTTCTTTGCCGGAAGCTGCTTGCACACTGGCGCCCCCTGGTTACATAAATACATACTTCATGCATACATATGTATGAAGTGTTCATGGATATTCATGGCTATAATTTAAATTTTTATATGAACATTTTTAGAAAAGTTAAAATTTATGATCCTACTTGTTGAGCCGACGCCTCCCTATAGAATATGATAAATTGTGTGTGCCTGGTTGCTCGATTAACATCTCACAACTAGTTAAGAAACTAAGCTTTGTACTTATTTTTAGTTAATGGTGATTGATAATCACAGGGCTGAACTGATTTATGGATGAAACAAGACACTCGAAATAGGATATGGCGAATGGATAGATAGAATGGGCGAATTTGTAATTTAGAAATCACTTACAAAAGATGCAGCTATTATCTATCAACTGATTTGTATTTACAACTGATAAAACATTTAGCAAAATATAGGGGAAAATGGGGTGTTCTGACCCCCTGTGAGTCACGCGAATATTGGCCCCAAGAAAAGTCAAGTTAATTTCTTCTTATAACCCAACTTTTGACAAGCAACCGATCAGTGAACTAAATTTTTTTAGTTTTTTTTTGCATTTATTTATAGCTTAAAAACAACCCCCAAAAGGATTTTCCGAAACCCCGAATTAGTTTAGGAGATATAGTCCTTTTAGTGACCCAATGTGACCAAAATTCAAAAAAGCCAACGGGGGGTTTCCTCATTTGACCACCTTTATTACATTTTGATTTTTTACAAAAATACTTCAAACTTTAAACGCGTTTATCTCGAAACCACGTTTTTCGAACTGTTTGTTTTTTCCTTCCCCCACCCCAATTTTCCAAACAAACTGGAATCCAAGTGCAGAATTGTCACCATTCTCGGCTGAACCTCGACCATAATTTTAAAAAATTTTTTACTATTTTTTTTTACACTAAACTACAAAAAAACCCGAAATTGAAATTTTTTTTTTTGAATGGCCGCCATTTTGTCAAAAAAAAATCACAAAATTAAGTTTGAGGTTCAGCCGAGAATTACATCTATACTGATTATAGCCCCGTTTTTTTTTTTCATTTCGGACGCTCCGGAGACCCGGAATCGTGGCCGCCGTGACGACACCTTTTTTTCACCACCAACTTTGAAGTCTCATTACTTTTTGAACAGCCCTCGTATCGAGGCAAAAAAATTTTTTTATTTACTTTGAACCTTTTGTAATACAATAAATAAAAAAGTTTTCAATTATTCTTTGCGTTTTCAAATAAGAATTTTTTTAAAAAGGGTCAAAAAAACGGGTTTTGAATGAGAAGACCCCCTTAAGCCATTGACATCCACGCCACATCAAAACTTTTCAGTGTCAAACATGGATGTTGAAAAATCTCAAACTTTCCAAACTTAAAAGACAAACGACCTAATCTTACCCCTACTCAATCAGCCTTAAATCAAATATTTGCTCCAATCGGTTCGAATCATTTTGATCAAACTAATCAATCATTTTATGCAAAGATCGCAAATATAGTTAACTTGAGACAGAGGCCAATGGCCGGCCCAACAAAAGTATCAGAATAAAGTCCCTCCGAAAAAAAAAAAACACAAACAAAATCATAAAACAGGGCCAGGCCCACATAACAAGCAATGGAGCGATGAATCAATCGATCTTGTAATGCAATACATAAAAATTATCGACAGCAGCTTGATGAGCCAGAACGAAGTTACCTCCAAGTAAACCAAGACTAGGCATGAATGAAACTAACCATGTTTGTAAATTAAAGCTAATGACTTGTAAAAATAACACAAAAAAAGAGTAAATGATAAGTCTCATAGTAGTGAAATGGGGAAAGAGCTCTGGGCAGGTCAAAATGCAGTTGCTTTTTTTATATTCTTTCAGTTGAAAGGCAGAAACAGTTAAAGCGGAACACAAACTGCAACAGCAACTGCAACTTCATCATCATCATCAAGATCCCAGAACAGACGCCAGTCTGAGCATCAAGCAAACGGTCTTACCAACCCATGAGTCATAGCTTTTTTTGTTGTTTGTTTGTAAAGAAAGAGCGTGGAAACGGGAAAAATTGGTAAAAGATACCCAAAACAAGTTACCTGTAGTCAACAGTTGATTGCGTGACATTTGTGTGGGTAAGCGGCTTAGTAGATTGTGTCTCTGTGGTATACATGTATGGGCCATAACATCCAGCTACCGAAATGAAGAATGATTTAATAACGAATTCGAAATGAAATTAAGTAGTAATCACGAGTCTTGGAATTAATTGGGTTAGTGATCTAGGATGGCCACCCAAAAGATACATATAATGCGATTTAAAGTACTTGAAATTTGAATAGAATTCAAAGAGGAAGTCAGCTTCTACAATGGAGTAAAAGACGGAGTTTAGGAGAAGAACATTAAACGTAGGTGGGCTGCTCGTTTTTGATCGCTGCCGATCTTTTTTGTAGGAGGAGGAATGTATTAGAATAATGGAAAAGCATACAGATACTTTTTGGTGTTATATTCCGTAAGTCACACGAATGGTTACGGATACTAAGTGCTCTTTGTTGTGATTACCAGACAAGACGAGAAAAAAGTCTTTCGTTTATCATGACCTCTCCACACTCAAAGGGATGTACGACCAATATTTCACAGTTGTCATAATAATCAATAATATTTGACTTTACAGCTCCAAAGGACCAAGCCGAGCTTCTCACAATCTCTTGGCTTGAGTGCTTATTGTTTCGCACAAGAGAAAGGGACCTACAGTTCAACGCCGAATCCGAATGGCAAAGTTTGAGAAGCTTTTTCTTGACTATTTACTTCGGTGTGTAAGTTTTTTGAAGAAAAACTTTTTCGACTTTTAGTTTTTACTGGATCAAGGTCTTGTAATGCTATTGGCATAACTTTAAACAGAATGGCACAACACAAAGGAGGCTTCAGGTTGATCGGACGCGTTTCATGAGGGACCAAATCCTCATTCATCAGCGATCTTGAGCCTGAAATGTCTATCAAAAGAGCAAGCAAATGTGTATGCAAATAATTTTTGGTCTTCTGCTTGAGACGTGGCGGCCGATGGCTGCTCACTGAGCGCAAAGTTTAATGGAGGCCACGCACTTACAAAGGGGAATGTCTGTCTAAGGGTGTCTTTTTGGTGTTTTGCGCGCATGCTGCTTTTGGAATTCCCAAACAGTTTTGCCGAAGCAGGCATGTAGAGGCTGTTCTTTTCATAGACATTTCAGGCTCAAGATCGCTGATGAGTGAGGATCAACCTGAAGCCTCTTTTGTTGTGTTGTGTGCCTCTGTTTAAAGCATAACAACACCTCGAGCCACTAAAACCTGCAAGTTAACAATATAAAACAGTCTTAAAAGAAAAACTTTTTCATTAGATGTCCAGAGGCGGGATCGAACCCACGACTTCTTGCACAGCAGGCACACACACTAACCGCTGTGCCACACGGTTGTCATAGGAGGAGAAAATAACGAAACCAATTCAAAAGTGTATCAGAGCCATATCTCAGAAACTATTGTAACTATGAATTGGTAACTTGGTCCTTAAGCTGGGAAAACAAAGTAAGATGTCATACTGGTTTATCATCAGTTTAGCCCTAGTTCAAGGAAGTAAAAAGGTGGTTAAGAGAAATATCTCAGAAGATACATAAGCCATGGAAATTGGATATTTCACTGGTTCAGACCCGGCTTCAAAGTCTTTCAAACGTGATTTAGAACCATTTCTCTGAAATTATTTAAGCTTTGATCTTGAAATCTGGTCTGTAGGTTGTTAATATGGTGTTAAATTACTGACTAATTCTGAAGAACCTTGTTAGTTTTTTTTTTTTGGTGGGGGGGGTTTATTAAGAAAGCCGAAGCAGCCGGCTGGACCAATTTTTTATTGCTTTTTGAACCAAGTTTTAGACCTTACTTAAGTGAACATCGCTCGTTGAAAATGTCACTCATTGCGATGGAAATCCTGAATTGTTAACCATTCCAAAAAAACCTAAAAGGAAATATAATATTTTTGTTCAACGAACAATTTTTTTTTGCTTTGCTGGCGCAAAAATTCTTGGCTCGTTTAATGTTTATTTTAACATATCAAGAAAAAATTTTCCATTGAAAGCCAGAAGCATCTATTAAGTTGAAGTGCCTTTAAGAAGTCAGTTCCCTCTCTCCCTCTCTTTTCCACAGCATTTTGATGACCACACACAGACATGTGGTCAATGGTCTCATTCTCAACTCTCTAACTTTGACTCTGGGACAGATGGATGTCTCTGCCAATTAAGAGATGTACCCCCTGGGCACACACATTGTTTAGTTTTGTGCTGTTTTGATTTCATTAAAGCAAATAATTTCTTGATAACGATATCAAATTACTTGTATGACTAATTGAATGGGTCTGTGATCCCCCCTTCAAACTATAAAGAATTTTATGAATGCTGTTAATTGATTTCAAATAAAAGGAATTTAGTTTGCTCCCATTTTGGTTTCCCTAATCATTGCCCAATTATTTTGAAATTACTTGTACCAGTCGCTTTCCCCCATGCATTAAAATCATTATTTTCGAGTTGCTTTTCTTCTTAACGTTTTTTAAACGGCGCGTCTACAATTGACCATGTAGAAACAATGACCGCAAGGTAATTCGCTCGTTTTCTTTTAGACCGAAACAGAGTCTAATTTGCCAAACTTTCTTTTCTGTTTTGTTTTTCAATTACAATACCAAAATTGTTGTCATTGTCAGTGATGATGATGATGATCATAGAAACGCCAACTAAATTGCGAAAAAGCAACAATTGTTTTGTCCATTTATTCAGAGCAGAAAGGTGAACGAAGGGGAGGGAGACCTACAATCGGCAATGTCAACAAGTCAAAATAGCAATTTGCTACGGTTTGGCTACCAGCTATCAGTTTAATTAATTTCAATAATTCATTAACCTCAAGGTCACTAAACCAAACGCCCAAACATGCAATTTATTAATTTGCCAAACAAAAACCACAAGACAATTAACAAGCAAAAAAATGATAAATTTATTAAAATTAAATTAACTACAAAATTATGGGTTAATAGCTTTAACAAATGAGGAAATACTTGATTTTGTGGTATCATGATACTTAACCCTAAATATGTGATTTTCGAGTTTGCATAAAATCCAATTATTGGACGCATTCACCAGAGACCCTTGATCACTAATCAGCATATCAGGAAAAGTAGGGCATGTAAATTTATAAGTAGGTTATCCTTGATCAGTGATTAAACTATTCAGCTGAATATACGCACTGAGTGCACCGAAACCAACATCTTTAGAAGGATTATAGAAATCCGGAATAAATATTTTTGGGGCCCTTTTATTCTCCTACATATTTGGGGGCAGAATAATTTATCTGAAATTCTGAATGATACCAACGAGACCCAACAAATTTGAAAGGTACTTATGGTAGTAGAGAAATCCTGGCTTGGTTTGGTTTGATTGCCAAGGTTTTTTTGAAGTTTGGTCATTGGAAAATTTTTTTCAGGTCTATATCAAAAACGATTTTGAATTTTACTCACTGCTTCCAGATATTTGGTAGCGCTTAAAAATACCTTGAAAATAATCTATAAAATATCGTATTTTTGGGAAATTGTTATTAAATTAATGTTTGAATGCTTGCGTTCAAATTTAACAGACTTCGCTTTGACTTAGAACTTAAGCTCAAAAGCTTAAGCATTAACTCCAAAAAGGCAATCCACTAACTGCATTGATTGTCTGTCTTTGCTTTAATTGCCTATTGCAGTTCCCAACTGCTTAAGGTTGTGTGACGAGTAAGGAAGACGAGGGCCGTCCCAGAAATGAATGTGGACCTAGCACAGTAGTGTTGGAAAATGTTCACCAAAAATATTAAAAAGGGGAAGTACCTATTAAGTTTAAGTTTGGAAGCCAAGCCTTTACTCGTACAGTTTTTTGGTCGATTTTAATAGAGAACGCTTGTTGGCTGATTTGCAACATGGACAAAATTGGTCATCGTTATGTGATACACAATATCATATAAAATGTCTTAAACCAACCAATATTAAAGGAGCTGGATTCTACCTACGTAATTTGCTTCCCTTCGTTTGCGTAAACAAAAAATATTGGGTGGCTGAGCTTTAAGCGAGGTCGTTTGGAGCTGCGAAGATGAACATCGTATTGGCCCATCGTAGGTGATCATCATAAATGGTAACAAAATTAACAAATGTGTATTGAGTGACTGGCGATTGCAGTTCGTGAGTTAGCTGAATGTGTATGGTATTTCAAAAGCATATTGACTGGGGGTGGACATGAAAAGTTATGCAAGATGGGTGCCGCGTTTGCTGACTTCAGAACAAAAACAGCGTCGTGAGGATGTTTCCATCATACGCGATTATTTAGGAAAAATAGAGCCGAAAAATAGAAAATAAAAAAAATAGAGCCGTCAAAACAATGGACTGAACGAGGAGAATTTGCACCAAAGAAGGCGAAGACTGTTCCATCTGCTGGCAAGGAAATGGGAAAAACTATCAAACGGGGAATAATATGCGAACTTTGTTGCAGCGTTTTACATGATGAAATCCAGGAAAACGACCGCATTTCTTCGAAAAAGAAAGTGTTGTTCCATCATGACAATGCGCCGGTAAAATTAATGAATTAAAATTTAATTTGCTACCTCTCACGCCCTATTCGCCAGACTTAGCTTCTCTGATTATTTCTTATTTCCAAACTTAAAAAATGGCTCGGAGGAAAAAGATTTGGCAACAATAAGGCGGTGGAGTCCGAGGTTAATGCCTATTTTGAAAAGCTTCACAGTTCTTATTATAAAAAAGGTATCGAAGTTATTGAACATCGCTGGAAAAAGTGGATCGACCTGTATAACGGCGTTGAAAAAATAAAAAAATTACAAAATTATAAATTTTCTGTGTTTTAGTAGTTAGGTCGGCTATTTCTGGGACGGCCTGTATCCAAGGATTCGTGTTAGAGTAATCGCGAGTATATGTACCGAACGAACTTACCAGACGGCTCGCATCATAACTTCTAATGCTGATTTGAGAAAGTTGATCGGTTCTTAATCCAAAATTTGGGAATCTCAGAACTGGAGAAGAGATTACAGGTAATTTCCGAAATTTCATGCTCGTCTGGTGTGGGCTCAGTAACGAACCGGTTCTGAAATCAGCGGTGATTTGGAAGAGCTGATACTAAGAACATGGCTGTGGTCATGAACACTGCGTACGCACAGTGAAATCACTCATGAACTGGAACTATTTCTAATGAGTATTCCTTAATTCGTCAATCCGGAATTCATCTCTGTGGCTTTGTACTCAGTATACCGAAATAGCTAAAAATAACTTACAAATTGTCAGTTTTATAGCTAATAGCATTTTCAAAATTGCTAGATCTAGCAACTAAATAGCTAAAATGGCATCACCGATCATTTTATTGAGATATATCAATCCTTATGATTATTTTGTAAATTGATGATTGATAGTGATTTTGGCTTTTCAAACCAAATAAGATTTTTATTTCATTTAGCCAAGAAAATAGGTTTTTACCTGTAAGACACATTTTGTTGTTTCCTTTGTGACAAACTGGCTTACCTTTGACTTTTTTGTGTAATTCGAGAGCAATTTAATGTGAGGCCCTTCGTAAAATGGCAAAGCGTAAAAGTGTAAATCCAAAGTTTACGAAGCAACAACTAAAAACATGAGAAAAAATTACAACATTTAAAATGTCTTAGGATATGCTTACAAAATCAGTCGTAAAATGGTAAAAAGTGTAATGTTTTAAAAGCATTGTAAAATTTTTTCTGAAGAAACTGCTAAAAATACTAGTATCGAGCCATTTGGATATTTTTGTCTTAAAATATGCGGTCACACCAGCAAACTATAAATTATAATAAGAAAACCAGTCGCAAAGCGCTAAAAGAATGTTATACGCTGCTGTTTCCGTGGGGCCCAGTGCCCATTGTAGACTACGACCGCAACGCTGTGGACAACAATAGCTAGAAGCTGAGTTCCGTCACACATCAAGAAAGCGCTCGCTCGAGATAACTCATGGTGGATGTGTCGCCCTTGCTCGCGTTAACCAGGCCTGCTCCAAAGCTTGTTGCACCGCTTGTTTTGGCATTTTTATTTTGTTTATATTATTCACTAGTCAAGTTTTGGCACTCGAAGAGCTCGTCCTAAACATCTGGTCTGTTATAGGCTGCCTTTACTGAAAATTGCAGCCGGTAAAGTTTGCCTTCGGCATACAAAAAGGTGACAGTTTTGTTAAAATTAGTTCTGGACTGAAGTCACGGCAGGTTTTACTAAACAAAGTTGGCCCTGAAAATTACTACAAGTAGAATCAAAAGGGATCGCTCAGTAGCTCGGGTGTGGTAAATTTACGCTTTACCATTTTACGAGTACAATAATAAATAATCGTAAAAGTTGTTTGGTGCATGAAATGGGTAAAAAAACTCTGTCACTGTTTTTTTTCGAAGTTTGCAGAGTCGATTATTATTTGTTTCGGGCTTAAGCTGTTCATGATATGAACTTATATCATCGCGTTCCACACTGAACATCAACGTCAACTAATCTTGAATAAAATGGTCATGTAAAATCGATTATTTGTGGTTGGAGTTAATGCCCGAAGATGACTCTATATCACGGTGTGTTACAATTAGTTCTTGCACTTGCGATTTGCAGTGACCCTTTGTGGCGATTTACCAAATGCAAAAGATCGTGGGTGGATTAATATTTTTTCTCAAATTTGTTCTTTTTCGCCAAATGTTAATTTCTTTCACTAATGTGTCAGTTATTTTTGTAACCACGCCCATATTTGAACGCCAAAATATGCTTCTGTCTTAGTTCTAAACCTCATATTTTGGTCTAAATTTTTTCCATAAGCATTATTCTTTTTATAATCTTATACTTGCCCT